>WOVY01002854.1:0-487500 GCA_013436015.1 Rhipicephalus annulatus | reverse complement strand
TTTTTGATTTAGTCTGTTCATTGTACTGCTATACTGCTTCTATACATGGTATAGAAGCAGTATAGTAATAAGGGTCACGCAGGTCACGTGACCAGAGAGTGGACGAGTAAATGAATAAACAAAATGAAATGATGATGATGCTCGAAATAAGTACGACAATGATGATGGTTATTGCAATGTGTAAGCGCGCTTATATCAAATTGGCAGCGTAGTTCCGGCACCACGCGTGATATCACTAGCCAACCCCCATATACGCTCGCGCGTTTACAGCTTCACTGTGCGACGGTTTTCACGGCGTGGAACTGGGTGATTTTTTTTTCTGAGCGTGTAAACGATAAGTACTACATTGCAGCGCACAGCGACAGAAGTATGCACAAAGGTGCTGCGAAAGTGCCGCTTTTTTTCGCGCTTCCAGCAACGGGCATCGCGGCGCTGTACCGTCTCTCGGCGCAGGGACGTGCGCGTGGGTGGACGCTCATCTCATCGCCAAACATTGCGTGGTGGCCCGCAGGTGCTCGTTCAAATATGCGGGAGTGCCTCTCCATTGGGCTTTACTCGCCCACGTCTCGCACCGCGTTTCGGTTGCCGCTGCCGAGTTTCCCTTTTACGCGAAACACAAAACGAAGAGAAACAGGGCGGCGGCTTATGTATAGAGGTCTGCGCGTGCGTGCTCTTCTTCTTTTCCTGGCGGCATCGAAGGTGGGCGGCGTCGGCGCGATCGAGCCGGCGTGGGCGTGCATGCGCCAGCTACGAACTTTTGTGCGCCGAGGACGCGCAGCGTATAGCGGACGCCGCTCTCCTAACTTCTCCAATGCGTCTCTTCTTCTTTTCCGGGAAATATTGCTGCGCGGTGTATGCAATTGCGTGTTATTCGTTTGGCTACCGTTAGCTACGCCCCCGCCAGGCAGCCTCCATGAACCGGCGCCTGACCTCCGCGTTTCAATACCATTAACGATGATGCTTCTCGCGATCGCTCTGAAACCCGAGTTTGTGGACAGGGACGCGACGTGTGTATACACCTTGCTGGGAAAAGGGATTGCGTTAGTTCAGCCCGAAAAGTCAGCTCGCTCGACTGGTCCGTTCAGTATCATTAGTTGTCACGGAACAGCTCGAAGCACCATGCTTATCGTGTGTTATATGCGCGCATACTGTGCACTGTCGTTCTTAATGAAAGGGAACACGTGAACGCGTGGCCTGCGCTCTGCGGCGGCTGCCTACAGCACCACAAGCCGACAGCAAAAGAAAACATGTTCGCTTTTGGCGTCATCTATGGCCAGGCAAAATAACGAGTCATGGGCAGTAGACAAGCGCTGCTAATTTACGTTCTCTAATCGCTCGCGCGGTGAGCGATAACGGGGGATTACTGCAGCTTGCGCCGTGGTCGCGAATAACGTTTGTTATGTTGGCAGTGTACTACGCACTGCAAGCGTGAGCAGAGAGGGAGTGCAATCTAGCAGCGCTTATCTACCGGCCACAACTAGTTATTTGTTTTTTCGCAACAGATGACGCTGAAAGCGATCGTGTTTTCTTTTGCTGTCGGTTGATGGTGCTATAGGCAGCCGCCGCAGAGCGCAGGCCACGGGTTCGCGTGTTTCCTTTCATAAAGGACGACAGTGTACATGTTGTCCGTACCGCACAACGGTAATATGAGCACGCAAAGTGCATACACACACGAGACGCGGTTCTCGTCTTCGTCGACTAATGCTCCCATATCAGATACGCCCCCGTCTTGCTTTGCGATGTTTCGAAAGTTTTAAGAGCCTCTATTGAATGCCAGCTCTAGACATGTATAAAAGACGGTAGACATGTATAAACAAACGAGCAAACAGCATGTTGTTAACGTTATGGGCAGCAGGGTCTGTGGCGTTGTACAGGCTATGTATACTAACAAACACTAACATAAGAAAGACCTATGTTTATAGCGCGTGGGATTGACCGTGTTGATACAGAGGCCCGTCATAATAAGGATATACGGTAACAGCACTTCCCTTAACGTGTACAGTATGTCGGTGATTACCCCTCTTTATTTATTTTTTAGAATGAATGAAAGCAGGGTAACTATAGATGATCAGTTGAATAGAAAGCAGTCGCAAGGAACTTGATGCTTGTTTACTCGCAGCGTAGCCCTCCATTTTAGCGGTGCTGCGTAACGAATATCCATTAGCGTACACGGACGTTAACAGGGAGAGACATTTTCTTTCGCTTCGCTATATACATTATCGCTAGGCAACAAACGCGGAAAGCTGATCACGTTCCGCCTCGTGCCCACTCTTGTTAGCATGACGGGACCGTGTGCATGAAGATGAAGTGTCGCGTCTGTGCAGGTGTAGAGAGGGGGGATAATATAATATTAAATTTTGAAGGTTATCGGGCATGCCCTTTCGCGCATTCGGCTTTTTTTTTTTTTGCTTTGCCCTAGGCTGGAAGTTTCAGCCTCACAATAGCACGTCCTCGGTATTTGTGAGCGCGACCTTAAAATAATCCGCGTATAGACAGGTGAATACAGCTATAGCTTTTTAAAACAGCGTGCATTAGTTAGCGAAGTGAGTAAGTCTAGGAAGTGAGGACGTCTGCAGCTTTGGGGAGCTTGATTGCATGCACTAACACCGTAGAGGGCACATGAAGTGCTCGTCATAATGAGCGCTCCTCTCATAAAAAAAACATGACATCCATAATGAGTGAAGATGCAAGGAGCCTTGCAAACAGGCACGGGCACGCTCAGGGTGAAGGTAACCTTCGATGAAATCACGCTCTGGTGGTCGCCAGAGGTAACGTTCTTAAACGCGGTCATAAATAATAATGAGCACAATACAGGTGTCGAAGTGAACTGACTACCACATTACGATGTATAAATTTGCGCCCTTTTGAGGCCCATTTATTATCTTTGTTACTTTTCTTTTTCGATTATTAGTCGTATGACATGAACACGTGCAACAAAACAAAACAAAGTAAGAAAAAGCAACAACAACAAGAAGACGTCCGCTCGTGCTACTCACAATGTCCATGTGTTGCCGCCTTAGTTGCGTGCTCTTGGCTCGTAGTCGATTTCTCGCTGCCTGTTGCCGATTCACCAGCTGCGTGAGAAATCGAATACAAAGTTACACGTGGTTAGCCTGTAGTTCCCTTTGAATAGTTATACAGACTGAAATAGCAGTAAACTGGACCACTATGAAGTGCCACGGCCGCTCCTAAAAAATTATATATATATATATATATATATATATATATATATATATATATATATATATATATATATATATATATATGATACACCCTTTTGCAATGATGATAAACTTTATGCCCTGCCTCGACCACACTTGCAACACAAGGGGTGCTCTTTCAAAGAGTCTGTAGCCAGAAATTAATTTCATTGTGAGCAGGGAAAGGGTTAACCACACTTCATGTACGTGCGTGCATTGGTATCTGTGCGGGCATATATACACACACAAAAATTTTAAATTTTGGAAGGCGGAAAGAAAAGGCACTTGACCGCCTCCTCTGCCTCCTGGCCACACCAGCGATTCAAGTGAAACTTTCGGCGTCTTATATCTGTAATGCGCAAAAAATCAGAAATCCTGGATAGCTTGGCACGCTCTGAACAGCACAGAATTGGTTAAAGTGGAACTAAGAAAAGCATAAAGGCCGTAATATAGCCAGTCATCTTTATTAGCCGTCAGAAGCATTCGCCACCTGGCGGACTCATGAAAGCACCATGGCTATTCACGCTAAAAGGCTCATGCTAAGGCCATTCATGCTTAATGCCTGGACAGTTATCTCTCACGCGTAGATGCCCCTACGCGTGGCTTATTGATATAAGTATTGCATCTTACCTGGGCATGTGCACATGTTTTTGACCCTACTTTCTTTTTCTTCGCTGTTGGCCTTTTCTTTTGTTAGTCGTTGTTTCGACTTTTCTGTTGTGTCCGTGTTTGCGTGCCCAGTCTTTTTGAATGGATACGTGTGAACTATTTCGGCTCTCTGCTATATTCTATACTATAGCTATTACTACATAATACCAGCATCAAATCGCGCAGAAGATGCTCGAATGAAACCTTGTGTGATGGAGGTTTTCGAAGAGGACTAGGAGGTTACTGGTTACGTTATGGCATTTGTGTGTGTGGGGGGGGGGGGAGGCGCCTAATTCTTGGTGATACAGGGCAGCAACGACAATCATTGAAAGAACAACGATATAAGAACATGTCCGCTATATTCGCCGTAGATAACCAGTTGTGTTCCGAAACAATGTCATTATTTACCCTACTCTGCACGGACGTGAATAAACTCTTTCGAGAGTATATATTACATTCGAGCTGCTGCCTGCGTTTTGATTTGTAAAATATTCTCAGCTAAGTTCAATAACTCGAGAAATCGATGTAGGCAACGTATTGAAACGCGATCAACGAGCTTTTTGGCACCTAGTTAACGGTCGTAGCTGCTCGTAGGACGTGAACGCTTAGCATTCAAAGTAACGGTAGGAAATCACTACAGAAACACATTTGCGCGAAGGCAATAAGTCGCTTCGGCTGTTAGCTGTATGCGCCGACGATGCAGACCAATTGTTGTCTTCCATGCAAGGCTTCACAGTTCCGACCACCCTGCGAAGGCCACGACATCATCATTGCTGCCACAGACAGCGAGTGCGAATGCAGAACACGGACGGGGTAATTTAAATTTGCCAGTTCATTCGGAATGAGATGCACGAGGCACCGGCCATTGCACGGCCTTGTACATGTAGCTTACAGTGCCACGTAATGCACACAGCCGGCGGCGCCAGCGGAAGCCAAACCGGCAGTGTAAAGCGGTGATAAGCTGCAAAAACAAATAAAAAAACTGTGGCTTCACCATCGGTTTTCGACGAAGCAAGAGCCGAACGCTGCAGACGTGATCGATGACCCCGCAATCACAAACAGCTATACGGGTGATCAGGCAACAGAGCACTGCGAAAGTGTTTGCATTCAGCTGCACAGATAATTTCGCATTCACGGGCGCAACTCCACGCTGCGTAGTTATATATGAGGCGATCACCTCGGAAGACATGCAACCATTGTGTTGGAGATCCACTCTGTGTACGGGCGTGCATGCGGACGTCTTGGCATGACCGATTTCCTACTCGCGAATGCAAGAGCACGGTCGTCTTATCACTTGTGCGAAGAAACGCCGACGGCGAGCTAAGTATTCTGCGCGATGCGTGGGGAACAGATCGGTCGGCTTCCGGACGCCATGACTCAAACAGTTCACTTTGAAGGTGTACTGGTGCACGCTATGCAGCTCCTGTGTCGATCTAGCGTATAATTTAACGTTAGACTTTCAACACTGCAGTCGCCTTTACACAGTTGCAAAGCACATGCCGCGTGATTATTTCTGGCAGCTACGCACGCATGAACTCGACCGACCGACCTACCATGTACAATGAACATTACTATAGGCGGTTTGAACAATTGCAGACGCAAGCCGATTAGTGCGTAGTTTAAACAGACGTGTATACAATGGGCAGAACCGATATTCCGTTCGGGTTTTGCCTTACAGCGTGTGCTGTATAGGCCTTGGGTGCCCGGTACTTCGCGAACTTCGAAGACGTCTCGCAGAACGGTACACTCTCCTTCTCCGATCGAGCGTAACATCGTTTCGAGAGTGGTAGCACTCGACTTGGGCGCCGTCAAGGTGCGTGCCGCTGCCTTGGTCTGGTTTTCCATTACACACTGAGCCACCGGTGTGCAGGGCCTTCAAATGAAGCTTACTGAAGCAAGATCCCCCAAAGCTCATTTCTCGCGTGCTGCGTGCTCCATCAAAATGCGACTGCTAGACGCATAAATCTTCAATGACAACAAAAAACGGGCTAGCATGCGCTTTCTGCGCACTCACAACACACAGCACGAAGATTTTGAGGAAGATCGCAAATGCTTGTCGTTTCGCTGCTGCCGCGGTTATTTCTTCAGATATTTATGCTTACATAGGTTTGTTAAAAGCCGAATTATTCATGACTTTAAGTGTTGGTTACGAAATAGCGCAAATTATGAGGAGATCAAAGCTAACTCGTGACTTAAGGCACGTAGGTTCAATTGTGTGTATACGTTTAATACGATACCTCCTCATCACCCAATGCGCAGTTTCGTAAGCGTCAAAGCGGGTCCCTTTAAATTTATTTACGACAAGTGGCCAGGATCAGACGTACAACTGGTCAGCAAGGACACAGCGTTTGCTTAATTTTGCATGTCACTATATAAAAAAGAGACACACATTAAGAGTACGGGGTGGGCTATAGGCGTTTGTTTAATGATCGTGGTATAAAGTAAAAGCACTTCCATCAGTACGGAGATGACATGTAATTACCTAGCTTTCATTTGTTGTGTGTAAAGAATGACACGTGGCTGGAAAAAAACGAGTTTATTTACTGGCAGCCTCGATTTCGGAGGTAGTGTAATGTTTCAGTGGCAGCTTTTTGAATTCTAGCTCGTAACTGCAGGCGTGCTACAGCCGATGCCCAAACGCAGATATCATCTGCGTACATTGATAGCCTGACCGTGCTTGGCAGATGCTCAGTGAGAGCAATTAACGTAAGATTGAACAGCACAGGGCTGAGTACGCCACCCTGGGGGACGCCACGGTGGCTGTAATGTGGAGAGGTTGGACCGTCTTCAGTGCTCACAAAGAAGGATCGCATTGACAAATAACTACGTATCCAGTGATACATCCGACCACCTACTCTTATATCTTCGAGAGCGGTGAGAACAGCTTCATGCGTAACGTTGTCATACGCCCCTTTGACGTCTAGGAACAAAGATGCGCAGAGACGCTTACGGCCTTTCTCATGTTGGACATAAGTGACCAGGTCGACTACGTTGTCAATCAATGCTCGACCACGCCGAAATCCTGCCATGGCATCTGGGTAGATGTTGTTACACTCCAAGAACCACTCCAGGCGTCCCAGGATCGTTCTCTCCATAAATTTGCCTACACAACTGGCCAATACAATCGGACGATAAGATGAGAGGTCCAACGGTGACTTGCCTGGCTTCAGAAGTGGAACTAGGCGACTTGTCTTCCAGGTTGTCGGGAGCGTTCCATCTTGCCAGGATTTGTTGTACAACTCCAAAAAGAGGATTCTCACACGTTCACCCAGATCACACAAGAACCTATAAGAAATTCTATCGGGCCCTGGTGCCGACGAGCGTCCACACAAAGCTAGTGCTGCTCTGAGCTCCACGATGGAAAAAGGCATATCCATGCGGGAATCCAGTGTTTGTGGACAGTTAGTCGAGGGCAATAGGCTATTGGGCACTGTGAGTGGCCCAGATACTCCGGCACGCAAGTCTTCTGCCACGTCAATTCCGCGTCTTTGTTCAGAAAGTGCGAGAGCCCTGAATGGTGACCACTGAGTGGGTTTTGTGCGGAGACCTCGTACCGTCTTCCACAATTGGGATAAAGGTTTTCGTGGGTCGAGTGACTCACGAAAAGCAGTCCAACGTTGTGACTCGAGTTTATTTATCCGGCGCTGAATCTTCTTTTGTATACGTCGAGCAATCCGTAAGTCTTCGATTGCCTCCGTGCGTCGGTATCTTCGTTCAGCACGCCGTCGGATTGCTCGAAGTCGTTCTAGCTCGATGTCAAAATCCGTTACTTTGGGAGAGCAGGTGAGGGTGCACGTAGTATCGTGTATTGCGCTTTTAATTATCTCCTCTATGTCGAAGCATATGTTTGTTTCACATTGCTCTTCCAAGCGAGACTGGAACTTCAACGAGTCCACTCTCTGAACACTATATCGCGTATCTTAGCATGGGACAATCCTTTGGTTTTGACGTAAGTGGGAATGTGGTCACTTTCATGCGTTTCTATGTCTGGAAACCACTCAGCATGCCTGACGAGGCCTTGTGAGACAAAGGCCAGGTCAAGGCAGCTGCGATACCTTGAACCACGTAGGAACGTTGGACTGCCATCATTTAGCAAGAAAAGTTGGTTGTCGGAGGCGAAGGACACCAACTTTCTCCCTTTAACATTGGTCTTCGAACTTCCCCAGATTGTATGATGGGCGTTGAAGTCGCCAATTATAATGCATGGGTGAGAAGTTGCTGACAGGATACCTTGTAGTCTTGTATGGTCGAAACAGCTTGACGGAGAGAGGTAGGCACCCACAACCGTGATGGTAAATCTCCTTTTCACTGTTATACTTATATATTGATTGTCGTCGTGGGGTGACACCGGATGATGAATGTAGGTGAGGTCGCGGCGAATAAACATCACAACTTTGCTATTGTCCGCAGTTGTAGACGACATGAATGACTCATATCCAGAAAGTCTGATTTCTTTCTGCAAATTTGGCTCGCAGATGACAATGATGGCGAACTTATTGGTGTACACAAACCGACGGAAATCGGCGATGCGTGACCTCAGTCCCCGGGCATTCCATTAAATAATCGCTGCCTTTCGAACCTCTTCTCTGAAAGACAGTGGCTGGTGAGCCATTATTTACTCAAGCACTGCGAGTACTGGACTCAAAGCGTCCAGTAATTGCAATGCACTTCTTGCTGACGGTGTGTGCAAGTTGCTTAACAACAAGCGGGTGGCGTTAATTAAGGGTCGCAAAAGAGCTATCACTTGCTGATCTGTGTTCCGCAAGTCCTCCATTGCAGCAGCTTGGTCTGAAGACGGCGGCTTCTGCTGCGGCTCTTCTGAGCGTTGTGAACACGTAAGTGGAGGCCACTCTTCTGTAGGAACTGGTCTGCCCCTTTGCTCTTTTCCAACGTCTGTGTTTGCCGTGCTGTAAACTGCAGCTGGCGATCTTTTCTGATGCGTCGACTTATCGCCTGAAGTTGGCGCTCTCCGACGTGAAGACCTTCGACGGCGACGTCGTCTTCGCCGGATTTTCTCGGCAGCTTCTTTGTGGGTTGAGCTGTCTCGTGCCATTTGCTTCAGAATAGAAAATTCTTTCTTTATGTGTGGACATTCTTTCGAAGAAGCCTTGTGAGCACCCTGACAGTTAGGACACTTCAGTGTGGTAGCGCTACAGTTCTCTTCCGCGTGTGGTTCGGCACACCGGGGGCACGCTGCGGAGCTCCTGCAAACACCCTTTACGTGGCCGATCTTCTGACAATTGAAGCATTGTACGGGTTTAGGAATGAACGGTCGAACTTGTTGACGAAAGTGGCCAACCTTCACGTATGCGGAAAGACAGTCACCTTTGAGCGTTACTCTCACACAGCGTGTGTTACCAAGCCGTCCAATGCTGACAATGACGTTGTCTTGACTCGCTGGTTTTATAAGTATTGGAAGGTCTGCGTTTGGGATTTCCATGTTAATGTCGCAAATGACTCCTGATGTGGTCGCACCATCGGCTGATATGATGGACCTAACTGCAATGTTTTCCAGTTGTGTTACTTGTTGCAGCGTGCTCAGCGCACTTGGGTGCCGCACATTGACAGCCAGGATGTTTCTTCTTGTATTAAGCCGTAGGTCTTTAATCTCGTTCGGCACAGTGTTCTCAAAATAGAGCGAAAGCGCTTGCCTGTTCAGAACACGCAGACTACCGGTAGCGTTCTTTGGCACAAACAGGATGGAATGGGGCCATCGCTGGGGCGCCGTTTTCACGGTGGCTGTACTTGACACCGGCGATGGATTGATGATCCGTCGCTTGGCCTTGCGGTGCAGGACAGGTTGAAAGCCGTCGTCTGAGGACTCGTCGCAAGATGCGGAGTACAGTTCAGTGTCATCGCTCTCACTGGATGTATTTCCTCGCTTCCTCGAGGTAGTGGTCGCGGTCGAACCGGAGTCGGACGTCACCTCGTGAGGTTGTACATCTATTACCGCAACCTACGGGGCAGTACACCCCACAACTGCAGCGAAAAGACGAGAAAAGCACTGAGACGAGCGAGATGTGTTCTACAAAGAATCACTTCCTTATTTCTTAAAGTTAATAAACCACCCATTACATGCAATGAGTGTGCAAGGACAATTAGGCGAGCAGACGCCGTGAAGACGGTGAGCAGACGACATGGCGCGGATGTGGAAGGGCTAATCGCCTTTCCTATTGGATGGGGGCCCTGTAGCCTCCACAGTGCTGAAGGAAACTTCTGAAACAGAGTATAGGTACGCTGGAAACCAATGAGTGTTACATGGTCTTAGAGGTTGTCACCGTATTTGCGCGCTCGTTCTTTTGAATACTTTTTTCACCGCAGGCGCACGCACGCACGCCCACACACACACATACGCCCACACACTGGCATTTCCGATGAAGGCGGAAATGTTGTAGGCCCGTGTACTCAAATTTGGGTGCACGTTAAAGAACCCCAGGTGGTCAAAATTTCCAGAGCCCTCCACTACGGCGTCTCTCATAATCATATGGTGGTTTTGGGACGTTAAACCCCAAAAATCAATCAACGCCCCCCCACACGCACACACGCACACGCGCACACACGCACACGCGCACACACGCACACGCGCACACACACACGCGCGCACACACACACGCACACACACACACACACACACACACACACACACACACACACACACACACAGTCTTCCAATGAGCCGAGAGAGAGACTGCTTTAGTTAGTAAAATTAAACCTTTCACGACCAAGTGACGTGAATGATCCACCGGTGCTCTCATTCTACGAACTTGTGTTGAAATATGTGAGTAAAGAAGAAAAAGAAAAAAATATATAAGAAAGATAGAGAGGTTAACTAGACTAAACCCAGTTTGCTATACAACAAGGGGAGAGGGGAATTATGGAGAAAAGAGGGAGAGGGGAGGAGATACACATTGCACATAACACACACACAGCACACACAGTTCAGGCTTCACAAACGGTCGTACAGTGACATTGCCTTCAAGACTCTCCAGTGTGGCTTAAGGAGGCTGGATGACCGACCCTTTTACTTTGGAGAAGATCTTGGGAGCGTGGCCTTCACGTACTTCAGCCCAGAAAGCCGCATGAGCCATTCTACAACGTAAGCCAAAAATTGAAGCAGGTGTATACAACGTTTGCTGTCATGCTAGTTGGTGCATAGCTGAACTTTAATTGATGGCGAAAATGTTTAGAAAGGAGCGGAGAAGACACGTAAGACTCCTGAAAAACTCTCTTGTATTTGTGCTCGAGCCTCGTATGTTCCTGAGGGTGGGAAAGAACACGCGAAGAAAACGCGTTTCATGAAATGCTCAACTGGTGTTGTTTACAAGATTTCCTTGAGTTGCAGCCGGATGTGCATCGGCCAGACTGGCCTATGTATTAATGACTGACTAGCAGAGCACGCCCTGTCTATAAGAGATGGGAACGGATCTCATTCGCTACTTCACTTCGAGGCTTACACGTGTAAGCCACTGCTGGGAAACACACCCCTTTTGCGGAAGTGTAAAGACAAGGTGGCGTGGGGATTGGCTGAGGCTATGTACATACAGAAAGCTGGCGATCTTTGTGTAAGTGTTCTTTCTGTTACTCTTTGTCAAAATGAGTAAGTTTTTTTTGATCATATAGGTTTTGATCAAGCGGTGTTTTCAAATTATTCAGCTTTTTTGGTGTAGTGCGCAGGCTTGAGGGTTCTTCAGCTAAGCTTACTGAAGAATAAAATTCAGTCGTGGGTGTGCGTTTTTTCGTGTCTTACGTGTCTTCTTCGCTTCTTTCTGAGCATTTGCGCCATCATTTCAAGTTTCATGTAAACACTCTACGCAGACGTCTTTCCACGAACGCGAATCAGTCTATCGCCGGTCGTTTTGGTCATTGTGTGATCTAAGAAACGCCGTGGTCATTTGCTAGATACAACTCGGAATACTTAAATGCCTAACTCGCTCAAGTTGTTTCTGAACGGATTTCGATGAACAGCTTTACGTGTATTCTCACGTCACTTTCGTCTCGTTGCTTGTCTGGATTGCCCCTGGGACACATTTGTCGCTACACTTCTCGAATTACCCGCTCCGCGATAATCTCTCGTAATCGCCTGTCGAAATTCGCGAAGCACGTAGTATATAGACTGCACGGCCACTGAGCCGCCAACTGCATGGTGCGCATGCGGCCGCTGTTCAGCGTACGTAACACTGCAAGGTAAGAAGATTATCGGCTCAAAGGCTTACGCTTCCGTCATGGATGCTGCCAGACTCGCGAATAAAACCTAAATCTTGCCGCGTCCAATCGACCTGCGTTTATTTCTCGCTGAGCCCACTCTGCTCTCAAGACTGCGTTCCAACCTTTCCAACGAATCTGCAGAAATGCCGCTGGGGACGCCGGAAGTGACTATAGGCCAGCCACACTCTGTTATACATGGCGAACTCGACTGAAAGGGCGAGTGATCGATATTCGACCCACGAGCGAGGTGCGCCAGTCGGCTACCGCGGATGGCTACGGCCGTCTGACAAATCTGTATCGCACATATTCCGCCCAGAACCGCCACGCACAACCCACATTCACACCTCCGAACGAAAAACCTCTGCGAAATGAAAAAAAAAATCGCGGAATATTATCCGTCGTGACGTGGACAAGGGTAGCAGGCTGGATGTTCAGACGAAACCTTTTCATTGGGCCGAACTTGTGGCCTGTAAACGGGAAAACAAAGTCTGATTACAGTAACACAGCGGTACTGAAAGCGGCGGGCAGAGCGTCCACGGTCGATCAAGTGACAAGCGGTGAAACGCGTGGGCATTTATACACGTGCCGTCGAATATTCTGGCGTTATCGCCTGCGGACACGTAGGTTCCAGAATAATCAGTAATGTTCGCGAAGTGGGAGCAATCTTAACAAAAATGATCTACTACATGCAGTCATGAAGCTTTACGTTAAAGAACCCCAGGTGGTCTAAATTTGCAGAGCCCTCCACTACGGCGTCTCTCATAATCATATGGTGGTTTTGGGACGTTAAACCCCACATATCAATCAATCAGTCGTGAAGCTTCTCGAACACTGCCGGCGCCGCTTGCGTTGAAAATTGCTGTTAGTGCGACGGGGTGGTAACACAACTTGGGAAGGAATGCGGCAATATCTATGGAGGGAATGATGATGAGTTGGCGAAGCTCCGGAAGTTAATCGGTAAACCCGTGAATATTCTTTGAATCTTACCCAGTACATCATTAAAAACGGTCATACGTCCATCTGTCTGTATCCTACGCATCGGAGTGGAGTGAGCGCCGAAGCGCCATTGTTATCTAGAGAGCATCCCGAGTACTAGGGGTGGCTACGACAGACGAATAGAACGGCAGACAAGGTTATGCTAGGGTGGAATACGTACGCCTTAAGGAGCTTTGCCTCTAAAAAAAGGAGGGGGAGATGGAGGAAAGAAAACATTGGCCCCGTATCTGCATGTTTCACTGCAAATGTCGTGGAAATACGATAGTCTTGCGTCTGGAGAGGGTAAACAAAGCGTTTATTTTTTGTTCTGTGCGATAAAATCGGTGAGTTGTATTCTAGAGGCGCTGGCTTGGAGTGCCTCGATTCGTGCAGCAAAGGCGAACGAGCGCATAGTCACGTGAGACACGAGCGCTATCTGGCAGTTATCTTCGAAAGCGAAGGAAGGCGTGTGCGCGTGTCTCGGAGGCGCTAAGGTGTAGAACGCAAGCGACGGGCAGGTGTCACCACGGTGTCGTCTTAGCAAAGCTTTGAAAACACTTCTCTTTTTGTGCATAGCGTTGCATTGTCAGCGCAGCATGGTAAACGCTACCGTCCTTAGGTTTACTTATGTATGCCTTCTCTAGTATAAAGACACACATACAGAATATTGACGTGTTGTTATTGTGCCTCACATGTGCGCAATAGTGGCTTTTTAATTTACGATCGCACAAGTATAAACGCTGAAACTTGAGCAATATTGGTGGGCGCTGCGCATGGGGTGGGATTTTTGCCGTTAGGAGTATCGTTTCGGTGGGCAAACAGACAAATGTACAGACAGACAAAAATTTTTGCGTCGAAGTACCCCTAGAAAGACAATCGTCTTCAAAAGCAAAGAGAGATCGTCGCTTTCGCCTGCCTCTCGGCAAAGACCGGTCGGGCACAATGCACGCCAGGTACCCTTTGCAGAGGAAGGCGCATTCGGCGATAACGAAGTCAGATTGGAAGGTGGGCGGAACGGACCTCTGTAGCGTATACGCCCCGAGCGCGACCCGTCGGTCAGATCGTCAGACGATGCAAGGCTTTTGCTGCGCCAACATACCATGGCCCCGGTTCGTTCGCTCTCGCTGAAGCGCCTTCGCGCATTCAATCTTTCGACCGCTTGAGGAAGTTCCGTAAGGCGTAAGACTATAGGTTGCTTTACGCCTCGCTCCTCCGTCTCAACGCGGGCCACTTTTGTTCGAGCTGGCCCGTTTTTTTCGCATTTCATTCTGCGATGCTGTTGTCGAGGCACAAACAAGCGCGACCACTGATATTCCTCATTACCCCCTAGCGGCGCCAGATGGAAAAAGTACGACAGGTATTGATTGATCGATTGATATGTAGAATTTAACGTCCGAAAACTACCATGAGAGATACCGTAGTGGAGGATTCTGGAAATTTCGACCAACTGGGTTTTTTTTACCGTGCACCAAAATCTGAGCACAAGGGCCTATACAGGATTTTCGCCTCCATCGAAAATGCAGCCGCCGCAGCCGGGATTCGATCCCGCGACCTGCGGATCAGCAGGCGAGTACCTTATAGCCACTAGACCACCGCGGCGGGGCTACGGCGGGTATATGCCTGGAGTTACCTTCACCAGTGCGGCGATGGCGTAGTGATTAGAGCATCCGCCTCGCATGAAAAAAAAAAGTCCTTGGTTCAAATCCCGGTGCCGCGCAGCTCCCAACCGGATAAAAAAAAATCCGCGTGGTGATGGAACTGCATTAAGAGGCCTGGGGTGCGGCCTCACCGGTAACCACCACCGGTAACGCACTCCTTCACCAGAGAAGGATTGGTCACCCTGCTGCAGTATCTGTCCAATACCTCCCACATGCATACGTCTATTAACTGACGGTCCTCAGTCCCCAGCAGCTGCGAAGCAACTGACCACGGCGGCGGTCAGATCTGCAACGCAGCAGAATGTGCCAAGAATCTCTGGATCCGGACAGGCCGCCATTGGAACCTGAACTTGGCAACGTTTAACGCTAGAACTGTGAGGGAAGCTTAGTTGTACTATTTGAGGAGCTGGAGGGTGTTAAATGGGATATAATAGGCCTCAGTGAGGTTAGGAGGACACATGAGGCATATACGGTGCTACAGAATGGGCACGTCCTTTGCTATCGGGGCTTGGCTGACAGAAGAGAACTGGGAGTGGAGTTTCTAATTCACAGAAACATAGCTGGCAACTTAGAGGAATACTATAGCATTAATGAAAGGGTGATAGGTATCGTAATTAAACTGAATAAGAGATACAAGTTGAAGGTGGTACAAGCTTACGCGCCTACATCCAGCTATGATGACGCTTCAGTTGAAGGCTTCTATGAAGACGTGGAATCGGCAATGAGTAAGGTGAAAACACAGTATACTATAGTAATGGGAGACTTTAATGCAAAGGTAGGGAAGAAGCAGGCTGGACACCAGGCAGTAGGAGATTATGGTATCGGTTCCAGGAACGCCAGAGGACAGCTACTAGTAGAATTCGCAGAACGCAATAATTTACGGATTTTTAATACCTTCTACCGAAAACGACGAAACCGCAAATGGACATGGAGGAGCCCTAATGGCGAAAATAAGAACGAAATAGAGTTTATAATGAGTGCACACCCAGGCATCGTGCAGGATGTGGAAGTGGTATGCAAGGTACGATGCAGTGACCATAGAATGGTACGGTCTCGAATGCACCTAGACTTGAAGAAGGAACGACAGAAACTGATACGCAAGAAGCCAATCAATGAGCTAGCCCTGAGAGGAAAAGTACAGGATTTCAGAGTGTTGCTGCAGAACAGGTACTCGGCTCTTAATGAGGAAACCAACCTTAGCGTAGATACAATGAATAATAATCTGACGAGTATCATTACGGAGTGTGCAGTGGAAGTTGGAGGCAAGGTAGTTAGACAGGACACTGGCAAGCTTTCCCAGAAAACAAAGAATATCATTAAGAAGCGTCCAATCATGAAAGTTTCAAGTACAACAGACAAAACAGAACTGGCAGAGCTTTCGAAGTTGATTAATAGGCGTAAGGTATGCGATGTAAGAAGGTATAACACGGAGAGAATTGAACACGCTCTGAAAAACGGAGGAATCGTCAAAGCAGTGAACAGGAAACTTGGGATAGGCAAAAATTGGATGTATGCACTAAAGAACCAAGAAGGCAAAATAACTACCAATATGGATAGGATAGTTAAAATAGCCGAGGAGTTTTACAGAGATCTGTACAGTAGCCAGGACAACCACGACCTTAATACTATAAGAACTAGCACTAACCCAGATGACACCCCCCCAGTAATGATAGAAGAAGTCAGAAAAGCTTTGGAGAGCATGCAAAGAGGCAAAGCTGCTGGTGAGGATCAGGTAACATCAGATCTACTGAAAGATGGAGGACAGATTGTGTTAGAAAAACTAGCCACCCTGTTTACGAGGTGTTTCGTGACGGGAATAGTACCATAGTCTTGGAAGAATGCTAACGTCACCTTAATACATAAGAAAGGAGATGACAAGGACTTGAAAAATTACAGGCCGATCAGCTTGCTCTCTGTAGTATACAAGCTATTTACAAAGGTAATTGCTAACAGAGTAAAAAAAACATTAGAATTCAATCAACCAAAGGAACAAGCAGGATTTCGAACAGGCTGCTCAACAATCGACCACATTCATACTATCAATCAGGTAATTAAGAAATGCTCACAATATAACCAACCACTATACATAGCATTCATAGATTACGAGAAGGCGTTTGATTCAGTAGAAATATCAGCCGTCATTCAGACACTGCGGAATCAGGGCGTCGATGATGTATATATAAACATCCTGGAAGAAATATTCAAGGGATCAACTGCTACCATATAGTGCTGCATAAAGAGAGCAATAGAATACCAATCAAAAAGGGTGTAAGGCAGAGGGACACAATCATGCTATTTACCACATGCTTACAGGAACTTTTCAGAAGTCTAGAATGGGAACAGTTATTGATAAGAGTTAATGGAGAGTACCTTAGTATCCTGCGCTTCGCCGATGACATTGCATAGCTGAGTAACTCAGGGGACGAATTGCCACTCATGATTACGGAGTTAGACAAGGAGAGCAGAAAGGTGGGTTTTATAATTAATCTGCAGAAAACGAAAGTAATGTACAACAACCTCGGAAGAGAGCAGCGCTTCGAGATAGGTAATAGTGCGCTTCAAGTTGTAAAAGACTATGTCTACTTAGGGCAGGTAATAACCGCGGAGCCTAACCATGAAATTGAAGTAACTGGAAGAATAAGAATGGGGTGGAGCACATTTGGAAAGCACTCTCAAATTATGACAGGTAGATTGCCACTATCCCTTAAGAGGAAGGTCTATAACAGCTCTATCTTGCCGGTACTGCTACGGAGCAGAAACCTGGAGACTTACAAGGAGGGTTCAGCTTAAATTGAGGACGACGCAGCGAGCGATGGAAAGGAAAATGAAAGGTGTAACCTTAATTGATTGATATGTGGGGTTTAACGTCCCAAAACCACTATATGATTATGAGAGACGCCGTAGTGGAGGGCTCCGGAAATTTAGACCACCTGGGGTTCTTTAACGTGCACCCAAATCTGAGCACACGGGCCTACAACATTTCCGCCTCCATCGGAAATGCAGCTGCCAAGGTGTAACCTTAAGAGACAAGAGAGAAGAGTGGATCAGGGAACAAACCGGGGTTGAGGATATCATAGTAAAAATCAAGAAGAAGAAATGGACATGGGCCGGTCATCTAGCGCGTAGGCAGGGTAACCTCTGGTCATTAGAGATAACCAACTGGGTTCCCAGATAAGGCAAGCGGGTTAGGGGTAGACAGAAAGTTAGGTGGGCATATGAGATTAGGAAGTTTGCGGGTATAAAATGGCAGCAGCAAGCACAGGACGGAGTTGACTGGCGGATCATGGGAGAGGCCTTTGTTCTGCAGTGAACGTAGTCAGGCTGATGATGATGATGATGATGATGATGATGGTTAATTACCGACTGATCACCACGTCTCACCCGTCACCGCACAAGTACATGTGCTAACGCCATACAAATAAACCGCCCTTTTATTTCAGGAACGTCGTTTCTAAATATTGCTCAGCCTTCATGGAAACACCCAGTATATTACGCAAGTTCGTGTATAGGCGTCGATACTGCATGTCTGGGTGCGCCGCAGTGTGACGTCCTTCACATACATGAGAAATCGCACGTATTGTATTCCTATCAGTGTCCATATCAAACAAGGCGTATTGAATGTAGCAACGGTTAAAGCGGTTAAAGTGCCCAGCCTTGACCCAGTGCGATATTCAATACGTCCTATCGCACTCGCCCAGGCTTCCCGTTAGCACGTACCAAATGTATCGGTAAAAACAGGATACTGGCGAACCAGTTTGGTCACCCTTTGGTTTGGCATGGAGCCGAGAGACTCGCTGCGTTTGGGAGCGGTTCAAGTTCGTTGCTGTCGTATGACTTGGGGACGTTTGTATAGCAACCACAGTCCTTACGGGAAGGCTTGTGAGGAGAAACTTGTAGAACTTCTTCAGGCCATCCTCCGGCTAAAAGTTTGATTGATTGATTGATATGTGGGGTTTAACGTCCCAAAACCACTATATGATTATGAGAGACGCCGTAGTTGAGGGCTCCGGAAATTTCGACCACCTGGGGTTCTTTAACGTGCACCCAAATCTGAGCACACGGGCCTACAACATTTCCGCCTCCATCGGAAATGCAGCAGCCGCAGCCGGAATTCGAACCCGCGACCTGCGGGTCAGCAGCCGCGTGCCTTAGCCACTAGACCACCGCGGCGGGGCCGCCTAAAAGTTTCGTTCACTTCAAAAGTGAAGCATGTTTATTTTTTTTCTTTTACAATGCTAGAATCACCACGATAGGCGAGTAAACAGCGTTCACTCAACCATCTTGCATGTATAGTTGGCGTTTGCAAAATCGGCCTTTTACCTCTCGAAGGCTTTTGGAACTGGAGCTATTTTGGGGGTATTGAGGCCACAAGCCTGTTTCCAATATATATATATATATATATATATATATATATATATATATATATATATATATATATATATATATATATATATATATATATATATATATATATATATAAATTGCAGGGGTTTCTAATGCATTTGCCTAAGAGGACTCGAAGGCAAAATCTATCTCTTTTTTTTCAGTCGATATGTATTGATCTTCCTCAACACTCCTCCGGCATGTTGGTGTAGCTAACGTGGTTTTGCACTGCCTCCAAGATCGGAGGAATTGCAAGCTCTCTGCACCTCATTTCTGCATTCCCTCTGCGATTGGCCCACCTTCGACCAAGCAACGATGTTAGGGGCTGACGTCATCACGTGACGTTAATTTCTGCGACTGCATAGTAACGTCATAATGAGGCCTCAAATTTCGGTAATCTGTAACGTTAGGATGACGCCATATGGTGATGTTATCACGTTATGAATATTTTTGCATCATTTATGTTGACTCCGCCGATGCCGATGGTCAATCTTAGTGTTTGATGAGGAATCGAAGGTTTTGGCTTTAATAAAGTAGCGGCTTCGGCCGGTGATCTGTTCGCTGTTTTCAAAAAGAAAAGAACACTGTTTTCCCAGGTTATTGCTCGTTAACACGTTTACTGCAGCGCAAAAAGACGAAGACTGAGAAGCAGAATGCACAGGCAATTGTCGTAATTGGAATAGCGCTTATTTCCTTTCTTATTTCGTTTCTCGCTTTCTGGCTATTTATTTTTTGTAATGTTGTTTTCTTTACTCTTCCATATTTTTGTTGGTAAGCAATAGTCTAGTTACCATCCATAGACCACTATAAGTTTTCTAGGCTAATACCCCAGAGTGGGTATGTGCCACAGTCTAGGCTACCAACAAACAAACAAACAAACAAACAAACAAACAAACAAACAAACAAACCAGCGCACGTTGAATACGTGCATTGTGCACCACTCGTCCTCCAAATTCTGTTTCTTTATGCATCTGTCACTTGTACCGTTAATTAGAGAGGCAATCGCCGGGCTAATTCTAAGGACTGACGTATCGGCGCTCCGAACTGCACCACGAAAACGCGGACAATTTAGATTTGGTCCTTTTTGGCGCGCCAGCGAATGCCAGCAGTGGTCTAAAACGAGGCAGAGCCGAGAGTTGGTAACAAAACAAAAATACATTCTCAAACACAACAGAACAAACAATATACAAATAAGCACAGTCGTCAATAATCTAATACAATACGTCACCAGTTACAAGATACTCAAGACAACGGGCTACACAACACAACCAGACACACTCAAAACAACGGGCACTAACAGCAACTCACGCTACAATGCAATCTCATGCGTTAACTAACCATGACACGCATTGACTAAAGAGTTCGTCCAACGTATTCAGTCCAAAGTTCTTGGAACAAAGCTTGAATGCTTCTCTTCAAGGAAACATTCACTTCAAGTCCAGAGCCGGTTGTCGACCGGTTGCACCCGAGGTTTCTTTTCCAGGAAACTTTCGCGTCGTCAATTGTGCGCACTCCAATAACACATCTTCGTCGGTAACACGTCGGCCACTCACGTGCAGCGACTGCAGAACAGGTCTTCACCCATGGGCGGTAAACACACACTTTTCTCCTGCTTGTAACGCAAACCTTCCCCCGCAGGTGGAAAACCTCTTCATCCCCTGATGACCACCATCCGCGTCTTGCTCACAGAACACCTACCACGGCTCGCTTATATACGTTCGCCCTCGGTTCAGGGAACACATCCAAAGCTGGGGAAGGTGCGAGACGTTTCTCGAATTCTCCGCTACCCGTGACGCAACGAGGGAGTGACTCACGCCTTCCTTCTCAATGTTTCTGGAATTCGCTTGGCGATAGATGCGACGAGGTTGATCGGTGTGGTGGCGGCGCCTTCGAGGAGGAGAGAAAGTGCACGTGCGGCATCCTTTGATGCTTATTTCTTCTTTGCGTCGGCTTCTGTCGCGTCCTATTGTCACCACCGCTAGAATTCGGAGGCGCCCTCTTTCTTGGGCGCTCGTTTGTGACAGCATCAACATCTTTTCGCACTGAAGTAAACACGTTAACGTACCAAATGCAGCCCCGACTAGTGATCCTAAAGCAATTTTATTTCTTGTTCATTATTTGATTGATATGTGGGGTTTAGCGTCCCAAAATCTCCATATGATTATGTAAGACGCCGTAGTGAAAGGCTCCGGAATTTTCAACCACATGGGGTATTTAACGTGCACCCAAATCAGAGCACACGGGCATACGGCATTTTCGCCTCCATCGAAAATGCAACCACCGCGGCCGGGATTCAATCCCGCGACCTGCAGCGTGTCAGCAGCCGAGTGCCTTAGCCCCAGTGTCATGTTCATGTGTGTTATGGTTTATTCGGATTGGCAACGAACAGCGTCACGATGCTTCCTTGCAGTCACTCATTGACCGTCTCGAATCTGCCCTCAACGACGCACCCCTCCGCATGTTCGCCTCCGAAATGGCACGCGGTGCCGTCGTAGCGTCCAACCAGATGGTCCCTATATACTCTTCGTCGTGCCTAAACATCTGCGTTCAACGGTCCGGCATGAGCTTCACGACGAACCAACTGCTGGCCACCTAGGCGTATCTCACACATATACGATCGCGTCCGGTGCCGCTTCTTTCGGCGCGGTCTCGCCTGGTCCGTTCGACGTTACGTGGCCTCCTGTGATGAATGCCAATGTCGGAAGCGACCTGTCGCGCCCCTTGCTGGACTGCTTCAACCAATATCTATCCCTACCACACCTTCCTTCCGTGTTGGCGTAGACCTTCTCGGATCGTTTCATGAATCAAACTCTGGGAACAAGTGGGTCGCTGTTGCTATCGACCGTGCGACCAGGTTTGCCCTCACTAGAGCGCTCCCCACCAGCACTGCTACTGATGTTGCCGACTTTTTGCTCCACGATGTAATCCTACACACTGGCGCTCCTCGCCAACTGCTCACCGATCGTGGCCACGCATTCACGCTACGCGCCCTCGACGATCATTTGCGCTCTTCCTCAACGCAGCACAAACTGACCACTTCCTACCATCCTCAAACTAATGGCCTCATTGAACGCCTAATTCGCACCCTTACGATAATGTTCTCGGTGTATGTCTAATTTGACCACCAAGACTGGGATCGAGCGCTACCTCCCTTGACGTTCGCCTATAATTCATCTCGTCATGATAACACAGGTTATTTACCTTTTTTTATATGCTCTATGGCCATAATCTGGTCTTACCACTGGGCACCCTACTACCGACTACACACACCTCCGCTTAGCGAAAACGCACGTGATGATATAGCTCGGGCCGACTACGCACGTCAGATCACCCGCTCTAGACTGTTGGCCTCACAAGCAACCCAGAAGGCTCTCTACTACAGCAAGCATGTCGACGTTCACTGCTCACCTGGTTCTCTAGTTCTTCTCTGGTGCCCAGTTCGTCCTGTTGTATTGTAGATGTTGTTATCTCGGCACAAGGGACCTTACCGTATCATACGACGGGTAAGGGACGTTACCTACGAGGTCGTTCCGGTCGCCGAGGCTAACCTGTCTGCAAGCGACCCCAGTGACGTAGTTCATGTCAGTATATAGGTTGAAACAATACCACCCTCCTTGTGCACACCCCGTAGGAAGTGCATCCAGACGGCGCATGTACAGCCGGGGAAGGGGGGGGGGGTATGCTACGTAGCTTGCGCATGAAGGGTTGATTGATTGATTGATTGATTGATTCATTGATATGTGGGTTTTAACATTTAAATATTGCCACATGATTATGAGAAAGGCTGTAGTGGAGGGCTGCGGAAATTTTAATGACCGGGGGTTCTTTAACGTGCACCCAAATTTGATCACACGGGCCTACAGCATTTCCGCCTCCATCGAAAATGCAGCCGCTGCAACCGGGATTCGATCCCGCGACCTGCGGGACAGCAGCCGAGTACCTAAGCCACTAGACCACCACAGCGGGGCATAGCTCATGAAGGGTGAAACCTTCTACGTGCAGAAGGCGGCGAAGAGGACTGGCTTGCCCGCTGTGCGTGCAGTGCTCCGTAAATTGATCGGTGTCACTACACTCGCAAATAGTCACGTTTCGTCTCATCTTACGTAACAATATCATTTCGACAACTTCGAACTGAATTTAGCGAGCCTTTGATGTATCGAGGCTGACAACTTGAAATGTCGATTGGAACTCGTTGTGATGACTTTGCTGGAAGGCGCTTTCATACATCCGTGCTGTTGAGCTCCAAGGTGCTTATTAGACTGCTGAGAGTGTTGCACGACGGGCCGAGATCGAAATGATTGCGCCAGTCGAGAGTGATCAGGAAGCGGAAGTGCATGGCACCTTGCAAGTCTTGATGCTCGCGCACACGCTGTGTACTCAGGGGCACAGGCACTAGCACCTGTGTTTATATCACTACGTGACAAGGGTTCTATATAGGCGTTTGAGCTGCTGTGCAGATAGCCATGTTCGACGCTTGCGAGATGGTGATTAGAAGACAAAGGTAGGTAACAATAAAGCAGAACGTTCGTGATGAATACAAACAAGAAGATTGTGCTGTCTATACGTGTATACGTGGTGACGGGGGTCAAATTGCGTTAGCACGTACCGACTGTATCAGTAAAATTTGTATGTGTGTGTGTGTGTGTGTGTGTGTGTGTGTGTGTGTGTGTGGAAGAATTTGGTAGGGCTCCGAAATGTTTCGCACTAATTAATCTTCTCTCATTTTCATTCTTGCCTGTTCAGTCATCCTTATCTACAGGTAGACGTCTGTTGAACGTGTTTACCTTCAATGCACACACATGGCATCCACGTTCATGATGACGTATACATTCGACATCTCTCGTGCTTTGAGCAACAGTCTTTTGATTATGTAACTGCGGCTTTCTGGGTAGAATGTCCAGCGAACCACAAATAAACAGGCTTCTTTTTCAGAAAAACATTCATTTATAAAGAAACAGGCACCCGATAATGGAGGTGCCGAGTGTTCATACATTCAAAGCCGGAACATACACCTGCCATGGAGCACTCGGGCAATGAAGTGCTCACAGAAACATCAGATAAAGCTTGTATGCGTATAGCATGGACGTACGGCCATCATATCGGTGCTCTTTCTCATGATTCTAACAGTGAAGACATCCCCGCAGCTTTAGCCGCTTCCCCGGGGGTGCGACAATTCGGTGATGCTGGAAATAAGGCACAATACAATGCCCGGCGCAGCCAAAAAGGCGAAAGTGACTATTAAAAGAGAAAAGAAGAGAAAAGTGAGCCCCGTTATTGTCTGCTTCAATGAGCGACACCGCCACAGTAGCTCACGAGGGATGGGGGTGAGGAGGGATAAAAAGGATAGGAGTAAAGATGTAGGAAAGCGGAAGAAGGAGAAGAGAAGAAGAGATGTGTGGTGGTAAGCCACAGCGAGCGAGGACAAACCGAGGGGATAGAAGAGATAGGAAAGATGGAGCACGGTCACTGGAGTCCGAGGACGGGGCGCACCTGCGAGAGCTCCTTTCGGCGTCGGTGGATGGCGTAGAACAAGTCCAGTAAGTCAGAGCTGCACTGTCGTCGGAGGTGGAAGGTCGTCGGCGGCAGGAGATGACGTAGGGCGAGCCCAGTCGGCCAGAGCCACGCTGACGCGGGAGATCGCAAGCGCGCGGAGCGCGCGAGCGCACGACCGGTCGGCCCGAAATCCAGCAAGCGAGTTCCAGCCAAAAAGGCCCCAGCGGTACTTCGGTATAACGCTGTGCTTTATCGGCTCGGTCAGTGTGGAGCTTGTGAGAGGCTATCCGTGGTCTGCCGCTCAACCAACCGCGACGCGTCCTTCTCACACACACCTTCGCAGACGTGCTCTTTATCCCCCCCCCCCCTTTTTTTTTCAGCGTGTAACACATTTTCCTACTCTTGGTCGAACCTCAGAGCGATGCATGTGGCAGCGCGAATCGATGTCATCCCCTCGCTTGAAACGTCCGACCGAGCGCTGGACGTGTGTAGTACCTCCCTCCCGTCCAAAATCGTGACCTCAGGCAGCAGCCGCTAGGCACCGTTTATACCTTTCGCGCGAGGCGTGAACCAGATGAAGCGGGCGAGAGAAAGACTACACACACAAGCATCCCAACAGCCCAACGTGTGGAGCTGTGCCCGTACAAGCGTGGAATTCGATTGCGGGGGCGTTTCTGTGTATTCTTTCGCGACGACACGTCATTGCAACGACGCCATATAATGTTACCACTGTCGCGACTGGTCCCGTTTGTTGCAGTTTAACGACCCGATACGATTGAACGGTTTCCGTCATAGCTAGGCGTGAGAGCTAGAAAAAATGTAATGATAAAATAAAAACAGATGCCTTGTCCGGAACTCGGACGCTCGGCAATCGCAGCGCTGTATGGATTGACAGCCGAGGAGTCACTCGGTCGCGAGCATGCAGTCATTTCTCTTCGACTTTAAAAGAGGAGAAAATCACGGTTATATATAAAGCGCTTGTGCCCATTCTGCGAAGCGGAACACGCTGACGTATTGGTGTCACTCAATTCGGCTGCGCCCGCGTCATCGCCGTGCATAGTTTGGCGTCGGTTCGCAGCATTCTTGCGCCGGCCTGAGTGCCAATGGTTTGCGAAGTATAAGTAGTGGGTCACGATCGTAAAACGGTTCTTTTCGAATTTCCGGGACTATGACAGGGGTATTGTAGGCTGCAAATAATTCGCTAATATTGCTAATTTATGGCTATAACAATATATTCACTTCCAAGAGATGCGCAAACAGCAACAACTTTCTCTCCTGTGATGTCGCTCACTCTAAAGAAAACAAAAACAATCGCTCGCCTCTAGATGATTGGCATGTTCGCGTATATACAGCGAGGTTTCGGTAGTGCTTATACATTAATCTCAATATTCGCACATTATTAAGTGCTGAAGTAAAACGTGATAAAAGCGACGATACCGTGTTGGGTGACTCCGACTTAATTACGACCACCTGGAGATCTTTAATGTACACGTAACTGCAAGCACGTGCGAGTGTTCTTTGCATTTATCCTCCTACACCGTGGCTGGGAATCGAACCCACACCAATTCATTATTCTCAACGAATGTTGTTTACAAAATATAAGCAGTTTGCATACATGATATTATGTAATTCTGTTAGTGGCAAGCCCTCTCCGGCTCAGTATCGTCAGTGCGCTTGACTCGCCAGGCTTACGTCAAACGCTTTGGTCTCGTTTGCGCCACGAATAATCATCGACTTAAAACCGAGCTTCCACGATGATCGCTCGCCGTTGCGTCATACAGCGCAGACGGTCGTCCGCCATCGCGCATACCAGGGCGCTACAGAGAGAGCACCATACCCTGTCGTGCCGAGCAAAAGAGAGCAGAGCGATGATGCATCGAGCCTGCCACCAGCGGTCGCGTCACTCGCAGGGCGTCGTGGGTCGACTCCTCGAAGCGCCTTTCTTTTTCCGCCGCTTGCAGCAGCTTCTTCCGCGCACACGCAGGCCGCTGCAGCGCCCCGAAAAGAAATCGCGGCGTGCATCGCGGCCTTTTCATTCGCCTCTGTTGCGCTGTCCCCGTTCTCTCCTGCTGCGGCGAAGGAACGCGTGTTTGCCGTTCATCGCTGTTGTTGCGCTTGTTGCGACCGGGGTTTCCAGACACCGGGGGTCCGGGATGAAGTTGTCGAGGCAGGAGGAAGAGAGACTTGAAGAGGGTTTATTTACAATATATACATTGCGAACTCCCTACACGGTGAGCCCTCAAACGTGGCAGGCCTCTACATGACTCCTAACATAGCGCTCCATGGTGCTTGGTTCTACATGGTTCTGCTCGGTTCTGCTCTGTTCTGCCTGGTTCTCTTCTCGAAAAAAAGCACACCGAATGAGCCGTGGGGGCTCATTATAAAGGGTCTGTCCTCCCCAGATCCCTAGATCGGGGACCGCGTACAGAGGGCACCGTCCAACCACGGATCACACATTACCCGCGAGGGTGACGAGCACGCACGGTCCACGTGAACGTTCAAAATTGAAGCGTGGTCACTGCACGGCCATGTGGCACGAACGTGGCTCCTCCTCGTCAAGGGGTGTCGCTGGGCGAGGGGTCTGAAGTTGATGACTGCATCCATCGAAAGGGCCGCCGTAAACAAGCTTCAAATGGTCGCCGAACGACTCGTTCAATTAGCGGGACGATTTCCGGCCGCCGCCGCCGCCGTCATCTTCCAAAGAAGAAGCTGCACTTGTGGTCTCCCGAACTGCTCACGGTGTCGTGGCGGCAAGACGCCGCACCCTCCGGCCAGGGGGGAACAATACATGGCGGACACAGGCCGCCAACCCGTTTGGCGACTAAAAAGGAACATCAAAAGGAACGCCGATCCATTGTCAGACCTGGCGCCGGTCCTAACAGTAGGCAGCCGGTCGTTCGGTTACTTGTTTGAAGATTAAAGGAGCGCCGCTCCCTCTTCAGCTCCGGCGCCGGTCACAACAGCTCGTCCGCCGGCGGGAGAAGCGACCTGAGGGTGACCAGCTGCACAGGTTGCTCGAAGTGTCGCTGTGTAGTGCTGTCTTCCAGGCCACTGCTGATGACGCTCAGCCAAGGACTCTTTCCCTCTCGTTCCTTGTGGCTCCCCTCTGGGAAAAGCATTCATACACACCACCACAGGCACGGGAGAGCACCCTGCCCGCACTGAGACACGTCGAGTCCGACAAATTATCCAAAAGCAACCTTACTTAAGCAGTATTACCAAACACAAAGCAGCAATCGGGACGTTTCTCTGAGGTTTCACCAAAACTCCTAATCCCGATCCGATAATAATCTTCCCATCAAACTGCTTTCAAGAAAACTAATTGTCAAGTGATGCGCTCACCGTGGCATACCCGAGTGCTTGCGTGAGTAATCCGCCGTAACCCACCAGGTATCATACTCATAAAATGAAGCATTTTACTTCACGCTATCTTTTAGTTCCCGAAATTTAGTGCCGCCAAAGCCAGTCGTCAATTCCTTTTGAGAAGACGAAAGCATAACTGCCGTGCTGCACCTGCATTAGGAACATCTTTATTATACATCCGCAAACGCACATCACAGTGCTCCTGCCTGGAGGAGATACCACCTAACCGTTCCCTTGCTGTTGCCACTTTCACAAAGCATACATATAAACTCACGAGCTAGCTTTTCTTACACACCGGACACATGCGAACAAAACATTAAATGAACAACAAAAAAAGTTTCGCATGAATCCTGAAAAATCTCGCAAGCAATAACTTTGCGTCTCTACGCTCAGTCATAATTAGTTCATAACGTTGCTCCTGCTCATTTACACGTATCTACCATGACGCAGGCTCCTATGCGTGTCGTTTATGCAATCGCACAACGCTTACCTTAGCTAAACGTACAACGCCCAAGAAATGAACAAAACCAAAAAATGTGTTACCTAAACACTATTTGGTAGACGAGATTCTTAAAAAACACATTAAAATCCAAAACAACTTAAACAGTCAAAAGCAAATTTCAAAACAAAATAAATCCACTAATGACCATCGTCAAAAGCTCACGGATGTCTACTCCTTTTTGGGACTAACGCGCGGTGTCGCGTCCTGTGGGTCTTTCTAGGCGAACGGGAAATGGAACAATGGCAAAACCCATTCGCTTCGCCTCCGACCCCCGCAAAGCTCTGCGCTGACAACCTGCGTTCTTACTCTCGCTGAGTACCTCGCACTCCCGCAGTCCATCAAACATGCCGTCGATAGAGCGACGAAAGGGTCTGCCTTTCTACCCAACGTGCTTTTTTTTTTTTTTTTTCGTTTTGTCCGGCGGCTCGGACGCATACAAACCAACTCCGGTGCCGATGACAAACGCCTAATTCTGTACGCTCTAATGCGTGTCACTATCCTTCCAATAGATCTATACAACGCATATAGGCTACCAAAATGATAGAGCGCTAACGAAAACAAAGTACAAACGAGTTATTTACAAAATCACAAAAACAAACAAAATGTTCCTTTCAACAGTCCCGAGTCGACGTTTTCCGAGAGGCTAACAGCTGTTCGCAACAACTCTGAGTCGAACTCGCGGTGGTCGCGCCCGGAACGATTTTCTCGAGAAGCGGGGTCTACAACACGCGTCAATCGCCCTGCTACCGAACCCCGCGACGTTCCTCGAAGCCGACTTGCTGTCGCTTCCTGCCCCTCGAAAACCACCGACTCTTTTGCCCCGCACCCCGTCCAATGCACCGCGAGAACAACGGAAGGGTCTCTTGCCCCTCGACCACTTACGCACACAATGCGCTTCTCTTTTCTTTGTTCTCTGGCCGCTTGGACGCTTGCGATACGGAAACTTTCTTGAAATTTCGCTCCGCCATTTGAATACATTCCTCAAACGCGTCGCGATTTTTGCCTGCCTGTTTTTACGGCGCTTTCTCCGTTTTGCACGTCTCTTGGTGCCGTCTACGGAGCCTTTCGCCCATCTCTGATGCTCACCAGCACCCACATGCTCATCTGATTTTTCGCGCGGACTGTCTGGATAATTGCCTATCAGTTCATCGTTAGACCGCGGCCGCGTAGATTGCGCACTTCTGTTCCTTACTCTCCGGCCGCTCAGACGCATGCGATTTAAGCCAGTCAGAGAAGACAACGGGCCTTTTCTCGCAAATCCGCCACGCCGTTTGAAGGTCCTCGTCAAACGCGCCGCGCTGATCGCGAGCCTTGCCGCGCTTCTGTTTTTCGGACGCTTTCTCCGTTTGGCACATTCCTTGGTGCCAAACCTGGAGCCTTTCGTCCGCCTCTGACGCTCATCAACATGGTCTACAGGGCTGCAAGGTTCGATGGAACACTCTGTTAATCTTAACTTCGTTTCCACCACCACGGAACCCTCACACCCTGCTGTGACCGCGAGCTCTTTTCCCTCAGAATGGGTTAAAACCTGTTCCATTCCCTTACAGGCACTAGCCTTCTCTTTGGCCTCAAACGGCACCGCCGCTATATCTACAGATATCAGACCCGCAGCACTCTCTTCGGCCCTAAACGGCACCGCTGCTGAAACGCACCGTTCGTGCGGTACATCTGCAAATTTCTGACCTGTAGCCCTCTCTTCGGCCTTAATCGGCACCGCCGCTACGTCGCACCGTTCGTGCACTTCATCTACAGATGTCTGACCTGTAGCCTTCGCTTCGGTCTTAAATGGCACCGCCGCTACATCGCACCGTTCGTGCGCTACATCTATGGATTGACCACTCTGCTGCAATGCCACCAATTCACAATTAAGCCTTTCTATCTCTTCATCTAATTCCTGCATCCTTTTTATATGTTCTTCATGCCTGCGCTCAGCTTCCAATTCCTCCTGGCGCCATCTTTCCTTTCTTTGCGCCCTTTGTACTTCCTCCTCCTGGTCCAATAAGTACATATTCCCGAAGTGCTCGATTTCCTCATTGTCACTATTGCTTTCGAGAATCACTTCGCGGAGTTTAGAAGCAGGCATATCATCATTAAAATCTAGCTCCAGATCCCAACACAGGTTCAGCAGGTTCTCTCTCGTCAATCTCGTAAGATCCATGGCGACTACTTTGCTTTGGCTCAGCTGTGACAAAACACAAACCCACCAGCGTTTCAATTCTGGGTCTAGAGAAATTGAAGCCTGGCAAATCTCACAGCGGAGACCACAAGCTTAAGCACCCAAGTAGCACTACGTGGCCAACATCCCTCTCTACTTTTTCTTGTTAATTTTTCACTCCTGCTTTTTACAACATCCTAAAATTTAACCCGCAACGTACCCTTAGAAATTTTGAAACATTACCACTTGTTCCTATTGAATCATCTAAGCTTTCCTGCTTTAGCGTACTTGCTCAGATAATCATCCAGTGCTGCCTTGTGCTGAGATAACAACCACAGTGGCCAGGCAGTTGTTGGTTATATCTATCTTTTAACGAATCTAGGCTAAAAGACTCGATATATCTCAAGCACAAAGCCAGGCACTCACCCCATTACGTGCGGTGGTGGTACGCTGCTTCGATCCCGCCGAGTTCCAGGGCTTTCGGCTGGCCTCCGGTACATGTCGCTCTCCGTCGCAGACTCGTATCCCACCGCTGCCAACCAGTTGTTGCGACCGGGGTTTCCAGACACCGGGGGTCCGGGATGAAGTTGTCGAGGCAGGAGGAAGAGAGACTTGAAGAGGGTTTATTTACAATATATACATTGCGAACTCCCTACACGGTGAGCCCTCAAACGTGGCAGGCCTCTACATGACTCCTAACATAGCGCTCCATGGTGCTTGGTTCTACATGGTTCTGCTCGGTTCTGCTCTGTTCTGCCTGGTTCTCTTCTCGAAAAAAAGCACACCGAATGAGCCGTGGGGGCTCATTATAAAGGGTCTGTCCTCCCCAGATCCCTAGATCGGGGACCGCGTACAGAGGGCACCGTCCAACCACGGATCACACATTACCCGCGAGGGTGACGAGCACGCACGGTCCACGTGAACGTTCAAAATTGAAGCGTGGTCACTGCACGGCCATGTGGCACGAACGTGGCTCCTCCTCGTCAAGGGGTGTCGCTGGGCGAGGGGTCTGAAGTTGATGACTGCATCCATCGAAAGGGCCGCCGTAAACAAGCTTCAAATGGTCGCCGAACGACTCGTTCAATTAGCGGGACGATTTCCGGCCGCCGCCGCCGCCGTCATCTTCCAAAGAAGAAGCTGCACTTGTGGTCTCCCGAACTGCTCACGGTGTCGTGGCGGCAAGACGCCGCACCCTCCGGCCAGGGGGGAACAATACATGGCGGACACAGGCCGCCAACCCGTTTGGCGACTAAAAAGGAACATCAAAAGGAACGCCGATCCATTGTCAGACCTGGCGCCGGTCCTAACAGTAGGCAGCCGGTCGTTCGGTTACTTGTTTGAAGATTAAAGGAGCGCCGCTCCCTCTTCAGCTCCGGCGCCGGTCACAACACGCTGCGGTGTTCGCATGCAGCGTGGCTGCCGCCAGCTTGGCGCTGACCGCGGCAGGGCGTGAGGCCGCGGCTGAACGGCAGGAGCGGCCGGTTCCTTTTGTCTTCGGCACGCCGGCCGAACGGCGCGTGCCGTCCGCTCAAAAGGCGCCGTGGGCTGTCATGCCTTGCTCCGCTTGCTCTGCTCCTTTTAAACGAGGAAATAAAGTAAATAAATAAACAATGGCCAAACCCCACCAAGGGCGGGTGCACGTTAAGGAACCCCAGGTGGTCGAAATTTCCGGAGCCCTCCACTACGGCGTCTCTCATAATCATATATGGTGGTTTTGGGGCGTTAAACCCCACATATTATTATTATTATTATTATTATTATTATTATTATTATTATTATTATTATTATTATTATTATTATTATTATTATTATTATTTACTAATCTTCAAGGTGTGCTGCTCTGGAAATGTGAGCCAACGGTGTGGCATGTATTATACCACCCCGGCAGCCTCAAAAGGCATTGTATTTTTTAGGGGGCTCCTGAGGGAAACTATGTTTTTAGTGCGATGTGACAAAGGCACGTTACGTATGCGGTGGTTGCAGAAAATGGGGCTGTTTCTCTATCTGACATGTTCGATGTATGATGGCGGCTTTGCCCAATATATCTTTTGCAGCGCGCGGCGCCAACGCGCACGTATATAACTCTGCCGTTTTAGTCACTTAGTTCGCTTAAAAGTCCAATGAGGTTTTCTGCAAGCTGCAGTATATAGGTTTCTCTCGACAAGTGTCGTACGTAGCCTTCATGCTCGTGACACCCGAGAGTCCACAGGCACGGGCGATGAGACCGTGCTTTTTATTAAACACGTACGTATATACCCAATGAATCCGCTCCTGTCATCGGTGCCTTGTTGGCAAGGGAAGAGTCACGCCACTTAGCTTGCAGCATTTGCATGCGTATACGGTTGTTGTTTTTTTCTAGCTATAGATGGCCTATGCACTACAAATTGAAAGGCTATGAGCCGATGATGATATAACGAACGCACCATTAGGGCCGACAAATGCGTAATGATAGTTCTTGCGAAAGAGGGCATGTAGTATGCCGGATAAACGAATAATTAATTGTCCGGGGAAACCACGAAAATACAATGAGGCTAATAGTTTATTTTGAGGGATATTACAACTGCGTTATGGGTACGGATCAGGAGAGACGCGCATGGACCGTATTCCGGGCACGGTTAGATTGTGACGACCTGTGCCGTTCGTGTTCCGCAGCTGACTACCCGGCGGAGTTTCTTCGGCTCTGCAGCTCCGCGGCAGTGGTGACCTTTGACCCGGAGGTGGCGTCACCGACAGAGAGCGCCGGATCCCTTTCTCGTCTTTCTCTGTGGTTCGGTCGCTATATAAACAGCTGATGGCGCGCGCATATACGGCTGTAATATACTCACATGAAGTGCTTGTGCGATTCTCAGAGTGCGCCGCAGCCGCATTGAAGGATACGCCATTGGCGAGGCGACGCACGAAACAACCTAAATTCCACTGCGGACGTGATCGTGAAGGGGCTCTTTGCTCTGTGCCTCGTGCAGGCACTTCCAACGTCTTCAGCAAATAGGAATATTTTAACGGATCTGGCAATTACAACATTAGAAGCACTCGCACATTCACGCTATGCATTGCAAAGACTACGATTTTTTATCACGTCATAGAAACTCGTTTCTGCAGGGAAAAAGAGAGAGAGAAAGAGAGATGCGCCTATACATGCGTATAAATCGTTCGTACGACATTACAGACCTGCTATTAGTCACACTGTCATCATGATGCAGATTCTGCGCGAAATGAGACGAGCTGATCTCTATATTTCACCAAAATGCAGACGCGCGTTGCATTTCCCATTCACATAAGCTCCCGGATTGAAGTATGTAGGAAAAGTTTGCTCAAAATCTGGCTGCTTTTGCATACGCGTGTGATGCGGCTATGCGGCATCTCGCAGAGATGCCTTTCTCACGCGCGGCTTAGTTTGCATGCCACGCGCGGCCGAAAAGGCACATCCACTTGCCAGGGAGGGAGGCGTACACGTCCTCGGCTTCATCGGGCGCCGATATGACAGCTCTCGCCCGCCCCTGCCAGATGGTCGTCGATAGCGCTGAAATGATGAGGCGCCGTATGGATGCTTATCGGGGCCAATGCGCCGTCGGCCTCGGCCTGCCGGTGCAGCCCTTCGCGGAACGGGCAGTACATGTACTTCTCGTAGTACTACATCATTTACTGCGGGCAATACACCATAGACTCGTGCGTACAACTATCGAGCGCGAGCCCCACTGCTCGCGCATCAGTGCGCCTGTGTGCCGCTCCGAGTGTTGCACGCGAGTTGTCAGGCGCCGTGTCCAGTTGACCGCTGCCCTGGTCCCCACTTCGTTCTCGTGTCCACTTCGGGTTCCTTATTGACCTCTTCGTCTATACACAGGCCCGTGGTACGTGAGCTTGAGTGTCGCAACTGGGCGATCCTCGAGTGTGCATTTTTGCCGCGCTGATCGTCCCGTAATCGGCACCGCGGCGAAAGGTTGCGCTGCATAACTGCCGTGGCGTGGAGCGGGTATCATTTAACGCGGGTCCACCGGCGGTCCCCTCCTTTTATCCCACTTGTTCTCTCCTTTTGTCTGTGCCCACCGATCGGTTATATCTTTTGGGCGCCGATGCCGTTGGCCTTTGGCGCATGCACGGTCAAGCGGCCGAAAGTGGACGCTCGTGAGCGCTGCGGCCACCAACCGCGCGTATGCATCTTCCTACCAACCCCTTTGTTTCGCCGGCGTCCGTGTGCGTTTACACACGGCGAGCAGCAGCCGCCCACATGCACATGCACGCGCGCATTTCGAGGTATGCACGCGCAAAACGAGTGTGATCCGTGAGTATGGGGTTGTGGTTTTTGGTTCGGATATATGAGAGGAAACAGTGCTAGCATCTCTTTCACGGTCACCGTCTGTATGGCGTTTGAGACACGAAAAGTACTTTTAGAGAGTTACTGAAATATATATATATATATATATATATATATATATATATATATATATATATATATATATATATATATATATATATATATATATATATATATATACTATGTATCAAGGTATCAATGAGAAGCTGAGTCTGTTGACGCCTATAAAGCCATAAGTGTATACACACGACGCTGCTATAAATGGGATCTACACGAACCTGCTGAGGCAATAATTCACCGCATTCATCGACCAAGGAACTTCCTTTCAGTGGCCGGCGCTTTCTCGCTTGTAAGAGCGCATGCAATGCTTCGCTAATTTTTGACCGACGCAATGTTATCGCAGGAAACATCCACGTTTCGTGCTTTGTGTGCAGAGCAAATGCTTTCTGTAAACCCGCACTACCTGGCGATGCACAGCTTAAATAGTGCGCCCATCTAAGAAGTAATTCATTTCATCAGACAGCAGCATATAGAGATGGATGTAGTGTTCATCCAAAGAAGCGTGCTATAGAAACGCGGAACTTCGGAGCTAGGTGCTTAATGGGTAGAATAAATAAGCCAAGGCTAAACCAAGAGAAATTTAAAAACAGGAGACAGACCTCACATCCTCTCACAACGCGTGTGAGTGAGGCATGCATTTTGTACATTCCGCAGAGCAGGAACGTGCCATATTCGAAATTGAGGTTCCGTGTTTGTTCTTCGGCGTCACGTTTGGAAAGAATGCCGTCCTTTCGAGCAGGTAAACAAACTCGGATATCGCTGACTTCACTGTAACGCTGCTTGCATAATCTTGGGTCTGCTGCGGAATAAGTTCGCATTTGAAGAGACACTGAAGAAAACAATAGTTATACTTCAGCAATAGCACAAATACCACTCTCGTTGCGGAAAAACGCTCGTTAATCAAGAAAAGGCGCAAGAACAAAAGACGCACAAAGGTTGACGTCTCCTTGAAGTTCCCGCGCCAGCCCGTCGTAACGTCCTGTTTCGAAGGCGCCTTGGACGTACAATTGGGTTATACCTTCTTCCGAGGGAGCCACATCACTGTTTGCAGGGTCCTTGAGGCATCTTTAATAAATGAATAAACTGAACGTGTGAAGTATCGCGAACCAACTTTCAACCTGGCCATAATACGAAAAACAAACAAGCATAATCATCATCACACTCTGACTACGTCCACTGCAGGACAAAGGCCTCTCCCATGTTAATTCCGCCAGTCAACTTGCTTCTCTGCTTTGCGTTGCCGCGTTGTATGCCTGCTAACTTTTCAATCTCATCAGCCCACCTAACTTTCTGTCTCCTCTTCGTGCATTTGCCTTCTCTGGGAATCCAGTGAGTTACCCTTAATGGCCAACGGTTATCCTGCCTGCATGCTACGCGCCCGGCCCATGTTCGTTTCTTCTCCTCGATTTCAACTCTAGTACGATATGCTTAACCCCGGTTCGTTCCCTGACCCACTGTGCCCTCTTCTTGGCTCTTAAGGTTACGCCTATCATTTTCCTTTCCATCGCTCGCTGCGTCGTCCTCAATTTAAGCTGAACCCTCCTTATAAGCCTCCAGGTTTCTGCTCCATATACAGGTAAGTACTGGCCAGATGCAGCTGTTATATACCTTCCACTTGAAGGTTGATAGCAGATTACCATTCGTGATTTGAGAATGCTTGCCGAATGTGATTCACCTTATCCTTTATTTTCTCGTTATTTATCTCTCGTGTTTCGGCTTCGCGGTTACTACCTGTCCTAAGTAGACATATTCCTTACAACTTCTAGCGACTATCCAGCTATCGCAAAGCGCTGTTTTCTGCCGAGAATGTTGCACATGACTTTAGTTTTGCGCATATTAATTTTCAGACGTACTCTTCTGCTTTCCGTGTCTAGTTCAGTAATCATGAGCTGTAAGTTGTCCCCTAAGTTACTCATCGAGGGAATGTCATCAGCGAATCGCAGGTTACTAAGATTTTCTCCATAACTCTTATCCCTAACTCTTCCCAATCTAGGGTCCTGCAAACCTCCTGTAAACACGCGGCGAAGAGCATTGGAGAGATCGTGTCTCCTTTCCTTACACCCTTCTTTATTGGGATTCTGTCGCTTTCTTTGTGGAGAACTACGGTGGCTGTGGATCCACTGTAGATTTCTTCCAGTATGTGTATGTATGGTTCTTCGACGCCCTCATTCCGTAAAGCCTGCATTACTGCTCATGTCTCGACTGAGTCAAACGCCTTCTCGTAATCTATGAAGACTATGTATAGGGGTTGGTTATATTCTACGCATTTCTCTATTACCTGATTGATAGTGTGAATATGGTGTATTGTGGAGTAGCCTGCACGAAATCCTGCTTGGACATTTGGTTGATATAGCTCTAACGTTCCTTAATTCTATTAGCTATTACTCTTATGAATTGTTTGCAGTGAATGGACAGTAAACTAATCGACCTGTAATGTTTCAAGCCCTTGACGTCTCCTTTCTTATGGATTAAGATGATGTTGGCATTCTTCCAAGATTCTCGTACCCTTTTCGGCAAGAAACACTTCGTATCTATGGTGGCCAACTTTTTACAACGAAAGCTGTTATGAGATCAAACCTCGGGTCACGCGCGGTGCCGTAGTTGTTCGCCGCTGCCGTTGGTGTTCGTAACCACATCGCACGAAATTAGGGGAAAAAAAGCTAGTACCAATGACACAGTGGGGCTCGAACACGGGTGCGCTGGTTGCCAGCCCAGGATTCTACCACTGAGCGACGCCGGCGCTCGGGACTTGTTGGCAAACTTGCCTTAGGCAGGCTTGATGTCGGGAAAGCTATCGTGACTTATAAAGCGTTTCAAAATAGCGAAAAAACAACTAGTCGTCGCACAATGCGAATAACGTAACAAATGGGACGTCCAATGCCACAACCCATTACAAAAGCTTGTTCTTGTTCCCCTATTAACTGTGGCACATACCCGCTTCAGGCATATTTCGTCATCATCGTCAGCCACTGCATGAACAATTGGCACAAAATTATTAGCAAGTGCTTTGCAAATACCACGATTCTCAGAAGAATGGCAAAAAATAGCATACTGAATACCGGCCTACTATTCAAAAATTTGTATTATTAATGGCGTGGTAGTGTTTGCAGCAGTTACACCCAATGAGTGTTTAGAAAAGGCTCTGAAAGGTTGCTCTTCTAGCTTTCACTGTGACTGCGCTGCGCCTTCCACGCAGGCCTGGCGTTTTTTTTTTTTTAATAACACAATTTCTTCACCATCTTTCAGGAGGTCCGCTGTTATCTTATCCTCAACAGCAGCTTTGCCTTTTTGCATCCTTCTAGGGCTTTCCTTACTTCACCTATCGTTACTAGTATATAGGTTGTTGAATTCCTCTAGACTATTATTGTTTCTCACGATATTATCCTCGTTGTTTTGGCTTCTGTAAGGCTAGCTCTCTGTAGAACTCCTCCGCCACCTTGACTATCATATCCATGCATGTTGGTTATGACATTGCCGTCCTTGTGCCTTAATGCATAAATCCGATTTTTGCTTATATACAAGTTTGCCTTCGCAGCTTTTAGACTTCTGCCTCTTTTTACAGCGTGCTCAATTCTCTCCATGTTATACCTTCTGACGTCGGCTACTTTACGCCTATTGAGTAACTTCGAAAGCTCTACTATAGCTCTACTTTGACAGTTGCCTTTGAGACTTTCATGGTTTGTCGTCTCTCAATAAGACTTTTCGTCTCCTGAGATAGTTTGCCAGTGCCCTGTCCAGTGACTTCACCCGCGACTTCCATTGCACACACTAATGATACTAGTAAGATTATAGTTCATTGTGTCAACGCTAACGTCGGTTACCTCGTTTAGTGTCTCGAAACAAACAAGCAATGCTTTCGAATTGTGACGCCATACTGCCATGCATGTATTGGGATTATAGCGTGAAGGAAAAAAAATTCATATAATCTTGAAAATAGCTTTTCTGAAGGATAACTAATCAGTGTAAACATATTTAGTGTGTCGCTTCCATGTCCCGTTCAGAAGCATGTCGTATACGTAATCTTCCGTGTCCACGCTGAAGCGATGCACAGGTGCATATGGTTCTGTTATGAATTATACCTTCCCGCCATTGCACGCGGAGAAAACTAAATACTGATTATGCCACTGATTTGCTAAAGTCGGCACTGGGTCCATTTTCACGCTAAGTGTCTTCACATTTGTGTGCTATCTTTGGGTAATACGCAAGTCACTCGCGATGGCGGGCGTATTATTTCAGATTGTGGCTGCGGTGACTGGGAAACAGGTATTTGCGAACAAGATTTGCAAATTCGGTACTCCCTTATGTTCACATAAACGGTTCAAGTGATCGAGGAGGCCTCCGACCCAATGCTTCTAGATGTGAAGCAGCTTATGAACAAGGCCTGTCCTCTGTCGTGCCGCAGCCACTGCTACATACAGTGCATGCAAGGTACCCCGTCGTGACGTTGGCGACGATGAAGAACAAGTGCATTCGTGACTACACGTTCTCTCTCTGCCACCACGGCACAGCACATGCATGCACGGTGCCCACTATTAGGGTGCCTCGATGCGCGCACATCGAACAACCAACAACCACCAGGGGAACGTGCCCAGACATCGTCTTTGCCAACTTCAGGCCCCGATACAACAAAGCAGTAAGAATGAAGGCAAAACAAATTTCACTACACAACATACCATTTATGGCCTATAAACATTTTATGTAACTGAACACAGCTTTGCCACTCATTTACATGCGTGAGTGGTCAACGTCACCGGTGACTTATGCTAACATCAAACGATCCCACTACCTCGCCCACTCCTCATCGTTCACTTCGTGGATATGCCACGAGTTTTTTTTTAACAAACGTTCTCACCATTATGAAAATCGTGTACTTGATCGTTAAATGTACAGAATATCTCGCTTATGTAGCAAGTGTTCTTTCTCTGTTACCATTGTATTGTTGTAACAATCATCTACTGAACTAATTGTCGAAGTGCTTCTTTTCACCCTCCTTGTAACGGTCGCAAGGCTAACGTATGAGTGAGTGAAAATGAATAAATTAATTAATTAATTAACTAAATAATTCACGAGTAGTGTGGCTTACGCTGTTTATGCCACGAGTCTGGAACTCCGCAGTGGACGCCAGCTTTGTCCAGCCGCGATGCCTGAAACTGGCACTCGGGCCTCGCCATCCGCGCCGGCTCCATCACCTGTGATTCCCCCTATCTTCTCGACCCTGCACGTTTTCTGGGGCGGACAGCACGGACGTTGAAGAATGGCTCACATTTTTCGAGCGTGTCAGCAAGCACTACAGTGGGACAAAACGCTTATGCTGGCAAATATTCTATTCTACCTACGGGGTACGGCACGCGCCTGGTATGAGACGCATGAAGAATTAACCAGCTGGGACACATGCAAGCAAAAGCTTCGCGATTTGTTTGGTCGGTCAGTTGCTCGTCAGATGGCAGCCAGGCAGGAACTCGCATCGCGTGTTCAATCATCGACGGAGTCGCACGTCACGTACATCCAAGACGTACTGGCACTGTGCCGGAATACCGACAAAAACATGTCCGAGGCGGACAAGATCAGCAACGTGTTGAAAGGCATTGCTGATGATCCTTTCAACATACTAATGTGCAAGAACTGCTCCACTGTCGACTCCATAATATCTGAATGCCGACGATTTGAACAAGCTAAAAGCAGGCTAATCACCAACCACATCGCGAGACTACCAAACACTGCAGCAACTTCGTCTTGCGAGGATTCTGCAGAACCCCGTTCACTTGCGCATCCTGCCAATATCGCAAGGATTGTTCGCCAGGAGCTGGAAGCTATGGCACCCGCTTCCTATCAGCCCACTGCGCAAGACAACTGGGCAACAGTCTCGCTTATTCAAGCCATCGTACGTCAGGAGTTTGCTAACCTGGGCGTCCAGGTTCCCCAGCCCGCCAGACTTATACCGCAGCCCATGAGCACTCCCGTCCACAACGCTGACCACCACTCTGCTCCACTTGTCGCTGCGGCAGCTTCGACTCCTCGGTTTCCACCACGCTAACGAAATCCATCTGAGTGGCGCACGCACAATGATCGACCCATCTGTTTTTCTTGCTCTCGAGTTGGGCACATCTCCCGCCATTGCCGCAACAGGTGGTATTTCCGGCCAAGCTTTCCTAATGTCGACCGCCGTCAGGACCGTGGACACTATTCGCAACCAGGTTTTCCGGATGACCATACTCAGGACCCTTCAGCTCGCCGTTCAACTTCACGCTCCGAACCGTCCTACGCTGACGTCGTCGCCCAAAGAAACTGGTCTAGCCGCTCGCCGTCACCTCAGGGTCGGCCGTCACGCTCCCCTCAACGCCGCCGCTCTCCGTCACCGGCTTATTCTGGCCATTCCCCGGGAAACTGACGAGTGCAGCTCTTGGAGGTGGCGCTGCGTTGACGACTTGGAACGAAAACCCTCAACAGGCTACAAATTCAAGACGCAAATTACTTCGGGTGTTCTTTTATGGCCACGCCGTTACTGCTCTAATTGACACTGGTGCCCAAGTATCTGTTATGAGTTCTACACTTCGATCTCGCCTGAAAAAGGTTCTCACACCAGCTATGTTCTCTACTGTTCGAGTTGCCAACGGAAGTCGAACATCGGTGCTTGGTATGTGCACTGCCAGCATTACTGTTGCTGGCCACCACACTTCCGTTCTCTTCGCAGTCCTCGATGCTTGCCCACATGACGTCATCCTTGGAATTGGCTTCTTAACCGCCCACTCCGCCCTCATCGATTGTTCTACCGGTATCTTACGGCTCGAATTGCCTTTGCGCTCCGATTTCACTCCTCCAAGTCGCACTCGGCTACGATCCGTGGAGTCTCTACGGCTACCACCCCAGGCTGCTATGTACATTCCTCTGTCGCCCTTCCCGTCAGTTCCTGATGGAGACTATCTGGTGGCTCCCCTCATTGATTTAACCCTTACGCACCACATCGCACTACCACATACTATAGTGGTTGTTGCTAACAACACGGTGCTACTTTCAGTTCTGAACTTCTCTACGTCGACCCAAGTTCTTCCCCAAGGCATCACTTTAGCCGATCTTTCCACCCTTGATGAATGTTTGATTTGTTCTTTTACCCCTGACACTAAGACCATGGCGAAACCGGTCATCACGTCGCAATATAAGGCGTTCCTCGACAAAATGATATCCAGTGACCTCTTACCTTCCCAAGTTGTGGCGCTCCGGGGTGTTCTATTTTTTTACCTATATATCTTTGACGTCGACGACCGTCCCCTGGGCCACACAAGTGCCGTAACTTACCGCATCGACACCGGCGACGCCAGTGCACTCCATAAACGCCCTTATCGCGCGTAACATGCTGAGCGCCAAGTTATACAGACGGAGGTCGAGAAAATGCTGAGTAAAGACGTCATTGAGCCTTCATCGAGTCCTTGGGCATCCCCTGTGGTCTTAGTTAAAAAGAAGGACAACACCTGGTGCTCTTGCGTCGACTATCGCCACCTGAATCGGATCACCAAGATGGACGTTTATCATTTACCCCGAATCGATGATGCGCTCGACTGCCTCCACGGCGCCAACTATTTCTCGTCCCTTGACCTTTGGTCCGGATACTGGCAAATTTCGGTCGACGACCGCGACCGCGAGAAGACAGCATTCATCACACCCGACGCCCTTTACCAATTCAAGGTCATGCCTTTTGGGTTGTGCAATGCCCGGCTACTTTTAAACGTATGATGGACTCTCTTCTTCGCGGTTTCAAATGGTCGACCTGCCTTTGCTACCTGGATGATGTAATCGTTTTCTCGCCCTCCTTCGAAAGCCACCTGTCTCATCTCTCGGCAATCCTTGACGTTTTTCGTTGCGCTGGTATCCAACTGAATTCGTCGAAATGCTCATTTTGACGCCGGCAGATTAAACTACTCGGCCACCTTGTTGACGCCACTGATGTTCAACCCGACCCTGACAAAGTCCGTGCAGTCCGAGAATTCCCGGTTCCGCGTTCCACACAAAAAGTTCGCAGCTTTATTGGGCTCTGCTCATACTTCCGCTGCTTTGTCTTCAACTTCGCTGATATTGCTAGGCCCCTCACGGATCTCGTCAAAAAGAATGTGGCCTGTTCTTGGGGAAGGAACCAAGAACATTCCTTCACGTCGCTAATTACCGCCCTCATATCACCAGCTGTGTTGGCTCATTTTGATCCAGCGGCTCGAATAGAGCTTCGCACCGATGCAAGCGGCCATGGCATTGGTGCTATACTCGCTCAGATACAGAATGGCACCAACCGTGTGATAGCCTACGCTAGCCGCCTTTTGTCGCAAGCGGAACAAAATTATTCCATCACTGAGCGGGAATGCTTAGCCCTCGTTTGGGCTATTTGCGAAATTCCGTCCGTACTTATATACGAACGTCCGTTCGCAGTCATCACGGACCATCATGCGCTTTGCTGGCTGTCGACGCTTAAGGACCCTACAGGAAGACTCGGCCAATGGGCACTTCGATTACAGGAGTACACGTTCTCGGTTGTTTACAAAACTGGAAAGCTGCACAGCGATGCTGACTGTATAAAGTACATTATTCGGCAGCAACCTAACCAATGAGCCATCTTTTGCGACTCCAGGTCAGCCTTACAGTCACTATGGTTTGTTTTACAGCACGGGTTACACGAACAATCAGTATATCAGATAAGGCACGACTACCACGAAGCGCTCAAGGAAGGTCACGATATTGTATTTCAGTGGTTTCCGAGTCATTGCGGAATCGTCGGCAATGACCGCGCGGATTAAGCTGCTCGATCGGCTCATGACCAAAACCAGCGCACGCCCATACCACTCTTGAGAACGAACGCTGCAAGGCTACTACAATCACTTCCTCGCCGTATATCTCTCCTACAATGGAATACGCAGGGTTTCTCCAACACGCACCTGTATTCGATCGACCCAAACTTGCAACTTCGCTTGCCATCCAGGCTCCCACGATGCGCTGAAACTTTACTGTGTCGCATGAGGTTGGGCGTGGCATTTACGAATTCGTACCCTCGTCTCCTTGGAATGGCGAGCACTTCGGCATGCAACACCTGCGCCTGCGAAGAAACGCTTGAGCACATTCTATGTCATTGCCCAGCATACCAGACCGAACGACGTATTATGGAAGCCAAGCTCTGGCAGCTGGATTCACGGCTGCTTACAGAAGAGAAGATCCTGGGACCTTGGCCAACGGCTTCCCATACGCGCAAAGCCACGAAAGCCCTCTTGTACTTTTTAAGGACCACCAGATTCACGACAGCTTGTGAAAGAACTGTGCGAGACCGTGCTGTGTAGTCTCGAGCTGACTATTCATGCTTCTCTTTCCTACTCCTCTTCTTTTCTATCTCTTTCCGTTCTATTATTCTCCTTTTCCCCCACCCCAAGTGTAGGGTAGCCAACAGAGCCAAGCTTGGTTAACCTCCCTGCCTTTCCTCTCTATATCTCTCTCTCTCTCTCTCTCTGACTGCTTATCCCGGCACCACGTTGATCCACCTAGCTCCACTGATTTGGAATCCAATGCCTGCGTTTTAGCCATCACTGACTTTCTGAACGTGGCCGACGAACAGCGCCGAGATCCATCGTTGCTCACCATCATTGACCACCTTCAATCGCGTTATGCTGACCCTTCTCTTAGCGGATACCTGCTTCAAGACAACGTTTTGTACCGCCGTAAGTTACACCCCGACGGCGCGGAACTTTTACTCGTCATACCACATCACCTGCGAAAGGATGTTCTGCGAAAATTCTACGACGCTCCAACTTCTGGACATCTAGGAGTCTCCAGAACTTACGACCGCATTCGATGACGAGTAATCTGGAGGGGTCTGTACCGCTCTGTTCGCCGTTACGTCACATCTTGCGACCTCTGCCAGCGCCGAAAGAAGCCTACGACTCCCCCGGCCGGTTTTCTTCAACCTATTGAAGTTCTAGCCGAGCCATTTTATCGGGTAAGGTTGGACTTGCTAGCTGCTAGGTAGGTCCCTTTCCTACTTCTACAACTAGAAATAAATGGATTGCAGTGGCCACAGACTATGCCGCTCGGTATGCAATCACTCGAGCGCTACCAACCAGCTGCGCAACCGACGTTGCCGACTTCCTGCTGTACGACATTATTCTCCAGCATAGCGCTCCGACTCATCTGCTCACAGACCGTGGTCGCTACTTTCTATCTCGTGTGGTTGATGATCTACTCCGATCTTGTGCTACCCGTCACAACTTCACCACATCTTACCACCCTGAGACTAACGGCCTTACGGAGTGCCTAAACCGCACATTGACGGACATGCTTTCCATGTACGTATCTACCGACCACACTTATTGGGACATAGCTCTTTTGTTCGTAACCTTCACCTATAACTCGTCGCTTCATGAAACAGCGGGCTACTCCCCTTTTTATCTACTCTTCGGACGTCATCCCTTACTGCCCTTCGACACACTGCTTTCATCAGACCACCCATCCTCCACTTCGTACGCTCAGGACGCGATCACCCGTGCCCTCACGGTTATCGTCGTCGCAGACAGCACAGAAGTCTCTTTATGACCGTCGACATAGAGATGCCGTTTTTTCTGCAGGATCTCTTGTTCTCCTGTGGCTCCCATCTCGATGTGTTGGCCTCTGCGAGAAACTACTATGGCGATACGCTGGGCCCTACCGAGTCATTCGTCAGGTCACACCTGTGACTTACGAGATTGCCGCTATACCACAAACTCATCAGCTGCTGCACCCAGAACGGAAGTAGTCCACGTTTCTCGTCTCAAGCCCTACAACGCCGACTCGCAATTTTAACAGGAACCGAGACGGTGCCTTACGGGCCGGGGTGATGATACGTGTATGGAACTGTCGCCCCGACACTGCTGAATTGGCACCCAAATGAAGAAGACAACGTGGTTGTTGTGGGTTGGACTCTCGAGCTTCTCCCGTTGGCCTGCATGACTGGGCGCTCTTTAAGCCGTTAGCAAGACCAGCTCTCGGTGAATAAATCTTCCCCATAACAATATATATATATAATGTGTGTGTGTGTTTGTGTGCGTGTGTGCGTGCGCGCGCGCGCGTGTGTGTTTGTGGCGTGTGTGTGTGTGTGTGTGTGTGTGTGTGTGTGTGTGTGTGTGTGTGTGTGTGTGTGTGTGTGTCAGATCCCGTATCACAAACTATCATATGCTTGTTTTAAAGCCCAACGCATTCCCCGAACCGTCGCGATCGCTTTATAACGTAAAGGGCGACCGCGACTCCCATGATGAGTATAGGCCCATGCATGCGGGTAGCATCCAAGCGTGCCGCGCCACCACGCGGAAATATATAGTCCAGCAGTCTTCACTTCATCGCATAGCTTTATGCGCTTCCAAGTTTATCCCACGCTCGCCCCGTGCCATCTATTTCCACTATAAATGAGAGGGATCGCTTTGCCTTTAGTTCTAAAAACCAGCGCCAACTGTCTCATGAAACAACGAAAAATGGTTCTTCAGCTGTATAGAGATGATGTCCATATTGCAGTTTGCTGCCTTACTTTTAAGTGCGAAGTATTTGTTTTTTGCGTACTGCAGACCCTTTGAGCATCTATCTATCTATCTGTCTAATTCTGGATGCTCTCGTGATCACCCATTAACTTGAGGTAAACCAAAATCATTATGGGGGGTATGCTGGTTTGACAAATATACCTCGCTGGTCATAACATGAATAATGCACATACCCGCGGGCAGGTATTTGCCACAAGTATGCGGGCATGTGCCATATGCAGGTGATTGACAGCTTGTATCTATATACCCACGAACGGCGAGAAAAGACACGGATAATTTTAACGCGTAAGCGTTAAGAAAAAGAGGAAATCGGCAGCGTTCACCTGACGAATGCAATGAATATATAAGTCAGGATCCCAGCAGGGAATCGAACCCCAGCATTGTGCGTGGCAATCAAGCATTCTACCACAGAGCCACGCCAGATCTCGGAACCACTTTTCAAATAGACCCTAATGTTCGTGAAACGTCAATTGTGATTGAAACGCCGGCTATCCAATTTTATAAACATTACATATGTACTCTTTTGATACAGCTGTCACGTTGGGTTAACGTCGATTGTAGTTGATTTGTATTTGATCCACTGAAGCTGATTTATGCAGCAGTGTCCAGAGCTACCATCATCGCAAACACCAGCGCTTCATGTCAGCTTACCACTCTAGGTGTTGTTAATACACATGTTGCTGTTCGCATATCGTTACGGAACTGTTTGTATGAAACATATGTGGCTGTTTAACTAACGTATGCCCTTGCGCGTATTTTTGCATATTAGGGCCATTTCGTAACATTTTACTCAGTAAAAAAATTACAATGCAGTCACTTTCCATCCGCATGCTGCCGATTTTTTTCTCCTTTCACTCTTTTTTTTCCTTTTCGCTGTCATGCACGCTAGTGAAAAGTTGACCCAAATGCTGAATATTACGGCCAAAATGATCGAACATTCGTCAGCAAGCGTAAGTACAAACCACGCTCGTTCTGAAACAACCGCCCAGGGGCAACGAAAGTTTATCGAAAAGAAGACAAGCGAAACGAACCACTCAACTCCAGCGTGTTCCTCAGTCTCTTCTGAGTACTCTGCAGCCGCGGCTGTGCACGTCGTGCAAAAAGTGTGCGGTGTCGGTGCCCTCGGCCGAGTCCAACAAAACAACCAAGAACGGCCGAGACAGCTTGGCAGACGTTGTTTCATCTGAGACTCTGTCTCGAGCCTCCTGTATCCCGCCGCGAGGAGGCAATTTGGCAGTCGACAGCAGTGCGTTTTCGTGCAGTAGCGAAGCGAGCAAGGACCGATCTCCTCCCCCCGTCCTCGGTGCGTGGGTGCTCACGTGTCGCCAGTGTGAGAAGAAAAGAGAACTAGATGCGCGGTGCTCGTGGTTAGGGCCCGCGGGTCGACAAACCCCGCTGGGCGCGTAGGATATAACCTGATCGTCTGGCGCGCATGCCGACCGCTCCTTGAGGCGCTGCCGTCTTTAACGTTACTGCCTGTTTCTTGATTTTTTTTTTCTGTGCTGCCGCATTCTTTTTGTCAAATGGCTTCTGTTTCAAAAAAAAAAAACATTTCGCACCTCCTTTAAAGGCCTCGTTCTTTCGTCCGTTCACCGAAAACATTTTTTTTGCTATTTTGCCAGTTTTCTCCTCTTACGCCCACAGCACAACGAGAGCGCTGCATTTACAGGAAATAAAAAGCCCACATCCGTTTCTCCAAGCCAGTCTTTACAGATATATCCACTGTTTCTATCCAGCTTAGGCTTGACTGTCCATTCGTTCATCTTCTATGCTGTCACATGCACGTGTAACTGAAGTCTGTCACGCTAGCGATGCGAATAACCATAGTTCGCAGCAGCGCGCTTAAACTGAGTACGTCAAGGTTATTTTTCTTATACTCGCTTTCGGTGTTTGCTACAGAGCGCTTGGCCCTTTTTTTGTGATTCGCCGCGCAGATTTAGCCGGGGCGAGAAACTGCGGGGCTTTTTTCCAATAAACTACGAAGATGGTGCGCGGAGTTTGTTCTAACCGGCCGACCGTGTTCCGATTATGTCGGATTAATACGTGCGCAGTGAAGACGTATATACTGTGCACACGTGCGTATCACATAGACCGAATGCAGGACTGAAATACAAATCACCTTCCATGTAGAAGTGTTGCTCACAGAACCGAAAAATTAAGAAAGCGTATCGTTGCATGGCTTCCCACAGCCTGCACTTATTTGTACTCACTGTAAGATAACGCTACTATGCTTATAGTTTGAAAAGAAAGGTGAACGAGGATAGAAATGCCGAAACGTTATGGGGATGTCATTAGTGTTTATTGCGCACTTTCATTTGGGAAGTGACAAAGATTCAGAAACATATATATTGTAGAGAATGCGCACCGCGATTTCAAACGGTCACAGATATCTTTACAACAGCAGAATGTGCACGTATGTGTATCAAGTTTTCAAACATTGCACTGTTCTTATCCACTAGTCTGCTCTTTCTTGCGTGACATATTTGCAGGTTTAATGCTTACTGCCTTACGGTTTCTCTCTGGCAGTTCGGCCGGCCATCATGCTCCTGAACGTCGAGCTCCACCGCGCGTACGAGGGCGCCACGCGGAAGTCTCAATCAGAGCCTCAGAGACGCGTGACGTTTCGCGGATCACTAGTTCTCTATCTGTGTCCCTTTTACTCTTTATGTTTTCTAATTCTATATTATTCACTGGTTCGTCTCTCTTGTTTATCTTCTAACTGACGCCTGGCTCGACAGCTCAAGCTCGCCCATATATAGACATTTTCACTCAAGGCATTCTGCATGAGCGCTGCCTTAGTCCTTTCTGGGTTGTTCTAAGCGCGCGTGAATCCCCAAGAAATGCAATGCCAAGGCTGTGACGTTGGCTTTCGTACTCTCGTGCAACAGCCCAGAAAGGAGGAAATCCTCCTAAGGTCCTCCCGTATAGACACCGCCGTTTGATATTTGAAAGCATCAGTTTGTTCGACGCTCGCAATGCGTTCGGAGTCTTGTGGTGCACTGCAGGCAACGAGGGCTGGCTTCGTATACGTATGGCGCATTGTTTTAAAATTTCCTTTTTTTTGCATTTCCACATTGTGTTCGAATTTCTTTTTTTTTATGAGCATAACAAAGGCTTAGCTAAGCACCTTTCACCGAGCAGTTTCTGAACAGACAGGTCTTGTGTCGTGTTCATTGATTGATTGATTGATTGATTGGATTGATTGATTGATTGATATAACCGGCGGCTTGCTCGGCAAGCATGGAAGTATAGAAGGCTTTAAAGAAGTGGCTGCTTAAAATGAAGCAACAGAAGCTGTGCTACTCGGCACTTCAAACGCTTTTTTACCTCCGAGGGTCATCCGATGGCAGGGAAGGTGGAACACTCTACAGCTTTCATTAATATTAATAAACTTTCACGTTCTTGTTGAGTCCTGAAGGTTCACATATTATATTTTTTTAGCAACCACCGGCATGTACGCGGTGAGACAAAAACGTTTTGTGCGTTTTGCAAGGGCCAAAAAGAATGAAGTGTGGCTATGAAGTTGCGTATAAGTGTGTTTAGAACATCTCGAACAGTTTGGATGAATGAGGCTGAAAAGTGCGCGGGGTGGTGTCTAGACTCTATCAGCGGCCACGTACAGAGGCGTTTTCACAGGAAGTTGCCGGTAGATAAATATGGTAGTGACGCGCTTACACGTTTTATTTATCCCGAAACTCATTGATAAACACAGGGTGAGTGCCACCTTCGCTTGGCATGCCTGAAAAAAAAAAGATATTTAATATGCGAGTAGCAACAAGGCGCTTCCATCGTTCATATAAAACTTTCTTCGAGTCATATTCACGCCCTCTGTGGCCAGGCTGCGAAGTTTCCACCATATTAACTTTTTTTTTTTACTGCAGACACCGGGTGCCAGCCACCTAAACCTAAAAAAATACTAAATGACACGCGAAAATATATTACTTCATGCGTCTTTGGCATGCTTATTTATAGGATTCGTTGCACAACACATTACAGGACGAAACAAAATGCAGGCTAGCACTGGAAAACACGGCGGAGCTATATAGTATTCGCACTTTCAAGTCCCGAGGAAAGATCTGCTCTCCTATAAGCGCGCGGCCTTGCCCCGCTTCAAAGACATGGGGTTGGCGAGAGCACGTCACGTGCTTTTACGTCACGTGACTGGCGTAACGTGACTTTGATGTATGTTTGACCGTTGAACCAATATGTCTAAACCTTTTCTTCCGTTCTATTTGTTGCTTTGCGTTGATTTCCGTTTTATACGCTTCTTAACTTTTGTTTATTTGCTGGTTGTTATGCGGTACGTTAAGAGTGAAGTGAAGCCTTCATCGGAAAGGGGTTGCGTAAGGTACCCGTAGAGCCTATAGTTGTAATTGACCCTCCTAGTCAATAGGGCAGTGCGTGTACGCAGTCACAGCACATCGAGCTTCGACTGCAGACGGTGGTCGGGCAACTCGGCCATTTCACGGTATTTGCAGGTCGTGAGCCCCAAAAACTGGCAGAAAATGAATTATAAAAACTTCCCAGTAGATACCTTTACGTATTGGTCTCAGCGAAAACGGAGGATCATATATGCCCAAGACAAAGAAGGACTCTCTCAAGGCAACCCACAGTAAGAGTGCTTGCGAATGAGCAACTGCCGAAACATACACTTCAAAGTCATTTTTTTATCTTTATGAAATTCGTCGCGTCTACCCTGTGTCACAATAGGTCTTAACCACGCCTTGTCAGCCCTGTTGCATAGAGCGACAACAGGATCAATCAGAACTCTAGACTGTTTCCCTCAACGCATTGTTTTTGCCATAAGTCCTTCCTGCTGTTTTCTTGTATTAGAAAATGTAATATCATATGAATATATAAGGCACCACTCCTGCCTACGACTTCGCATAGAAGCCGGCAGTATTGACTAAATAAATAAACTTCTGCGTGGACCTAGTAAGAGGTGCTACTTCTCCACTGTGAACCGACTGCAGCGAAGTGGGAGACACAGACCAGTACATCTGCTCCTGCAACTGCTTTTGTCCTGAAAGGAGGTAACTTGCGGTGATAATGAAAAAAAAAGAGGGCGGGGGCACTGAACGCCACCTAAGGCATCAGCCCTCTTTTATGGTCTTATTGGGGACGTATAGCGGTCTTAGTAGAATTGTCCTCAGGCAATTCCATTAAATGTATGGTTTTGCCTAAATGTATTATGACCGTCCACATCAACACGAGTGATGCAAAAAAAATCATCGCGCGGTGACGTCAGCATTTGACGCCACCGTGACGTCACATATGTCGCTAAAACCTATGAATTATGACGTTACATCACGTGTCGTCAAGTGATGACGCCATCGCATGACATCGTCGCTTGGTGAAAGGCGGGCTGATGACGAAGGCAATGCAGAATCGGGGAAAGTGCAGGAAGCTTCCAATGCCCGCAATCCATGCAACTGATTGATAAAAAAAGATAACAAATTCATAAGGAGTCGCACGGGTTCTTGTTTAAGAGCCACTTATAATCAGGCTTTAATGACTGTCACTTTTTCGGTACACAACACATGCGCACTCCTGAGCGTCCTATAAGGGGCCGCCTCTGCGTCCCCCGACCTGACGCGCTCTCGTCAGACCGTATAACATGTAACGTGAGATGGCTTAGCAGCCGCCAGCTCTGCCCCGGCTCCATGTTGCGGCGTGCTTCTTCTGCATTCCCTGCCCTTTGTCTTTACTTTGTTTCTGCGGCCAGGTCGCAATGTCAACAATAGGATGGCCAGATGGCTTTGATATCAGTATCATACAAGAGGTCGGGATAGAGGTGTCCAAGCGCTACCTGCACTCTACAGGGGTTGCCTTCACGTCTATGCGTTGACATTTTGAACGGGGTCAAGCTACCTGGCCTTCTATTGATGAAAAGCGCCCAACTATGTGCTCATAAAAACAAAAAATATAGTTATTATTACTACCCTCAAGGTATCAATTATTCCCCCAAATTTTATCTACCTGGGAATAAAATACTTGTAGTGTCGGTAGTAGCATTACAGATTAATAACGGGTTTTAACGTCTGAAAACCACGATATGATTATGAGAGACGCCGTATTTGAGGACTCCGGAAATTTCGACCATGTATGGTTCTTTAACGTCCACCTAAATCTAAGCACACTAGCCTCAAACATTTTCGCCTCCATCGAAAATGCAGCCACCACAGCAGGGAATCGATCCCGCAACTTCTGGGTTAGCAGTCGAGTGCCATAATCAATATAGACCACCGCGGCGGGCCAAGTAACATTACAGACACTACCTGTTACTAATGGGTTTCGCAAATAAGTCGTAACCATCTAATGCGTTCATTTTGCCATAATTATTCAGTCATTACAAACAATGAATAAATTCGCCAGCATTAACATTACATACAAGACAGCTTCAGCTGATTATGCGAACTGAGTCAGGTAAAGACGGTGAACAAGGACAGCACATGCAAGTACACAAAAACAAGGTTACTACATGACGCATACTTAACAAGCGATGACCTCATGAGTATTGATCACCATGTTTTTGAAGCGCAGCCGCATGGAACCGGTGAACATCCATGTATTAACATAAAAATCACACTTGCGGTCTCGTATTTGCCTATGGCAAACCAATATCTGATCACACCTGTGTGGCGACGTAGCTCATGACTGTTGATAAATCCTGAATGAAAGAAGTAGTATGTTAAGTTTATTTTGCATAGAACACTCACAATAAGGCGTAACATGCAACGGCCAGGACAAAATATTAAGCTTACTAAGGAGGAGGAAAAGGACAGGGAGGTTAGCCAGTTCTCAGACTGTTTGGCTACCTTGTGCTGCGGGGAAAGGGGGGAAGAAATAAAGGTTATATAAGCGAGAAGTTACAAAAATAAATGAAGAAAAAAAACGGAACAATTATACGTTACACGACACTGCTTAAAGTATATCTTTGAGAGTAGTTGCGCGTAAGAGACGCAACAACGCTCTCGAAGCTTTCCATGACGATGACGGTTTCGGCCGGTATACTAAAACCTTTTCCTCAGACAATGGGCGACTGTCAAGTTTATCGACCAGTTTTGACAGTTCGTTTCTTGGTGCATTAAAGATAGGGCACAAGCACAGAAGATGGGTGAATGTCTCCTCGCAACAACAAAATTCATACCATATTCCCAAAGGGAACCCTGATGCGATGCGAAGCCGCAGCGTTGCGGACGGGTGGCGTCACGGGTTGAACGACGCTAACGCGGGTGCTGCGGTGAGCGCTGGAAGATTCGCGAGCAGCGGTAGCGGCAGGTGTTGCGGGCGAACGGACGAGGCGGGAGCTGGGGCAAGCGCATGGCAGGCGAGGGAGAGTGTGACGTCAGCGCGCACTGCGAGGGGAGCGTAACTTCAACGCGCAGCTGCGGCGTAACCTACTTGGCAACGCTCCAACGCCTACGGTGAAGGAAGCTCGTTGAGGCACGTTCGTACGGGCGCACGGAGGGACAGCGTTACACAATCTAGTCAAAGAGCTGCTTCGCATCTAATTTTCACATGACGAGCTTCTGGCCATTTCGATGTGAAACCGGTAAGCATTTGTGAAGGTCACCTCGAGTCACCGGCGGCACAGGGTCGTCTCCTCAGTTCTATAGTTATTCCCGTCAGAAGACGGAGCCATAGATTCGGGTGCAACTTGTGAAGAAATGCGTTGGTAATTTCCATTGAGTTCCACTGTGTGAGTGTTCATTCCCGTGCAAGATAAGCTTACTAAGACGTATACGTGTGGGTCTCCTTGTGAGTATTGGCCGCGAGGGCCTCCACTAGAGAGGCCAGCGCTGCGATCGTTTTGACATCCCAGATAGGATGCGTAGTTGTGGAATACGGCAGCTTTGCTTTCGCGACACCACTTGCATCGTCCCCCATGACTGCACCGGTTCTTAGTCGCGATTTTACGATGCAAATTAGACACGAGAGTGCCACCGGGAGCACCGATTCGTAATTTACTTGCCCGTATTATCAGGTCTGAACGCTTCGTAAAGCACTGGGCTTCAAAACAAAGGGAAGCACGCACGGTGTCCACAGCAAAAGTGCAAGAAATGCGGTGTTCTAGCAGACAGTCAACCCGGCATCCTATGAGTGATGTCATCACGTAGGTGGCGACACGGCATGTCCTCGAGGCCAATATTGGTGATAGATTGGCAGTAAATGACCGCTGGGGGTCGTAAGCAGCAGCATTTTCAAACACTACGCTTTTAAGACTGACTTAAAAGCGGAAATAACATAAGAGGAAATTTCAGCCGATCATTATACAGTTAAAAGTTGACCTGAAGAAAGCCGATGTGGCAAACTTCCCGACCTGACGAAGAAACGTTGATTTCAGGCAGGTTCCCATATGGTTCAATGTTGTTATCGGCCTGCTCACACATTCACTGCTTTCTTTTTTTTTGTATGCCGGCGGCTGGCCGTAGATTGACGTTCCCGTCTAAATGGTGTGCATCGTTCGGACGCGTATATTCAAAACATATCCCCTGAGGTGTATGAGACGCACGCTGCACTGCTGTTGGCTGGAGATAGCCAAGTGGCCCAGACACAGGAGGTTACATGCCAGGGTTGCCCTCGCGGACTTTTCACGCGCGCACACATGAATTAGTGGCAAATACAATGCCGTGGTAGCTATTGGGTGTTGCTGCATTATGATTTCAGATTTCTGTGGACCGAAAAATCCATTTCCTATATTCACGAACTCTCTGATTTAACGAAATAAGTCGAGCGTTGTCACCACTTCATTCAATCCAGTTCCAACTGTACTGTACATATTTGCAAGTTCATCTGACCAAGCGCAAAGAACACTGAAGACCAAAAGCATCGTGAATTCGGACCCTGCATGGTTAGCTGCCCTAAAGTAAAATGTGGTAAGGTTACTTACTACGTTGCACGAAATTAGGATGAAATTCACTCTTTCAGTGCCTAAGCGATGACAACGTTTACAGCACGCGTGTTCCAATTAAGCCACGGCACGCCATCTCAGGGCTTAAGCGCCCGTTTAACCACTCGGGCGTGACTCATTCGAAAGTTTGTAGCCTCTGTATATGCCAGGAAGTCGACTTAACAGTTCAGTAACATCGCCACAATGCCCCACAATAACATTTGTTTTGCGAAAAGAATGTCGGTTGAGTTTAACCCGTAAATCGCCCGAAGACGAAGCTAATATCATTACTATGTCTGTGTTGATGATGATGATAATGATAATTATCTTCCTGGTGGCATTTATCCACAAAGGGAAATGACATCAGAATGTTTCAGGTAGAGGCGTATGAAGCTGAAGGAAACTGAAAACTTTGGTTATTGCATGCCTTTCCTTTTCAGAAGGGTGTCTTGAAGGGCCAGTTGGTATGCATAACACTGAGGAAAAACAGTGCAAAAACGCGACTTGTGTTTTGTGATCATTCTTTCTTCGTCCCGTTTTTGCTGTGTTTTCCCTCTGCATTTCCTTTCTTTACTGCATCACACTAACATACGAAGCCAGCGAATCAAGTTTTCTTTATAGCGGGGTATGCAAATTCAATGTTTCTTTACTGCTACACGCTCTTACGAGGTCGGGCTGCCTTGAAGTGGTACTTCAGCTGGCTTCGTGTTGCTCGCAGCACTACACTCTAAGCCAAAAATGGCCAAAATGGGAGCAACGGCTGTTTTTACTCCTTCAGACCGACTGTTACTCTCCGAAAAGACCAAGCGGAACAAGATGGCCGACTTGTTCGAGAATGGGGGAGCAACTGTATTCATCTTAAGTTTGTAAGGGAGCAACGGAAGGAGGAACCGCTGTAAATGCTCTCGTCACGCAACGGTTACTCCCCGGCAGGACACCGCACACAAATATGCATGCCGCCCACATTGATATTCATGGGCCAGATTATTGTTTGTTCTGTGTGCCAAACTTCACCAAACCAAAACAGTTATTTATTTTAGCATCCGTAGATAATAAGATAGCAGCGCTGGCTGAACACAGAAGGCCTGAGAATACAGTACGGCAAATACCCAACACACGCAGCAGCAGAATGGAGAGTTGGCACGTCAAAGCGGACCGAGCCGAAACACGTGCAAAACAACGATAAAAAAAGCCTAGACACGCCGTTCGTCCGCGAAGTAAGGGCGTCAAAGTCGATCAAGCACCGAAACACGTGCATAAGGAGCCCCCCCCCCCCCCCCGCCCAGATATATCGGAGAAGAAAAAAAAAAAGGAGACCCAGACGCGCTTCTCATCAGCCATCCACTTAGTAGCACGCTTCACCGTGTAGTTTGAGGGCAGAATGACAAATCTGCGCCATCTGCGCCCGCACGACAAGTGTGGCGCTAGTGTAGCAAACGATGTAAGTTACAAAGTAATTTTTATTCAGTGTTTATGTTGACTAGCACTAAATAAAAATTACACTCAAGTTTTAATATTTATTTATGAGTTTTAGTGTACCTCAGTTTTTTTTTATAATTGTATTAGGAGAACACACTGAAATTATTGCGCTGACGCCTGTGCTGCCACTGCTCGACGTTTTTTTTTTTTTTTCGGCGCAACTAGGTTCGCGTTCGCACTACTTACTCATTTTCATATGGTCTGTGGTTGGCGAGCACATGGACGTGCGAGCTTGTGAGCTATGTTTTGATCGTGTGTGTGTGTCGCAGATTTGCGTTTCTACTTATTCGTGATGAAGGTTAGTGTATATTTATCTTTATGGAGCGCGAAGTAGTTGTGGATTTTGCTGCTGGGTGGAACAAACACATCGTAAACACGTCTTCAGCTATCGGCAAGCCTGTTCGCTCGTCGGACAAAGGACTGTGCATGCATCAGCGTGCAGGTGAGTGGCCTTTCCAGCAACATTTAATGCTCTTACAATACATTGTTGAGTGGCTGCGCTATTGAAAGAGAAATGATTTGCTCTTATTCACCGTATCCATTGCTAGCCGTATCGGACTAAATTACCTCTATTACCGCCTGCATACCCTCTTGCTTCCCTTGTCACCACTGCAGTGCCAGTGTACTTTTGCAGTTAAAAGTTCATTTCCGCAACACTACCTCGCTTGAAAAAACATCGGGGCGGGGTTGTAGCTGCCTTCATACTGGCACTTTTCTACCGTTGGCTTTATGTAATGTTAACGGCTGAGTGTTGGGGCCTTGGGCCGCATTTTTTAGAGATGTAAAGTGTATGTAAATCAGTAAGTGAACAAATCATTGTCGCATCACTTCACTGGCATAGCCAGGCGGTTGCGCACAGAATTTTTTTAGGCCGGGCGTAGGGAGCCCAAATTGACGACCATATTCGCTTGCCCGGCCTATTCAGGTAAGCGGACCCCCCCCCCCCCCCTCCCCGCACGCCTAAAAAAAAAAAAATCTGCCCACATCACTGCGTCACTTGCTTCACCTCTGCGCTGAACGTACTATTTTATAAGCGCACCATCTAGCGAGCAGTTTACATATTGACAGAACACTTGGAGGAGGAATGACCCAAATCTTTCAGATTTCTTTAGTGATGCAAAACCTTAGCAAAACTGAATATTGTAAAAGACAATCATAAATGCTGTATGTTCTCTTTAGCGCTGTCATTATTCTGCATCATGAAATCTTTATGCGCTGTGAAAACTTGGCATGCCGTTGAAGTCGCATATCGACGTTAATACCAATCGACGAAAATTTCGACAACCTCAATAACGCCGTTTGGGATTTGCCGCATGCACATAATTAGGCTGATTCCCACTTGGCTGTTCTTAACCTGACTTCACTGCTACCAAATGAAACAATATTTGATGCATGTCTTTTACATTTTTTTCAGGGATATGACACAAATTTGGTTATACTGCAGATAAAGGTGCTCCCAACGATGCTAAAGTACAGAAAGCAAGTGAATTTTGGTAAGTGCAGACTTTTTGTACTACGTATATGAAAGCATCGCTCTTTAGGGGCAAACTGTGCATGTGTTGGCCAGAGAATAGTTCATTATGCCACATGGTTACACTGGCACTGACAATTCGACATGGCTCCGCTGGCCCGTGTGTGTGCTCACACTGTTACCGTTAAGATAAAATGTTTATGTTTTCATTGCAGGGATTGCTGTTTGCACTAAAAGGCCAACTGCCAAGATTTGTTTACGCTGGTACTCCTAAAAGTATGCTTTCCCTATTTACATGGATTTTGGCTTGCACAAAGCATAACACTTGGGCCTAGATTCACAAAGCTGTCCATGCGCAGGCCTTCATAACAGCGTTTCTTGACTTGCCTTTACCTGGTTTTCTGCAGATGTTTCATGGGTTTAAAAGTTCCACAGCATGTTGACCTCCCCCACTCTGAAATATTCGCGTTCAAAGTTCCGCAAGAGTGGGCTTAACTTTCTTGTGCACCTCTTTGCTAGTCCAAGATACTGAAGTTTTATGCTCTTACTAGAGGTGGCAGTGTTTCTAATGTTTGTATTTCCATCACATTGACCAAGTATGCGATCTTGGCTTGACTGGTAGCACATCCTCAACAAATGTCTTTGTGGCACATGTAGAAGGCAGTACAAAATAAATAGGCAGACATTCACACCGGGAGCTAACTTCTAATAATGGTTTTTTTTTGGAAACCATGGTGTGCTTATTCCAATTTGTCTAACAAGCAGTAACCTGTTTGGCTGTGAACCAACAAGACGTTGAACTAATAAAAGCTTCACATCGTGTTGCTCTCAAATATATATGTATTGGCAAGCGATCCGTGACACTGTCAAACAAAGAATCAGAATATCTGTGCATGCCTTAAGATATATTGCTTCGTTTACATATCTCGTGGCTGTGACTCGTCGACCGAGTGAACAAATGCACCCTAGTTTTCTAAATTTAAAGCATTTTTTGAAGGTAGCATGGTCTACATTTATTTGTCTATAGTTTTGTCCAGCCGTTTGCGTCAGGTACAAAGAAATATACTGAAGATTATCATGTAGCCTCTGCAAATGGTTGCTTTCAAGCAGGCTTTGCATGCTTGGCTTGTGCCTACAGGTATTGCACAATTCAAGACGCAGCAGCGTATGATAGAACAGTAGAATCGAGAGCAACTATGTGCACGAGCTAAATAAGTATTTTAACATGAGCGGACAGTACGTGTTATTTGCCACACACATGACCTCATTTAGAATGCCCATTGGTGAATGGGCTCATAGAAATGTCACTCAGCTGTGTATAGGAAACAAGTTAACTGAACCTAAGGGTATCTTTAACTGCCACAAATATGCCTTGTTGAGGTGCTGCACATTTTCTTCCAGAATATTGCTGTCTGAGACACATGTGAAGAGCGTCTACCACATCAGCATTTATATGGCTTGCCAAGTAACGTTTGGCCGAACCTTCCTTTTTTTCACATTTCGTTTTGCAGTAGACATCCTAGAATGTAAGCGCTGCTGCAGTGGGTGTGACTCATTGTTATGAATTGATTCAGGCATGTTTAACCTCACACTTCTATTTTTTTTCTTGCAGCAATGAGATGCTTCACATATGCCTGCGGTGACGTTCTGCTGCGCTAGCCTGATGGAAACACCAGCTGCGAAACTTGAGTTCTTCAGAATTGGAGAAGTTGCCCTTCTCTCACCGATGATGACACAGACTGCCCTATGCTAGAAATTCAAGATTGTTTTTCAACGGATGACGCAGAAAACCTTTGATGTATTATGGTGTTTGTTTAGTGCTGGCTGTGGTGTGGCGAAGTCTACTTTTATGTGTGGTCACACGTCGCCTCATAAAAAGAACAATAAAGCATTTATTTTCCTTTCAATATTGTCCACTTTTTGCGTTAGAAGCACCCAAGCAGTGCTCTTCCAAGGAGCTCTCGCCATGTGTTAAGCGTGTGACAAGCATACTCGAGATAAATAGTCATTTCCCCAAGGAGTAACTGGAAGCATGTGCAGTTGGTTTTCAGAGAGTAACTGCGAACACGTGGGAGGAACGGTAAAGAGTAACTGTTGCTCTTAGAAGAGCAACTGGTGGGAGTAATGGTTGGTCGGCAGAGAGCAACTGGTGGGAGTAACTGTTGGTCTGCAGGGAGGAACTGGAGGGATAAACTGTTCATCCCCCGAAGGAGGAAGTGAAAGGAGAGCAACGGTTCCTCCCTCTGCAGTTACTCCTTTTAGGAGAGTAATGGGAGTGGCAATGCAATTGCTCCCTGAAAGGAGCAACCCCTATACCCCTGTTGCTTCGTTTTGGCTTAGAGTGTAGCTTCAGCTGGAGAATGATGTAAAATAATCGTAAAGGTTGTCGCACTTTACGCTGAAATTCAGCTAAACTTAGTAAAGCTCATCTTCTAGCTACGGCAACATTGCTTCGTGCGTGCGTGTGTGCGTGCGTGCGTCGGATCACAGAAATTTCTAACTGAGCGGTCCGGAACGAATGCGGGACATAACTGTCCCGACCGGGATGGTGAGGGACTCGGGTCACTGTATAAAAAGTCGGGACAGTCCCGCGAAATTCGGGACAGTTGGCGACCCTAGCGAGAACAGACATTGGTAATTTAAATGCGAGGCTGTCAAGAAAAACTGATATCGGCAACGTTTACCCGATGAATGCACAGAGTAAAATGAAATTTCCAGCAGGAATCAAACCCAAGCATTTTGCCGGGCCTGATCAGTCTCAAAACTGATTTCCAAGAAGACACTATATGCAGACGTAGTGTTGGTGAAACGTCAATTGCGGTGGCAGTGCTGGCTACCTAATTTTATCAACATTATATATGGGCTCATATGATACAGGCGTCACGCCGGGTTAATGTCAATTGTAATTAAGCACCGTTCACTCAAGTTGGTCTATATATGTAGCACAAGCCAGGGCCATCCTCGCAAGCACAGGTGCTACATAGCAGCTCACCGCTTCTAGTGTTGGTAAAATCCATGTCGCTCTTGACATCGTTACGCAACTGCAAACAACTGGTTATATAATAAAACATTGTGCGACTGTTCAACATATGTCTGCGCGTACAACATTTGTATTTATAGTCTTTAGTGACATTTCGTAACGTTTCGCTCAATAAAATAAGCTACACCGCCGTCACCTTCCCTCGGTATGCCTCGCATGACATCGACTCCCATCGTACACGGGATCCCCGGAAAGGAAGAAAATCCATACCCCTATCGAAAGGCGTTTTTCTTACCCACTTCATGACTAGCGCACGGAGCATGCAACCCGCGGGAGCGATCAGAATGGACCCATAACGAAAAGCCCGCGGCACTTAAACGGCTGAGAAAACAACGAACGCGCAAACAGGACGCGCGAGTTCGCTTCCTATGTACACTGACGACGACGTCGTGACAGACGCCGTCTTGCAAGGAAGGTGCTCCGTGGCGGGCATGCAGCCGATTAGGCCCGGCAGAGTTCGGGGAAAAAAGTAAATTTAAAAAAAAACGTACGATCGGCCGGAAAGGAGTCAGACGACAAAGTAAACGCCTGTATAGGAAGACGAGGAGGGCCCCCGAAACACGGGTCCACCACCGAACGACGGAAATAGCCCCCGGTCCGACCCACGAACGAGGAGAGAAGAGCCGCGCGATGAGCGACGCGCTGCATCCGGAGAGACCGGTGCTTTTGCAAGCGCGCGTGCGTCCCCCACGCGCCGCGTTTTTCACGGAGGACGTTCTTTTTGAGGGCCGCCCGCGCTTCCTGTGAACTCGGCTTCTCCCCTTCTCGGGCATGCCGCGTGACAAGCAGGTGCCGCGCAGATTGATAGCGCCCTGTTGCCGTATAGGAGTTAGATAAGCGGAGAGATCCTGGGCGGGACCCCGTGTTATAATATGGCCGAGCAGTATTAGCTGGCTGCGCTGGAAACGTCTCGTACCTGTTGGTGTACACGAAAACCCTATATCGATGCTAACCTCTTGCCATCGTTGCAAGCGTATGTATGGCGGAAACTGCCTTCAGAGCCGCAATGCACTGGAATGTTGCTTTATTATGTGGATTGGACTAACTTTCAGTCATCGTGCGCGGTTAGAGTATGTGTAGAAACATCGTGCCGTCGTCGAGGTCACTGTGTGTAGATCAGGCGACGTTGTTGCAATTGTCCGTATACAAACTGTTTCGCGTCGCAGTATCGGAAAACTTCCAAAGCCGTCTTCTTGTTTCAAACGGCTGTTGAAGTATCTGATGGTACGGTTGCTTGTTGGAAATTTGACCCGCGAGTCTGATTTTCGTCTCTCGTACCGCTACTCTTGTTGACAATTTTGTACGAAGAATTTCATGCCCGAAATATTGGCGCATAATCGCTCTTTATTGGACTGCATGAAGGTCAAGTTGCGTGTGTGCGAAACGGAAGAGATTGGGGGGGAAGGGGGTGGGGAATCATTTGGCGCATGCGCAGAATTCACCTAGCTCTTGTGCTCTACCCGACAGGGGGAAGAGCACGGGCCAATAATCAACCCCATTCGTTCACCATTCGTGGGCACAAGCAACGAGTGCCCTGGCGGGTATGCCGAGGACGTGCACATCGCGCGGCATGCCTCTATATAGAGGCGCTCGCTGCGTCCTCACGACATCGGTGTTGGTCACAGTGCGATGAAGTCGCGGCCGTAGACTTTACGGTCACGATTAAGAGACACGAAAGAACCATGCTAAGTTACGTCATAGAGGCGCAACGCGTGGAACCGTTTCCCCACTCGTAGATAATCGGCAAGGCGGCAAATTGGCGCGTACAAATGATGGCTGACGATGGCAACGTCGGAGCCCCCGTACTAAAGCTGCCACTTATTCGTGGATTGGGAGCCCGCGTTGTTGAGGTTGATATACCTGCGATAAAGAAATGGTTTCATCGAGTTTTCATATATATATATATATATATATATATATATATATATATATATATATATATATATATATATATATATATATATATATATATATAGCCAAATTTAAGATACTATCGCCAGGCTACGTATGCATCGACTTCACAGTACGCAACCTATAGCAGTGACATGACGTTACCCCTCGGGCCACAGTTTGCGCGTGGTATTCAAAATTCAAAACAGTGAATTACACTTCCTCCTCTCGTACCTAAGTTCTTTTTTTTCGTAAAATGATTGAAAACTGACACTAGAAAGTACTTCGCAATCCCACACCGTTTCATTGCTCGCTTACGAAGTCTACTTTAGAATGTACTTTCGCGATGTCTCCTCACAATGACGGGACAAGCGCATTATAAAATCTGAGACATTGCAGGCGCCGAAAAAAAAGATGCAAAAAATAACTAAAGCGGCCGCTGTGCATATACGGTGATTTGCGGTGCATCGTGTCACCGTGTCGTGCGTGAGTGGAGGCAAGAACGCTGCCGGGAGGGGCACGGGAAAGACAATCCGCGCGGCAGGCGTGGCACGCCACGCCGCGGGTTCGTCGATCGCCAGAGAGAAGCGGGCACGCGCCTATTCCCAAAATAGCGGCACGCGACCGGCGCACGGTGCCGCGTACGCGCTGCCGTCGCCCCTGCACTGCAGCTGTGCTCTGAGTGGCAGGATGTGTATGTTAGAACATGGTCATGGTCATGGCAGGATGTGTATGTAGAACATGGTCAGGATGTGTATGTTAGAACATGGTCATATGGGAAACGAAGAGACAGACGCTGAAGCTAAAAATGCCTGAAGCCGTGCCCCTGAAGTAAGCATTGCGTTTTCACGAGCTGACACGAACGCCCTGCTTCACTGCGTGATGCGCAGCTACACACTTCAGCACTGGACCAAACCGGAACGGCGACACCAGCGACTTCACAGATGGGACCCGGAAATGAGGTTCCGCATGCCCCCTAAATTGTAACGGCAACTCACAAGTATGATCCACCGCATTCGTCTTGGTGTGGCGTACACAAGACGTTACGCCCATATCATCGGTCGCAGTGACACCGGTCCTAATTGTGAACACTGTGATGTGCCAGAAACGCTTGAGCACATATTTTGTGTCTGCCCAGCATACGCACGTGAACGACAAACACTGATTTCTTCTACTGAACCATATCGCAGTAGGTCATTAACTGATGAGACCGTGTTGGGCCCTTGGGCAGACACCAACAGAGCAACTGCGGTCTCAAGAGCAGTTATAACCTTTTTGGAAACAACTGGACTATGTGCGCGGCAATAAAATGTGCCTCACCTAGAAAGAACACTACATACTCACCTCTCTATCTCACCATCGTCATCCATTAATCTTTCTTTTCCCCTTTCCCTTCCCCTAGTGTAGAGTAGCAGGCTAGAGCAAGCTATCGCTCAGGCCGACCTCTCTGCCTTTCTGTAAATAAACTTATCTCTCTCTCTCTCTCTCTATCGGAACATGGTCATCGTTATCCGGCGTACACGGTAGCAGCAGGGCTACTCCGTGTAATTCAAAAGAAGTCTGGTCACGAGGCGGCGTAGCACGGAACGCGTTTATTCGCAAACCTGACGCGTACACTTGGAAACGTTGTACTCGCGCACGTGGGTTGACATTATGGTTAACCCACCACGGTGTTCTATACTGCTGGCGGGATCGAATCTCGGAGGGCGGCCGCATATTCGATAGAGGCCAAAATTCTCGAGGTCCTTATACTTGCATTTAGGCAGTGTTATTTAAAAGTAACTCAATACGTTACTCGTTAAACCAACAAAAATGGAACGCGCTACCACCATACGTTACATAGAAAAGTAACGCGTTACCGTTATCAAAAGAAAAGTAACGAACGTTACCTCTGCCGTTACTACACAATCATAAAGCTTAATCAATGTCCTTGCTACAGAAACCCAGAAAAAAAGAATTTTTTCATATCTGAAATTCCTACCCCCCCCCCCAACAATGGTTATATTCAATATGTTCATCTAACGAGTATTATTTGTACAAATGTACCAGACCTTAGCAATGTTATAGTGGCTTAAAGTAGCTTGTAGAGTTACATGTGATGGCTTAGGAATCTGTGGCACATGGTAAAGCTATTTTTTTCTCAATACGACGTATACACAATATCAGATTTAATCCTCCCGGCTGTGGCGGCTGCATTTTCGATGGAGGCGGAAATGTTGTGTAGGCCCGTGTGCTCAAATTTGGATGCACGTTAAAGAACCCCAGGTGGCCAAATTTTCCGGAGCCCTCCACTACGGCGTCTCTCATAATCATATCGTGGTTTTGGGACGTTAAACCCCAGATATCAATCAGATTTAACCATCCACTCCAGCCACAACTGAGAAAGCTTCACCGAACTTGGAAGAAACTTAGTGATCGGCTTTTCCGGGTCCAAACAGCTCCTCCGCTGGAGATCGTCGAAATTAAAACCGGTGATCCTTGGCCTCCGAATTTTTTTTTTTTTTTTGGGGGGGGGGGGGGGTGCTGTCATTTGTTTCGTCGACGCAGGCGCGCATGCCCTGACGACCTACACAGAAAAGGCCCATTCTGACGGCGCTCTAAGTAAATATTCTATGGCTTAGTCACTGAAAAAATATTTGTGCATAAATATTTCTCGTTCGCTTTAGCATATATACTTACCGCAAATATGTGCGAGGGTTTATGTAAAGATGTTCAAGATCAAGAGGTTCAATAACCAAAACACAGCTGTCATTGCGGAAATAAGGAAGTACAACTTGTTTTCAAAACAAAGTTTAAAGTCTTATTAACATTGTAGCGACTATTTTGTTGCAAGTAGGCGTATAATAAAATCTCTCATATTTGGACATAATTAAAAAGTAGCTTTTTTCTCGCTCTACAAGTTTCAAACAATGTTACTTAACTTTTTGTTGTGCATATATTTTGTACACTCATTGTTTTCTTCGTAACAGTAATATTTGTGTGTTACATTACTATCAACCTTCGTAAACTACTGGTGACCAAATTAGTTCATCCGTGTTGAATATCTTCGGCATTTCTCACCTCGTCATTTATGTGGTTAAAAATGAAACTGAGGTCCTTTTCAGGCTTCTGGGTCCTATATGTATACAATATAAAATACTCACTGAAAACTAAAATATAGTTTTTCGGATTCGTGTTGATCTCTCGCGGAGTCCCCCGTTTGCGACAATGACGTAGCCAAAGGGTGGCATACCGGGCCCCTGGCGCAATATCCCACTCCCCTCCCTCCCTCCCTCCGTCCCTCCCTCCCTCGCCGCATTTTGTTTTTAGTCTCCATGGCATACGTAGCACCAAATGACCGTTTGCCTGCCCAGCCCACACTTCACATCTAAGAGTCCCCTCCACCCTTTGAAAAAAAAAATTCTACCTACGCCCTTGGTTTTCAGTAATCGCAATGAGGACTTTAACTGTAGTTATGTTTGCCTTGCAGCTGCCTGTAACTCTGGTTAGCCGCAGTGTTCGTGTGACAGCGGTATTAATGGGCATTCGCTGGAACAGAGAGTTGCGAGAAACCCGAGCCAATCAAGTTAGCGAGAAAAAATAAATAAAAAGTTTCTGTTTTTATTTTTTCACAAGAAAAAATTCGACCTATCTCGCCGTACTCGCATTCCTGTGTTAGGGTCACGCCTATTGTCCATGATGTGCTAAATTCCGTTCAGGCAGGCTCGGTAGGGCACCGGTTGACCGGTTGAAGTTACCGGCTGGCTCCTGGATCGGCCAGGATTCCACAAAAAGCGGCTTCTAAATTGGTCGCCATGTCTACGACGCCGAACTTGTCCAGTTTGATGCGGTGGTCGTTCACGACGCTGTCCTCAGCACTTGTACTAATTTGTCCCTCGAACTTACAGACGCCGATTTTATGTTGCCGCAGGCTCTCAAAATCATTTGCTTTGCCACGTACGAATCGTCACAATCAGCACCTGGTATGAAGTAAACCAGCCCATGTGCTTTCCCTTCGGGCGGCTTGTCTTTTGGGCACAGAAAGACACAGGTGCCAGCAATCCACCTGCTACAATCCAATTCCATAAAAAGCATGTTCGTATACAGTTTCTCCTAGCGGATTCCACGGCTTTCTTCAAGTTTTGTGTGGCGATGGCCGAAAACACCTCACATGGAGTCGGCGCGTTTTTGGAATTTCTATCCACAGATTTTACAAAAAAAAAAATCACCCATGCTGTTTTTTTTTGTCAACGCTTGGCAGGCGGGAAGCTGTCTGACGCTATGACAAAAACAATTCATCGGGTTGAGCCCCGTGAAAATGGCACTTACAAGATTAATAAGTTACGAGTGACGTGACACCACGCGTTACCGAAAAATTGTAACGTAAGTAAGTACGTTACCCGTTGCAGTTCTAAAATCGTAACAAGCACGTTACTACGTGGCCACAACAAGTAACATGTTACTGGTAACGGCGTTACTTGTAACGCGTTACCGCCAATACTGCATTTAGGTAGAATCCCAGGTGGTCGACATTATTCGCAGCCCTCTACTATACAACCAGTCCATATCGTGGTTTTTGGGACGTTAAACCACAACAATTTTGTTTTTTCGACATTTTGGTATACAGCACTATAGTGTCATGATAGCGACGAAAGATGGTCGTGGACTAAACTTGCACTGTTGTGACATTGGCACTTAGGTGAAAATCAGGCCCGACCGAGGTCAAGACGATCGTACTGATATCGATAATCAATATCAGTGCGATAGCGATCTGCGCATGGCAGTCTGATTGATTGATTGATTGATATGTAGGGTTTAACGTCCCAAAACCACTTCATGATTATGAGAGACGCCGTAGTGCAGGGCTCCGGAAATTTCGACCACCTGGGGTTCTTTAACGTGCACCCAAATCTGAGCACACGGGCCTACAACATTTCCGCCTCCATCGGAAATGCAGCCGCCGCAGCCGGGATTCGAACCCGCGCCATGCGGGTCAGCAGCCGAGTGCCTTAGCCACTAGACCACCGCGGCGGGGCGCATGGCAGTCTGACTCCCACATCCCGATTGTGCTGACGTCTGCGCCAAACTCGATTCGGATTAAGTTTGGACCACGTAACAGCAACCATTGTTGATGGTGATCCAGATATCCGATCTTCATAGTCCTTAATCGCGATCGAAAGTGCCCGTCAGACGCCGGAACCTCACACTGGTATATTCTAAGAAAAAAAAAAGAGTCGTTTTACTCCCTCCTGATAGATGTGTGACTCTCACGTGCGATATTTTTTAGAAAGATCCCTTGGCCCTCTTGGGGAGATGTGTGAGACGCACGACTCTCCAAAAGTCAATTTTTCGGTCTAAAGAGCGTTATGCGCATGAAAGTCGCATGTGGAAGAAGAAAGGGTCATGGGGGCTATCTTTGTCTTCGGTGTATTTTAAAGAGTATGAACCCGAGTCCGTGCAATGTATGCTGTAAAGTTGACATGACACTTTAAATATAGTCATATGCGTGGCACTTCAGGATTACCCGAAACCACGCCGCGGTGGTCCAGTGGCTAAAGTACTAGGCTGCTGACCTGCCAGTCGCGGGATCGAATCCCTGCTGCGGCGGCTGCATTTTAGACGGAGGCGAGAACGCTGTAGGCTCGTGCACGTGCTCAGATTTGGGTGAATGGTAAACAACCCCAGGTGGTCGAAATTTCTAGAGCCCTCCACTACGGCGTCTCTCATAATCATATGATGGTTATGGGACGTTAAACCTCACATATCAATCAATTAGGACTACCCCAAAGGAGTCAACCGACTCTTTTTTTTTGTCGAAGTGTGCTGCCTCGCGGCTGTCGGTTTGCTATCGTGTTCACCACCGTCACACATTTTACAGAGTTATTGCACCGCCAAATGTAGAAACGCCCGAGATTGGGCACTTGACTAATGGTTCCCTTTACGGTTGTTGCAGTCCCGGTACTTTCGAGAGAGCTGGAGCTGCGATTGCAGTGATCGTCTGTCTCCCAGCAGGTTGCATGCGGAGGGTGAAAAGTGTTTTTACTGATACCTCGCTTCCTTTTTTAAAACGATAACGTTAAAGAGCTCGTATCGGAAAAATTCTGACCTCGGCGTCGGTGCCGAAATCGCTGGCTGTGAGCAAAAAATGAGCGTTGTCCATGATCGCGAAACCGACATAGTTGAAAATAAACAATGCAACTTCTTCTAAAGTGGGAGTCGAAGTCGAGCCTACTGCATGCTATACACTGAATGCCACAAAAACACGCAGCGCTCGAACTTACTTTAAAAAGCATATGAATATTAAAAATGTGAAGAAAGCATTAACACGTGTAATTTTGCGTGGCATCAGCATAGATTTTGCCAGGCGTCAAGACGTGTGAGTTGCGAAACGATAGGCAGGTTTAAAGGCCTACTCACCAAAAGCCCTCAGGCAGTATTAATCCACCTCATCTTGAACAACAACAAAGTGGGCAGATCGCAGGTGCGTGTGTTTCCTTACTAGGGTGTTGATTGATTGATTGATTGAATGATTGATTGATATGTGGGGTTTAACGTAGACCACCATATGATTATGAGAGACGCCGTAGTGGAGGGCTCCGGAAATTTAGACCGCCTGGGGTTGTTTAACGTGCACCCAAATCTAAGCACACAGTACAGCATTTTCCTTACTAGGGTGTCTGTCCTTACGGACGCGTTGAGGGTACTTCGCGAATTTCTGAAATGACGAATTGTGGCGCAGTGAACAATGCGTAACTGTTCGTGCAGTGGGCACTCTTTATAGAACATCTTTCAAAAAAAGTATGTTACACTCATGGACTTCCCCTGCCTTGCGGCACCGTGTCCACCGAGAAACCAAGGTATAGGCTAGACTAGTGATTGAGAAGGCGGTGAAAACGGGGCACCATTACACTATCGCGTTCTAAACCTTGAAGGTGTAGCTCGAGAGTCCTTCACAATTTTGCTCGACTACCTCATTTTTTTTTCTGATTTTATCGCTCCGCAGATAGCACGCTTTCGGTAGCTGTTCGAGAGAACTCATCGAAGCCCCATTAGGAGCGCGGAGTGGTATTTCCCGCCACCGCAGGCTTTTGCTTCTGCGTCATCCTTTCACTCTTTATCGGCGAAGAGGTTGAGTGCCTCTTATCAGAGTGTGTCGCCGAATGAAGGTCTGTTACCCGCCCCCTGCTTGCTTTCGAAAGGCCGGGGTCGAAGGGAATAGCTCTGATATAATCACCTTCGTGAGGTGCACCCAAAGGAACGCTCGCTTGGGAAGCGGAGTGCTTCGTTTGCGTAGTTAGATTAGCATTTTTTCGCCTATCTGCTGTAAGCACATGAAAGCGCGTATACATCAGGAAGCACTTGGTCTCGTAACGCATTTTAAACGCGTGCATGGCGTCCATACAGAGACCCCCTGCTGTTGTGACCGGCGCCCGAGCTGACGAGGGAGCGGCGCTCCTTTAATCTCCAAACAAGTAACCGAACGACCGGCTGCCTACTGTTAGGACCGGCGCCAGGTCTGACAATGGATCGGCGTTCCTTTTGATGTTCCTTTTGAGTCGCCAAACGGGTTGGCTGCCTGTGTCCGCCATGTATTGTTCCCACCTGGCCGGAGGGTGCGGCGTCCTGCCGCCGCGGCGCCGTGAGCAGTTCGGGAGACCACCGGTGCAGCTTCTTCTTTGGAAGATGACGGCGGCGGCGGCGGCCGGGAATCGTCCCGCTAATTGAACGAGTCGTTCGGCACCCTTTGAAGCTTGTTTACGGCGGCCCTTTCGATGGATGCAGTCATCAACTTCAGACCCCTCGCCCAGCGACACACCTTGACGGGGGGGAGCCGCGTTCGTGCCACATGGCCGTGCGGTGACCACGCTTCAGTTTTGAACGTTCGCGTGGACCGTGCGTGCTCGTCACCCTCGCGGGTAATGTGTGATCCGTGATTGGACGGTGCCCTCTGTACGCGGTCCCCGATCTAGGGATCTGGGGAGGACAGACCCTTTATAATGAGCCCCCACGGCTCATTCGGTGTGCTTTTTTTCGAGAAGAGAACCAGGCAGAACAGAGCAGAACCGAGCAGAACCATGTAGAACCAAGCACCATGGAGCGCTATGTTAGGAGTCATGTAGAGGCCTGCCACGTTTGAGGGCTCACCGTGTAGGGAGTTCGCAATGTATATATTGTAAATAAACCCTCTTCAAGTCTCTCTTCCTCCTGCCTCGACAACTTCATCCCGGACCTCCGGTGTCTGGAAACCCCGGTCGCAACAACTGGTTGGCAGCGGTGGGATACGAGTCTGCGACGGAGAGCGACATGTACCGGAGGCCAGCCGAAAGCCCTGGAACTCGGCGGGATCGAAGCAGCGTACCACCACCGCACGTAATGGGGTGAGTGCCTGGCTTTGTGCTTGAGATATATCGAGTCTTTTAGCCTAGATTCGTTAAAAGATAGATATAACCAACAACTGCCTGGCCACTGTGGTTGTTATCTCAGCACAAGGCAGCACTGGATGATTATCTGAGCAAGTACGCTAAAGCAGGAAAGCTTAGATGATTCAATAGGAACAAGTGGTAATGTTTCAAAATTTCTAAGGGTACGTTGCGGGTTAAATTTTAGGATGTTGTAAAAAGCAGGAGTGAAAAATTAACAAGAAAAAGTAGAGAGGGATGTTGGCCACGTAGTGCTACTTGGGTGCTTAAGCTTGTGGTCTCCGCTGTGAGATTTGCCAGGCTTCAATTTCTCTAGACCCAGAATTGAAACGCTGGTGGGTTTGTGTTTTGTCACAGCTGAGCCAAAGCAAAGTAGTCGCCATGGATCTTACGAGATTGACGAGAGAGAACCTGCTGAACCTGTGTTGGGATCTGGAGCTAGATTTTAATGATGATATGCCTGCTTCTAAACTCCGCGAAGTGATTCTCGAAAGCAATAGTGACAATGAGGAAATCGAGCACTTCGGGAATATGTACTTATTGGACCAGGAGGAGGAAGTAAAAAGGGCGCAAAGAAAGGAAAGATGGCGCCAGGAGGAATTGGAAGCTGAGCGCAGGCATGAAGAACATATGGAAGTACAAAGGGCGCAAAGAAAGGAAAGATGGCGCCAGGAGGAATTGGAAGCTGAGCGCAGGCATGAAGAACATATGAAAAGGATGCAGGAATTAGACGAAGAGATAGATAGGATTCGGCGTAGAGGGGTGGCATTGCAGCAGAGTGGTCAATCCGTAGATGTAGCGCACGAGCGGTGCAAGGTAGCGGCGGTGCCGTTTAAGGTTGAAGAGAAGGCTACAGGTCAGAAAGTTGTAGATGTAGCGCACGAACGGTGCGATGTAACGGCGGTGCCGTTTACAACTGAAGCGGAGGCTACATGTCTGATATCTGTAGATATAGCGGCGGTGCCGTTTGAGGCCGAAGAAAAGGCTAGTGCCTGTAAGGGAATGGAACAGGTTTTAACCCATTCTGAGAGAAAAGAGCTCGCGGTCGCAGCAGGGTGTGAGGGTTCCGTGGTGGTGGAAACGGAGTTAAGATTAACAGAGTGTTCCATCGAACCTTGCAGCCCTGTAGACTATGTTGATGAGCGTCAGAGGCGGACGAAAGGCTCCAGGTTTGGCACCAAGGAATGTGCCACACGGAGAAAGCGTCCGAAAAACAGAAGCGCGGCAAGGCTCGCGATCAGCACGGCGCGTTTGACGAGGACCTTCGAACGGCGTGGCGGATTTGCGAGAAAAGGCCCGTTGTCTTCTCTGACTGGCTCGAATCGCATGCGTCTAAGCGGCCGGAGAGTGAGGAAAAGAAAAGCGCAATCTACGCGGCCGCGGTCTAGCGATGAACTGATAAGTGATCATCAGGACTGGGCGCGCGAGACGGCGGAGGAGCATATCGGTGATGAAGAACGTCAGAGTAGGACGAAAGGCTCCCAGGTCCGCGCCAAGAAGCGTGCACAGGGGAGAAAGCGTCCGAAGGGCAACAGTAAGGCAAAGCTCGCGATGAGCACAACGCGTTCGAGTAAGGTTTTCAAACGGCGGAGTGACATCGCGAGAAAAGTGCCGTTGTCTTCTCTGACGGGTCTGTATCGTATGCGTCCGAACCGCCGGAAAAGAAAAGCGCATCGTACGCGGCAGTGTTGGAAGGATGAATTGCTAGGCAATCATTCAGACAGTGCGCGCGGGAAAGCTAACAAGCAAGTGGGTGCTGACGAGCATCAGAGGTTGGCGAAAGGCTCCGTAGACGGCACGAAGAAGCGTGACAAACGGAGAAAGCGCCGTAAAGACGAGGCAAAAATCGCGACGCGTTTGAGGAATGTATTCAAATGGCGGAGCGAAATTTCAAGAAAGTTGCCGTATCGCAAGCGTCCGAGCGGCCAGAGAACAAAGAAAAGAGAAGCGCATTGTGTGCGTAAGTGGCCGAAGGGCAAGAGACCCTTCCGTTGTTCTCGCGGTGCATTGGACGGGGTGCGGGGCAAAAGAGTCGGTGGTTTTCGAGGGGCAGGAAGCGACAGCAAGTCGGCTTCGAGGAACGTCGCGGGGTTCGGTAGCAGGGCGATTGACGCGTGTTGTAGACCCCGCTTCTCGAGAAAATCGTTCCGGGCGCGACCACCACGAGTTAGACTAAAAGTTAGTGAGAACAGCTGTTAGCCTGTCAGAAAACGTCGACTCGGGACTGTAAAAAGGAATGTTTTGGTTGTTTACTTTAGTGATTTTGTAAATAACTCGTTTGTACTTTGTTTTCGTTAGCGCTCTATCATTTTGGTAGCCTATATGCGTTGTATAGATCTATTGGAAGGATAGTGACACGCATTAGAGCGTACAGAATTAGGCGTTTGTCATCGGCACCGGAGTTGGTTTGTATGCGTCCGAGCCGCCGGACAAAACGAAAAAAAAAAAAAAGCACGTTGGGTAGAAAGGCAGACCCTTTCGTCGCTCTATCGACGGCATGTTTGATGGACTGCGGGAGTGCGAGGTACTCAGCGAGAGTAAGAACGCAGGTTGTCAGCGCAGAGCTTTGCGGGGGTCGGAGGCGAAGCGAATGGGTTTTGCCATTGTTCCATTCCCGTTCGCCTAGAAAGACCCACAGGACGCGACGCCGCGCGTTCGTCTCAAAATTAAGTGACAGCGGTAAGCGTTTCGGAGGGCTCTCCCGCGGATTTGTATTTTTTAGTTTTGAATATCTGTTTTGACTGTTTAGGTCAGTTTTCCTTTTGGAATGTGTTTTGTACTTCTGCTACTAGATAGCGTTTACGTAGCAGGTACCATGCTGTTTATTTTTTAAGCTTTGTATGTATTGGTTTTAAAGGTAACCGTTTTGCGGCCGTATAACGACACGTTAGGGGCGTTTGTCAAGTAGGACCGACGTTAGAGACGAATTTTGAGTGAGCGCACGGACGCAAGGATATTCTTGCGAGGTTTTCAGGATTCATGCGAAACTTTTTTTGTTGTTCATTTAATGTTTTGTTCGCATGTGTCCGGTGTGTAAGAAAAGCTAGCTCGTGAGTTTATATGTATGCTTTGTGAAAGTGGCAACAGCAAGGGAACGGTTAGGTGGTATCTCATCCAGGCAGGAGCACTGTGATGTGCGTTTGCGGATGTATAATAAAGATGTCCTGATGCAGGTACAGCACGGCAGTTATGCTTTCGTCTTCTCAAAAGGAATTGACGACTGGCTTTGGCGGCACTAAATTTCGGGAACTAAAGGATAGCGTGAAGTAAAATGCTTTATTTTATGAGTATGATACCTGGTGGGTTACGGCGGATTACTCACGCAGGCACTCGGGTATGCCACGGTGAGCGCATCACTTGACAGTTAGTTTTCTTGAAAGCAGTTTGATGGGAAGATTATTATCGGATCGGGATTAGGAGTTTTGGTGAAACCTCAGAGAAACGTCCCGATTGCTGCTTTGTGTTTGGTAATACTGCTTAAGTAAGGTTGCTTTTGGATAATTTGTCGGACTCGACGTGTCTCAGTGCGGGCAGGGTGCTCTCCCGTGCCTGTGGTGGTGTGTATGAATGCTTTTCCCAGAAGGGAGCCACAAGGAACGAGAGGGAAAGAGTCCTTGGCTGAGCGTCATCAGCAGTGGCCTGGAAGCCAGCACTACACAGCGACACTTCGGGCAACCTGTGCAGCTGGTCACCCTCAGGTCGCTTCTCCCGCCGGCGGACGAGCTGTTGTGACCGGCGCCCGAGCTGACGAGGGAGCGGCGCTCCTTTAATCTCCAAACAAGTAACCGAACGACCGGCTGCCTACTGTTAGGACCGGCGCCAGGTCTGACAATGGATCGGCGTTCCTTTTGATGTTCCTTTTGAGTCGCCAAACGGGTTGGCTGCCTGTGTCCGCCATGTATTGTTCCCACCTGGCCGGAGGGTGCGGCGTCCTGCCGCCGCGGCGCCGTGAGCAGTTCGGGAGACCACCGGTGCAGCTTCTTCTTTGGAAGATGACGGCGGCGGCGGCGGCCGGGAATCGTCCCGCTAATTGAACGAGTCGTTCGGCACCCTTTGAAGCTTGTTTACGGCGGCCCTTTCGATGGATGCAGTCATCAACTTCAGACCCCTCGCCCAGCGACACACCTTGACGGGGGGGAGCCGCGTTCGTGCCACATGGCCGTGCGGTGACCACGCTTCAGTTTTGAACGTTCGCGTGGACCGTGCGTGCTCGTCACCCTCGCGGGTAATGTGTGATCCGTGATTGGACGGTGCCCTCTGTACGCGGTCCCCGATCTAGGGATCTGGGGAGGACAGACCCTTTATAATGAGCCCCCACGGCTCATTCGGTGTGCTTTTTTTCGAGAAGAGAACCAGGCAGAACAGAGCAGAACCGAGCAGAACCATGTAGAACCAAGCACCATGGAGCGCTATGTTAGGAGTCATGTAGAGGCCTGCCACGTTTGAGGGCTCACCGTGTAGGGAGTTCGCAATGTATATATTGTAAATAAACCCTCTTCAAGTCTCTCTTCCTCCTGCCTCGACAACTTCATCCCGGACCTCCGGTGTCTGGAAACCCCGGTCGCAACACTGCACGGTCGGTATTCGCGAAGACTGTCATTCTTAAGTAGTTCATCCCGCTAAATAAATTAATAAATTCTGTTCTTTCAACGTTGACGTGCAAACGCTACAACGCCATAATGACGCACACCGCGGTTGGAGGATCCTGCATTATTCGTTAGTCCCTAAAGTTTCTTAATTTTCCCCCTAAACCAGTGTAATTGGGTGTTTTCCCAGTTTGTCCCCATCGAAATGGCCGCCGGGAACCGGACCTGCGTCCTCGAACTCCGCGGCGCAACACTATACGCAGACGCCAAGCAACCACGACGGGTGCTCCTTGCGAATGGTACACGACCTACACTAATGCATGTCCAATATCAGTATTGGCTAACGTTTTGTCTTATCCCACGCAAGCAAGAAGTTTTGTGTGTACGGCTGGTTCTTCCTGTCCTACGTTTTAATGAGAGAATTTGGAGGTATTCGGTGTCCTGCCCCTTCTTTTGTACTATAAGGTATGTCCTATCAGACGGGGAAACGTACGATGAAGCCCACAAAATACGCAATTATGTATTACCGAAACTGTCAAAGTAGCTATATATAACTGTACATATATCGCAAATAGTTATATCCAGGATAGTGGATAATTTCTGTTGCGAAATCGACGTTTCTAGTAAACCCTTGCTTCAAAGTTCTATTTCAAACATTACGCGCCACCGTTGTAAACGATTTGATGATCATGCGTTTCAAAACTTCCAGGATCGTCGCTTCTCAGCGGTGCGCAAGAAAAAAATTAATCTATTGGGTACGGTGGCGAGAAGTGCTCATTTCGGACCAAGATAGAATTATAACCAGCTCATAATTTGACTCGAAAATTTGCCAATGAGGAATTCAAGACCATAATGAAAGATAGCTTAGTAACATCAGTGTGCTCACGTTGTATAATCACCATGCCACTCGAACGACAGCAAAGTCGATGAGCCGCCGCGGTTGCTTGGATGTTACGGGGCTAAGCTGCTTACTAGAAAACCTCGGGTTTAATCCCGGGCCACGGTTAGAACCTCAGCTGGTTGAAACTATTTGGAGCCTTCCACTACATAAGGCGTCTCCGATAGCCTGAGTGAGTGGCTTTTGGATGTTAAACACCACAAGCGGAGCAAGACAACTTGATATCAAATAAATAATTGAAAGGAGGATTCCTTATGCAGGCATGCATGCTAGCATTCGCAAAATGAAGAAACCCAAGCCGTGTAGGTTCAGGGGAAGTGCTCCTCCTCTATACGGCCCCTCACATGCACGGCCTATACTGGGCCGACCTTCGGGACATTAGCCACCTCCCTCCTCCAACACCCCACTTCATTCATTCATTCATTCATTCATTCATTCATTCATTCATTCATTTCAAACGACTTCTTTATCGCATTTACTCTCTCAGATGTAGCGTGGAATATACTGGGTCGCTCAATATCGGTCAATTTCAGCGACAGGACGCAGAAAGTTCCATTCGTGCATGAAACCATTACCGCGCGCGTTTTTCGGTTTTGTCAGTAGGTAATGGAAGTGGCGTGGCCCGCGTGAATTTATACTCCGCACGAACACCAATTTTTGGCGGATTCCGCGACACGGTGAGAAAAAGAAAATGGCAGTGGTGCGCTGTTTATGTTTTGAGCATCTATAGCTGTAGAACTAGTTTTAGCTTCGAGTGAGTGAGTGAGTGAGTGAGTGAGAGAGAGAGTGATTAAATGAGAGAGTGAGCGAGTGGTAGAGTGAGTGAGTAAGTACTGACGCTACCAGAACAAGCTTTTCGCCCCTTTCCTCCGACGTCTTTATTTGTTTTTCTAGACTATATATATAGATGGCGGTTGCATATAAAAACCGGGGTTCACCTATAGAGCAAATTTACATGGCTCTGTGAAAAGATGGGAACGGAATGTCTTGTACGGGCTAATAAGCGACGTGGTGTTCTGCAATTGCGTCCGTAACTCGGTCGTGTGCTTGCACTGTCGGTGAAGCCACGCTACGGCCTCGATGTCAAGACCACAAGAAGAGTGGGCATGACACTGTGAGCCTCGCTTAAAATGTTCACATCCTCAGGCACAACATGAGACGATAAGGAATTGACACTTGTCCTTTCCACGCCCCGGCTTCTCCTCGCCCATTACACCCCCGCTTTAAGTAATCCACTTTGCTATCGGCACCGGCTCACAATTAGCGAGGGCCAAAGGGAGCGGGGAGACGAGCAAGTGGCTCGCGCAACTGGGCCTCGTTCTGGAAGGGAGACGTACAAACACGCGGACGTGTCAGGTTTCCGCTGAAGAGCAATCAATCAGGAGACCGAGCGCCGGCAGAACACCATCTGAGGGATTCGATTAACGAGCTAATGCTCATTACGTCTTCTCATCTTGCTGGATGTCGTGTGACCGCGTGCCCCCACGGACAGTAATCAACGCCACTGTCGCTGTGCAGGACGCCCATCGGGATATTGCAGAAGGTAACTGCGGGACACGCGCTCGTAAACTAAAATGGTCTAGAGTTAGTTCCCCGCACGAATTTCCTCCATTGTTCGTAGCACGTTCTGCTAACTTTTACCACTTAAAATTTCCCCTTTTCCTCTTTCCCGGTGTAGGGTAGCAAACCGCAAGGTCCTCCTTCGGCAAATATCTTTCTCACTCTTTTCCAATCTCGCTTAGCAAATCTTATAATTCGTGGCGAGCAGCCTTCGCGGCCTATATACACAACCTACTCAGACCAGTGTCTACAGTCAGCATGATACACACAAGGGGCAAGCTGCTATACCAACAAAACAGAATTATATTCCCATTAATGGCAGATCAAAAAAATAATACACAAGTATGCACACTCGACAATAGTTGAATACAATATGTCACCGTTCAACCAACGTACTACGCAGTACAATCAGCCACACTCGAAACAACGGGCACACACAACAATACGCACTACAATGCAGTCGCATGCATTGAACAAACAAGACACTTAAAGACTAAAGAGTTCGAAAACTTATTCAGTCCAAAGTTCTTGGAACAAAAGTCTGGATGATACTCTTCCGAGAATCACTCACTCAAAGTCCAGCGTTGTTGCCGTTCCGCTGTCCCGAAGTTTATCTTCCAGGAAACCTCGCGTCTTCAATTGGCCACTCTCCAAGCTTCAAACTTTTTCGCCGGAAACACGTCGGCTTCACACACGCAGCTGTTGCCACGCGTCTTCGCTCAATAGCGGTAAACACACGCTCTTGCCGGTAGCTCGAGTCGTCACCCCTCAGGTGGAAATCATCTTCTTCTCCTGCTTTGTCACTACGGACGAAACCTTCGCCGACTACACGGCGGAATCCCTACGTGCTCTGGCGCTCACTTCCGTCTTCTCCTGATCTCTCGTCTCGGCTGCTCGGTTAAATACCTTCCGCGCCACCTTCCAGAAAGTTCTCGTCATTTCGTCGGCGCGATACGCAGCGAAGGCTGGGGAGAGGCGAGACGGTTCGACTGCCCTCCGCGTCGGATGACTCAACTCGGCGTGACCACGCCTCCTTCGTTCTAGAAATATCGCGGGCTTGCTGGGCCGCCGATGTGGGGTGAGGAGGTTCGTCAGCGAAGCCACGCTTCCGAGGGGAGAGCGCGCGCCCGGGGAGCCTTAGATGTTTTTTTTTACCTTGCGGCGTTTCTCCCGCCCGTTATCGCAAGAATTTGGCGGCACGCCCATTTTTAGCGCTCGTTCTGTGACAGTGCCCTAGAGAAAATGGTGACTATGCTTTTATTGCAGCTGGTTTTAATGTGCTATTTTATGTTTAGGACATTCTGAGGAAACTATCCTCAAAAGGACACTACGTGTGCATTTACAAAATGTAAGGGTGGGCTCTCAGTGATTTTCATTTTTTTTGTGCATTGTCAACATTGTGAATGGTTTGTTTTTAGGTAGTGGAATCGAAAACTTTGCACCACAGAAAGTTGTGCACCTTGGGTGTCACAGAACGAGCGCTAAAAAAAGAGCGCGCCGCCAAATCCTTGCGACAACGGGCGGTAGAAACGCCGCGAGGTAAAAAGAAAAAAAAAGAAAGCAAACATCCAAGGCTCCCGGGCGCGCGCTCTCCCCGCAGAAGCACGGCTTCGCAGACGAACCTCCTCACCCCACAGCGGCGGCCGGGCAAGCGCTAGAAATTTCCAGAACGAAGGAGGCGTGGCTACGCCGAGCTGAGTCACCCGACGCGGAGGGCTGACAAACCGTCTCGCCTCTCTCCAGCCTTCGCTGCGTATCGCGCCGACGAAAGGACGAGAAATTTCTGGAAGGTGGCGCGGAAGGTATTTAATCGAGCGGCCGAGACGAGAAAGCAGGAGGTGACGGAAGTTAACGCCGGAGGGCGTAGGAATTCCGCCGTGGAGTCGGCGAAGGTTCTGCCCGTAGTGACAGAACAGGAGGTGACGGAAGTTAACGCCAGAGCGCGTAGGAATTCCGCCGTGGAGTCGGCGAAGGTTCTGCCCGTAGTGACAGAACAGGAGGTGACGGAAGTTAACGCCAGAGCGCGTAGGAATTCCGCCGTGGAGTCGGCGAAGGTTCTGCCCGTAGTGACAGAACAGGAGGTGACGGAAGTTAACGCCAGAGCGCGTAGAGATTCCGCCGTGTAGTCGGCGAAGTTTTGGTCCGTAGGGACGGCTCGAGCTACAGGCAAGAGCGTGGGTTTACCGCTATCGAGCGAAGACGCGGGCAACAGCTGCGTGTGTGAAGCCGACGGATTTCCGGCGAAGAAGTTTGAAGCCTGGAGAGTGGCCTATTGAAGACGGGAGTTTTCCTGGAAGAGAAACTCCGGCGAGGTTTCCTGGAAAAGAAACTTCAGAGAGCTACGGAACGACAACAACGCTGGACTTTGAGTGAGTGATTCTCGGAAGAGTATCATTCAGACTTTTGTTCCAAGGACTTTGGACTGAATAGGTTTTCTATCGCTTTAGTCCTTAAGTGTCTTGGTTGTTCAATGCATGTGACTGCATTGTAGTGCGTATTGTTGTCCGTGTCCGTTGTATTAAGTGTGGCTGATTGTGTTGTGTAGTACGTTGATTGATTGGTTTGATTGGTGTCATATTGTATGCAACTATTGTGGAGTGTGCATTCTTATGTATTTTTTCGATCTGCCATTATTGAGAATATAATTTGTTTGTTTATCAACTCTCGGCTCTGACTTGTTCTTTGGGCCACGACCGGCGTCCGCTGGCGCACCAAAAAGGACCACTTCAAAATTGTCCACGCTTTCGTGGTGCGGTTCGGGGGGCCGATACTTCGGCCCTTGGAATTAGCCCGGCGATTGCCTCCCTAATAAACGGGACAGGTGTGACAATTAATCTGGCGTCCGCGATTCAGGACCTTTTGGTGCACAGTGTGTCCAAAGTAGTAGGAAAGAGCCTCGAGTTGGTGATACTGCTATCGGAACTATTTTGTGTGTTGTTCAGTGTTCTCGTTAACGAGTGCAGGGGATTGTTCCGATAGACCGATTTAGGCAGATACTTTTTGCACGCGGCAAGGTTTTAGTTGCGAGTTGCGAGACACAATGGATCTCGAAAAGTTAGTTGCTCTTGGTGAAAAGATGGGTCTTTCTGGCGCCGAACTACGGAAGTGGGTCACCCAGAAGGAAAAAGAAGAAAAAGAGAGAGCCAAAGAAGAAAAAGCAGCCGAGCTGGAAAAAGAGAGGTTGGCGGTCGAAAGAGCCAAAGCTGAAAAAGAAGCTGAGTTGGAGAGAGAGAGGTTGGTGGCAGAGAGGGCCAAGGAAGAAAAGGCAGCTGAGTTGGAGAGAGAAAAGTTGGCAGCTGAAAGGGCGAGAGAAGAAAGAGAGGCAAAAGAGCGACAGCTGAAAGAAGAAAGAAAGCTGCAATTGAAGTTGGAGCTGGAGAAAGAAAGACTGGCAGCTGAGAGGGCGAAAGAAGAAAGAGAGGAAAGGGAACGGCAGCGACAGCACGAGATGGAACTCGAGCGGCTCCGTTTGCAACAGCGAAGTGAAACTCCCGTCCAAGCTAGAGTTGAAAGCAGCGAACGGGAGGATCACGGCTTCCGCTTGAACCCAAGCAAGCTGCTTGTAGCGTTTGATGAAAGGAAGGACGACCTAGACGCGTACCTCCACAGATTTGAGGCGATTGCGAGGAGCCAGAATTGGCCGGAACAGCAATGGGCAACTGCTTTGAGTACTTGCTTGAGTGGTGAAGCGCTCAGTGTGTACGGTAGGCTGACGCCGACCGATGCAGCCAACTACGCAAAGGTGAAAGCGGCTTTGTTGAAGCGATTTAGATTCACTGTGGAAGGATTCCGGGACAGATTTCGGACAGGAAAGCCAGCTGATGGGGAGACGGCTACGCAGTATGCCGCCCGACTTTGCCATTATTTCGACAGATGGATTGAACTTTCAGGGACAGCACAGGAGTACGATGAGCTTAGAGAGCTCCTAATTAGAGAACAATTTCTTACTAGATGCCACCCAAGCCTGTCGCTGTACTTGAAAGAGAGGAAGGCTGAGTCGCTTGAAGGAATGCTTGAATTGGCTGATCAATTCTTGGAAGCGCAAGGTGGAACTAATTTGGCCAAGGTCAAGAAAGAGTGTCCCGATGATTCGAAGAAATTGGCTCCCGAAGAAAGGAAGCGTGCACCAGGGAACATTCCGCGATGTTTTCTGTGCAACCGAGTGGGTCATCGCGCGAAAAACTGTCGAACAATCTTTACGAGCCCTACGACAGTAAAATGTTTTAAGTGTGGTCAGACTGGGCACAAAGCAGATGCTTGTCGGAACGGAGTGAGTCAAACTCACCAGGTATCCTGTGTGCAAGCAGCACCGAAATCTGATAATAATGCCGTTACCGATGGATTCGTAGAATTGAAAAATGGGGAGAAAATTCCTATTGTTGGTGCTGTAATGTCAAAACAGCCAACCGGTGTTACGAAAGGAATGCCAACGCTGCCTGGAAAAGTTGCGGGCAAAAAGATTACAGTGTTAAGAGATACCGGCAGTTCCACTGTTATCGTGCGGAGAAATTTGGTACGGGAAGGTGAGTTAACAGGCAAAACGAAACCGGTCTGCCTAATTGACCGTACAGTTCGAATACTTCCCGAAGCAGAGATTGAGGTGGAAACCCCGTACTTCAGCGGGAAAGTAACCGCTCTGTGTATGACGACCCCCCTTTACGACCTTGTCATCGGAAACATCGATGGGGCGCGAGGGCCGAATGATCCCGAATGTTTGGGAGAAGACCCGAAGATAGAGCCCTCGCCAACACAGCGGCCGCGAGATACAAGGGAGGAGCATCTCGTGACGGATCTCATTAGAGCCCAAGGTGAAGCTGCGGCGCAAGAGACAGCGAAGGAGAAGACAATCGTGTCGAATAAGTTCACGGGCCGAGCAACCGGACCTACGTCGGCAAGACCTCAACCGACCGACAGTGTAAAGGAGACGGAGTTGGCCAGCCGGGCAGAATGTAGAGGCATTATCAAGCGGGTAAATAAACAGACAGGACCCGTCGAATGTAATGACGCGTTAACGGTGTCGGAAGTGACAACGATGGCTGAGACGCCGCCTCAGATATCGTCGTTGGAAAGGGCTCGCCGAAAGGGAACGTGGAAAAACAAGAAGAAATCGAGCGAGCACCGCAAGAAAGGACGCAAGCGCAGCTCGAAACACACAGGATAGGTGCTGAGGTGGAATCAAATTGTGTTTGGCAGGGCTGAGTGACATATGTTGTGTTAATGTTCTTGTTATCCTGTGTCTCAAGTGTATGTCGAGCGAGTCAGTGTTCTGTGCGACGATGTGATGTAAAGTGTTGTATAATTGTTGTATCGACAGAACTTTGTACGTTTGTATTGTTTGGAATGTGTGATGAAGTGTTGTAGGCATGTACCTGTGGCTATATTTCATGTGTTGTGGAATTGAAGTACAATGTAAGATTGTATTGCGTGATCTATTGTGAATGTGAAGTGTTATGAGCGACTGATGGTGTTACAGTCTGTGAGAGTGTGTGGTGACTTTTCGCGCTCGTTTGTGTGGTTTTGAATATTATGAGATAATATTCTTAAAGTGGGGGGCAGTGTCACAGAACGAGCGCTAAAAAAAGAGCGCGCCGCCAAATCCTTGCGACAACGGGCGGTAGAAACGCCGCGAGGTAAAAAGAAAAAAAAAGAAAGCAAACATCCAAGGCTCCCGGGCGCGCGCTCTCCCCGCAGAAGCACGGCTTCGCAGACGAACCTCCTCACCCCACAGCAGCGGCCGGGCAAGCGCTAGAAATTTCCAGAACGAAGGAGGCGTGGCTACGCCGAGCTGAGTCACCCGACGCGGAGGGCTGACAAACCGTCTCGCCTCTCTACAGCCTTCGCTGCGTATCGCGCCGACGAAAGGACGAGAAATTTCTGGAAGGTGGCGCGGAAGGTATTTAATCGAGCGGCCGAGACGAGAAAGCAGGAGGTGACGGAAGTTAACGCCGGAGGGCGTAGGAATTCCGCCGTGGAGTCGGCGAAGGTTCTGCCCGTAGTGACAGAACAGGAGGTGACGGAAGTTAACGCCAGAGCGCGTAGGAATTCCGCCGTGGAGTCGGCGAAGGTTCTACCCGTAGTGACAGAACAGGAGGTGACGGAAGTTAACGCCAGAGCGCGTAGGAATTCCGCCGTGGAGTCGGCGAAGGTTCTGCCCGTAGTGACAGAACAGGAGGTGACGGAAGTTAACGCCAGAGCGCGTAGAGATTCCGCCGTGTAGTCGGCGAAGATTTGGTCCGTAGGGACGGCTCGAGCTACAGGCAAGAGCGTGGGTTTACCGCTATCGAGCGAAGACGCGGGCAACAGCTGCGTGTGTGAAGCCGACGGATTTCCGGCGAAGAAGTTTGAAGCCTGGAGAGAGGCCTATTGAAGACGGGAGTTTTCCTGGAAGAGAAACTCCGGCGAGGTTTCCTGGAAAAGAAACTTCAGAGAGCTACGGAACGACAACAACGCTGGACTTTGAGTGAGTGATTCTCGGAAGAGTATCATTCAGACTTTTGTTCCAAGGACTTTGGACTGAATAGGTTTTCTATCGCTTTAGTCCTTAAGTGTCTTGGTTGTTCAATGCATGTGACTGCATTGTAGTGCGTATTGTTGTCCGTGTCCGTTGTATTAAGTGTGGCTGATTGTGTTGTGTAGTACGTTGATTGATTGGTTTGATTGGTGTCATATTGTATGCAACTATTGTGGAGTGTGCATTCTTATGTATTTTTTTCGATCTGCCATTATTGAGAATATAATTTGTTTGTTTATCAACTCTCGGCTCTGACTTGTTCTTTGGGCCACGACCGGCGTCCGCTGGCGCACCAAAAAGGACCACTTCAAAATTGTCCACGCTTTCGTGGTGCGGTTCGGGGGGCCGATACTTCGGCCCTTGGAATTAGCCCGGCGATTGCCTCCCAAATAAACGGGACAGGTGTGACATTGGGTCTGAAAGAGCGAGGAAAGTGCTCGTATGGGATTAATTGTTCTTCGCTTTTACATCCATTTTTTTGTTTATTGCAGTGCGTTCCTGTGTGCCAGCGACAATGTCTCCATCAATGAAATACAAGCAAACCATTAAACATCTGCAAGCCAAAGTAGCAGCACAGCGGAAAACTATCAAAAGACTGCGGAGACAGCCTCGCCAAACTAACCACTCATTCGTTGCATACATTGTTTTGGTTACCCGCTATGAGGAGTAGGGACACTGCGTATTCGCTCGAAGTGATTTGCATAACCTTAAAAAGAATGTTGAGTATCCTGTCTGTATTTTTGTAGCAAATGCGGGCGAACTGTACACTTTACTGTGGGTCCCTTGGTCACTGTGTATGCTTTATCTCTCCAGCTCAAGTAATATATCGATAACAAAACCGCTTGTTGAAATGTCTTCGAGCGGGTAAGGAACACAGTATGAAGTGGGCACAGTTCATGTTATCACGCTTTTTGTATTTTAGCTTCTCATCAACCTCCTCATCTCGCCCATCAAAATTTTCAGAAGAATACCCAAACTTGTAGCGTTTGATGGGGCTGCGGACTCTGCCATTTTATTTTTATATAGCTTGTGAGTGCTAACGTACGATGTAGAGCCTTTGTGAAAAATAATGAGCCAAAGTGGTTTCCTTCTGCTATTTATTAGCCCTTTAATACCGCTCTCGTAGCACCAATTAAGGTCCACAATTCTGGATAAGTGATGACTACAATCTATTTTAGCTCGCAAGCGTCACAGCAACACCCAGACGCAAATCACTTGGGATCTTAAGTTTTTGATAAGAAGAGCCACAAGACCTGCCAGTGTTGTAGCATAAAGTTTGTCTTTCACGTAGTGAGCAAGCTGCAAAGCCATACCTTTCTGAGGGCAAGCAGGCATCAAGTCTGCTTTTTTTTTTTTTCATTTTGGGCTAGCTGTTCTTAAGCACAGCCAGCACACTGCAGCTTTGTCTTTCTGCTATATTGTGTCGTGTGGTTTCTGTGCACTCTTTTTTTCTATGCATTATTTTGGTTAACCCCAGGGTGATTCGTGACTTCATTGCTGTGTATATGTCACTTCTTCCTTCTTCTTCAGCATTGTGGGCTGTGTTTTTGCCATAGATCCTTACTTACCCACGGGCCCGGTGTGTCATACTTCACCGGCTTCTCGGCTTCTGCCAACTCTAGCGATGTGTGCGTTGTCTGTGTTCTCTCTGTATTTGTTACAATATTTGTTACAATTTATTTGTAAGGCGAGATGCATTTGTTGTCTACCTTTGTCATATTGTGCTTTTTATATTCTCAGACTCTACCTTGCCTTTGAATAAAACATTGCGGATACTCTGTCTCTTTGACTGATATATACATTGATCACTTGTTCCAAAAGAACAAGTGATCAACAAGTGAACAAAAGAACAAGAACAAGCGCGATGAATAAAATCGCAGTGAATTATCACTACCTGCATCTCTCTTTATTATAACTTAATCGAAATAAAAATAAATAAAAATTCAAAATTTGCGCCAGTGAAACCGAAACAGGAAGCGCACGCCACTTGCTCTCACCAACCACCAGGTGTGCTAGGGTCGATTGGGCCGCTGGGGTCTACGGGAGTGTCCACTCTTCACCTTTTTTTATTTCTCTATGGGGGGGGGGGTAGAAAAAGTGGGTAACGATTTAGAGCACAGAGTACTCTACTATGGGAGAGCTTAAAGCCGTCCCGCTGCTAATTCTCCGTTACAAATGAGTGCTATTGACGAATGTGAAAAATAATTTTCTTTTGGGCCAAGCTATTCCGAAAAACCTCTATGCTAAACCGGGTTTGAAGGGAAAGTATTACTTCAAAATAAAAAAAGATTTGTCGTAACCTAAACAATACAAGCCTTTACCAGAAAGTACTTCATGTTTACACTTTATCTTTTAGTGAAACTTCAGTGGCCGTCGTCGTCTTCGTTGGCCGCCTACTTATATTAGCGCGCGCAGGTGCACGTACATGCCCATGTGCCTTGTTCCGTTTGCGGCGCGCTCAACGGTTAGCAAAAAAAGAAAAAAAAAGATCACAGAATATCTATGGGGCAAAGGAAGATGAGTGCGGACAAGCGTCCATCCATAAATCCATCAGTCCATTCCTCTGTCTGTCTGTCTGTCTGTCTGTCTGTCTGTCTGTCTGTCTGTCTGTCTGTCTGTCTGTCTGTCTGTCTGTCTGTCTGTCTGGCCAGCAAAAGAAAAAAAAGTTTGCCGGTGAATAACTTAAATATTTTTGTTTTTGAGTTAAGGTGAAAACCTTAGATGTCTCGTCAAACACGAAAATTGACCATCGGCGTCAACACGAGCGAGGCTAAAGATCATCGCCACGTGATGACGTTACCATACACGATGTCGTAATGACGTCATAGATAGCGAAAATGTGCGGCGTCATCATGACGTTTCGTGACATGACATTGTCACTTGGAAGGTGGACCGATGACGGAGGCAGCGCAAAAACCAGGTGAGGTGCAGAGAGCTTGCAGGTCCCCTGATCTTGGAGGCCGTGCAAAACCTCGCCAGCCACAGAAGACTTTCGGGAGAGGTACGGGGAGGATCAATGCTTCGAATAAGAAGAAAAAGAAGGTGGCTTTGGCATCGTAATCGCCCTAGGCGAGTACGTAAGGGAGGCTGTCAGGTTCTCTTGTTTCGATTTGTTATGTTTCGGGGGCGAACCTTCTTATAAGGTCGAGGCTTGCCCGTTAGCGGCGTTCGCCGTAGCCATGATGACGATGATGATGTCGCTGATGACGATTAAGATGATGACGATGGTGATCGCGGGCAACGAGTGGCTTGTTCAGGTGACGTCTCGAGATGCTCTACGATGCATTTCGTATGGGTGGAAACAATCAACAACCACCAGGGGAATGTGTACAGATCTCATCTTTGCCAACTTCAGCCTAGATTCCATACCACAAAGCAGTATAATAATGAAGCCAAAACTAAATCGACAACTAAACACAACATACAATTTATGACCAAGAAAGTAATAAATTTATGACCATATACACCACTTTGTCACTCGTTTATTTACGTGAGTAGTGAATGTCATGGGCGATTTATGGTAACAACGAACGATCCCACTGCTTTTCCCACTCATCATCATTCTCTTCGTGGATATTCTATGTTTTTTTTTGCTTTTTTCGCCCTATTTATTTTTGCCGCTTCATATGTCTCGTACCCCCGGATGGTGCCTAAACGTATGTGTACAGTTTAATTACAATTATGCTATTTCGGCGGCCAGGCCAGATACATTTACGCTATAGCATCACACTCAAGCGCAGTATATATGGCGGTAGGGAGATTTTGGCCCGACAGTTGTCGCAAACGCGATTACGGGGTTTATGTTTATCCCAGCCAGTGATCAGTGTCTGAATGTCGACTGTTCAAGTGACGCACATGCGAGTGAAGTGATCAGCAGTTGTAGTTACTTCGACGTCGTTTGCCTTCCGACAGTCATGCGAATGGCACGAAAACCGGCACCCAGTCAGGCGGAACCACATAGCGCATAGCTATTAAGTACAGCTCCGTCGCGTAGCTGTAGGTGTAAACGCGCATTCACGGAAGCACACACCACAGTCACAGGCGGCGGAGGTAATTATTCAACAATATACCGGGCGTCCTTGTTATTTAGCTTTTTTTTTCGTGTTTCGTCGTGCTCTTCTTGTTTTTGCAGGGGCCAACACAAAAGGCTTAACGCTGGCAGCGTACGAAACACATGTGTTTTCTTTTTTTTTTCTGCAGAGCACACAGGTATAAATACTGAAACCGAATGATATCGCAGCATGATCGAGAACGAGCCGAATGGCCGGCCCGAGCAATGCGGAATGACTGCGCCCATGTACTGTATACACTACAACACAGCGTGCTCTCATTCCAAAGGGGCAGCGAATCCATAGTGGTGTAGACGCCGCTTGAACGAAGCACCGACTGTGCCGCGCTTTATAAAAAAAAAAAAAAGAGCGATCAATGCTGTGCGCAAAGGGAGCTCCCGCGAGTGCTGTCCGCTGCTTCCGGAGGAGAAAGTGTCAACAACAACAACAAAATATCGGCGTCGTCGTCCACGATTCGGTCGTAAATATTACACGCGCCTTTCGGTGCGAGAAGCACGCCGGCGCGCTACGCGGAATGGAGTGCGGCGCAACGCCGTAGGGAATAAGTAGCGCGCCTCATCCCGCTTCGCTTTTGTTTTCTGTGTGAGTGATTTTTTTTTTTTTTGCAGCAAAAAACAAGTAGGGCACCAAACAGCGCCTCGGCTGAGATGCTCTGTGTATAGCGGCACGCTTTCACTGCTCACGCGTGTTCGTGGTTGGAAAGCGTGACGTCCCGCGACAGAAGTTAACCGGCGCGAAAGAGTTCTCGCGACCTGTCAAACGGTATACGGAGTCACGTGACACATTTGTGACGCAAGTGGTACATTTGTCACGTGACACATTCTTGAATACTTGTCTTCCCTTGTATATGCGGCACGCGCCCTGTCGCTCGGCAAGGAAAGGCATTATCAACAACGCTGTAGCCACTTGTAACTGAATGATGCAGCTATTGAAGCCGCAGGAATGACCGCGTCGTTGAATGAAACAAGCCGGAATCGTACGTAAGGTGGCCGGAGAGTATATATATATCCACGTTTATGTGTCAATGATATATTGCAGTACACCATTTTTTTGAAAATCAGTTTACATGTATATGGTGCTTTACCTATATGCGTTTTTTTCCCCGCTGTTATGGAATGAGGAGCACCTGGAAAGCGACTAAACACACTATGTAGATCAGCGAATTCTATGATACAACCACATTGTTTGTAGCTGTGTAGATGTTGGATCATTTATTCTAAAAACGCATACATGCACAGAAAGAGAGAGATAGACGTAAAGAGAGCACACGTTTTCTTTAATGGGCGTGCAGTCCTGCAGCAGTGCTCCAGCAGAAAATTTCTTTTCGTATTTATTTTTTTCTTCACCTCGTAAGTGCTTTGAAGTGCGAAAGTCAGGCCATATATGCGCTCGAGGGGCGAATATATATGCATTAAAAGAAAGAAAGGAAGAGAAAAAACGAGCCTTAGACACCGCGTATAAATAGCGAATGAAAGTTTGGCCGACTGAAAAGGGTGCCGAAACGACCGGACCATTCAGAGCGACCAGTTACGGTTATGGCACCTCATCAGAACCGGCGGAGGACGAGAGGGAGTCGTCGAGGGGGGAGCATACTTCGGCCGCATAAAACACTGGCGGTGGGCGCCTCGTTCATCGTGTTCTCACCCCCCCCCCCTTTTCTCTCTCCCTCTCTCTCTTCTTCTGTAGCGGCTCCATTTTTTTTTTTTGTCCTTAAAAAAAAAAGATTTTTTCGCTTCGTTTGCCGCTCGGTTTCGTCGAGAGTGTGTTGGGCTATGGGAAAGGCGAAGAAGCAGAGTGAAATACCGTATCGTCGTCATGGCCTTCTTCGTTTTCTTTCTTTCTCTTTTTTTCCCCGATGCGCCGTATAGGAAAGTGAGTTCGAGCGTGCTGGATGCGTAACTTGTGCCGCGCTCTTTGGTAGGTACCCTCCTTTCTCGCCCCGTTTTATTTTAGGGACGCATTAAAGCGTGTGTAACTTGTCTGGCGCTTCTTTTTCGGTCGCGTCGGGCCCTCCATTGAAGCGCTGAGAGAGGCACTGCAGCGATGCAACGGGACCAGTTGTTCGAAGAAAAAAAAAAAGTAAAAAAAAATGTGATGACGAGTTCCCGGCCTCGCATTTGTGCTTCATCTCGATGAACGAAAATGTGGCATGGGTAACATACGTAACAAACTAGCAGTAGATGCGAGGGACGATGCGGCGGAACGGAAGCTAAAGCAAAGGGTGCTGCAAAGCGGAATTCTACATCTTCAGCTCCGCTCCATTTCCTCGCTTAAGAAGGCTCCGAAAACAGATACGCACTCAACGCGTCCGGCACGATGGAATCTCCTTTCGAGCACGTATTTGCGGAGTGTCCAATCGGGCTTCTTAGTTGAACATAGCGGAGGGTGACAGTGCAGAAACCCACTGGAACGTACACACAAGGTAGACAAGCGCAGCGCGTTGACTCTCGACAAATTGGCGAAAGTCAGCGCTGCGTTTCGATGCTTCGTGCACATCTCTATACGTTCTCGTCGGCTTCTGCACTGCTGGCCTCCGCTGTCTATTGCGTTGAAAGTTTAGACGGAGACCTGGACTTTTTTTTTTTATCTACGCATACTATAGCCTACGTTCGGGCCCGAGCAGGAGTGGCGAGGGAAACAAAACGATTTTATGCATGAGTGGCATAGGACACATGGTCGTCCAGAAAAAGAAAGTTCAAAAATACACAAAATTGAAATGATACAACGTTGCATTAAGAACACCAGTTCAAAAAAATTCAAAAGTAAAACAAACAACATTGCATTGCGAACACATTACATTCCAAAGTTGACTAAACTAGAGAAAAAAGGGCGAAACCTCACTTTTCCTTCTTTCTTTCTTTTTTTTTAAAACTTGTTTTCCCGAGTAACTCTCAAGCAACTGTGCTGTACTTTCACAACATATGTTCTAATGTATTGCATTTTGTGCCCTTATTATTTTTCTTATAGCGTATTTTGCCTGCTAAGTGAGAAGGAGTAGCCAGTGCCACCATAATGGCACAAACCTTTCCTATTTCATAATTAAAAAAATAACTGTCTACCGCTGCAAGCCAGTGGACACTTACACTATGGGGCCACTCAATATCATTCGAGTACGGACCTACGTCAGGCTGTGATAATTAAACCAGCTTGCACTGTACTAGACCAAAAGTACGTTCCCCCTTCTTTCGGGCTTCCACGGTATCTTATCTTCCATGCAAAAATTTACTGGATATATACGCGGATCAACAACCCTTGACTTTTTCTCGAAGAAGGATAATAATTACTGTGGTTCTGAGTGCCAAAATCACAATATGCTTATAAGACATGTCGTGCTGTGGGACGCCGGAATAACTTTCAATCGCCTGCGATTCTTCAACGTGCACCTATATCTAAGCACAAGGGTGTTCTTTGCAATTCGCTCCCATTGAGATGCGGCCGTCACAGCCGGGAATAGAACCCACAATTTCGGGCATAGCAACGCTGCACGTTACGTTTACTTCGGCGAGTCTCGGCGACAAATATAGGACTATAGATTAGGGAATACGACGTGCTGTTTTAATACGATTGAAGGAATTGTGGTTCGAAGCTCTTTCCCTATCTAGTGCCTTTTAGGTCAGCGCCAACCACTATTGTCTCTGAGCTCTCTAGGCGCAACGCCACGGCGACGAAGACCGAAATGTGCCACTTTCGCCGCAGCGACGGTTTTTCCGCCCGACCAGTCTCCGTTGCGCTCCTTTTCTCCGCCGCGAGTCGCTAAACACTCTCGGGTGCGCACTTCGAAGTGAAGGCGTCGCTTATATAAACATAGCTGCAATGGAGGGAGAGAAGACTGAGCACAAAAAGAAAAAAAAAAGTGCCAGTCAACGTCGCAGAGGAGATGCCATAAGTATCATAGATGCCTTTCCTCCCCGACCAAACCAAGCCCGACGCATAAATTCTCCTCTACGCAGGAAAGGGGAGTTTTCAAACTAGACTCGACAACACCGCCTCGGGCCTTTATGAAGACTCGGCGAAACAGGGCGCGGAGCGCAGTTTCCTTTTGTACTGATCTTTCCTCATATTATCACCGTCTTTATTTCCCCGGTTATATCAGTCTATTCTTATTGTTCTCGTTTTTTTTTGTCTTCTATCACTTTTTTTTTTCACGGCTAGGCTTTCGCGGTACAGCGCAGGTTTACTTTTATTATTCTTCTATCTAAAACTTTATCTATCTTCGAATCCAATCGCTGACTGCCACACCACTCTGGCGATTGTTTCGCTCCCTCAAATTGCTCCCAAAGCCACTGACATGAATTCTAAAAAAGAAATACCAAGCCTGTTCAGGCGGATGAAGTATTTTTTGAAATTCCTTTTGTTAATCTCGGAGCACAAGTATAGACACGGGGAAGGAGAGAAAATCCCCCCATCCCCCGCCCCACAATACAAAAAGTTTCTGGCTACGCACCCGTTTTGCAGTAATCGGTTGAATGTTTGAGGAGGTATTGAGGCTCAACATTTTTTTCCCAGCCTAGCGCTGCAACCTCAAACATGTACCCAAATGTTGCGTCAGAAATTTTTAGTCTTTTTTTTTATATTGAGCTGCGTTACGCTCAATAAAAGTTTCTGGTTTCTGCAACTTGCCATGTCAAGTACTGTTTCCTTAGAACAAAATGTAGCCCATGTTTGTCGGTAAGAAACGAACAAGGCCCAAGAAGGTGCCCTTAAAATTTACGTCGTAACGGCCGACTGAGGAGGGAGCTTCAGGGCCCTGAGCGTCGTCTCTTTTTTTTGTTTGTTTGTTTTATCGCCCTATTTATCAAACATTTTTGTCGCTCCCGGGTAGTGCTTTCGGTATCGTGTAAAAGTAATACACTAATAACACAGGTGAAACCCGTTTTCTTTTTGCGTATTGTCCTTTTAAGGAAAAGCGTGCGAGAACGATGTAGCATATGAGCTTCTTGAGTGGCACTCGTTATGGTCTCCTTTGTTCTTGCTTAACTATGCTGAAGCCGCAATCTGAGGGTATAAGCAAGATGATACCACGCCTGTAAAAAGAGAGAAAGAGGAATAAAAACCTCACGAAAAATTCAAAAATAGGGAGAAAAAAAACTGCACGGAGGGGCAAAACATGTGGGGAAGGGTGTTCCAGCTTCACTAACGCGAAATCTGGGGAGGGGCAAAACAAGCAGCGTTCTGTGAAAGATTTCTGGGATGACGGGCATGCAGGGAAGGGTGTTCCTGCTCTCCGCCAACATCGACAGAAAAGAGTGTCGGAATGCAGCTTACCATAAGATGTTTTTGTTTTTTTCCTTCACTTTCCTGCACGCCTGTCGTTTAAGTTCCATATACGGCATGTAAAGAAGGGTGTTTCAGCACCATACTAACGTCGTGGGCTTATTGCTTGGTCTCACTGTGGCCTTTTTAATTTTTAGTGGACCGATGCCGAGTGGTTGGATTTGCCCAATTTTTCTGGTGCGTACCCGCTTATGATGGACCGTAACTACACAACACACCATGACATTAAACGCCGGCACCTTAAGCTGCTTCGCACCCAAACAGTGGTACGGCTATGTAACATAGCCATCAGTTCGATTATTGAAAAATCAGGTCCCGTAAAAGCGCGTATACGAGCACAAATTTGATAACTTGATTGATGTGTGGGGTTTAACGTCCCAAAGCCACCATACGATTATGAGAGACGCCAATTTAGACCACCTTGGGTTCTTTAACGTGCACCCAAATCTGAGTACATGGGCGTACAACATTTTCGATCCATCAAAAATGCTGTCGCATGAGGCAGTCGGGATTTGATCCCGCGACCAGCGAGTCAGCAGCCGAGTACCTTAGCCACTAGACCACCGCGGCGGGGCCAAATTTGCGCACTTGCTACTGCAGTAGCACCGTGCTGGGTGTGTGTGTGTGTGGGTGGGGGGGTTGTAGTGCCTGACGACGATCAAAAATGATGCTTTAGTAAAGGGTTAGCATTCGGCGACCCGCTCGGCACGCAATTCACGTTGTTTAAGGCCTGATTGTTCTTTGGATGCTCTGAAACGCTTCACTATACTCATATTAACGCGATTCCTTTCCCGTCACCAAGCCTGTCTAGGGTCCGTTTGCAACATAGTTGTAAATTAATTACTACTGTACATTTGTGGAAGAGGCCTTAAGTATTTTTGTACGCTATGTACATGCGTAACCTACATTTGTAATGAATATCATGTAAGAGGAGAAGAAAAAAGCAACGGCTTGGCTTAGTGGTGGAACATTCGGCTGGCACGAAGGGGACCCGGGTTCGAATCACATCATGACCTTGGTGGTTTGAACTCTCTTCCTTTTTTTTTTATTTCACGCGATAGTGGTTACGGACACTGGTGGCGGCAGACAAATACGGTGCATGCGACTGTTGTTGTAATCTCATAACAGCTATCGCTGTAAAAGTACTACTATGGGCTAATCAACGCACATACTTCCGTTTCCACCGCCTTTCATTCGGGTCGCACCAGCGTAATTTCGATTGGAACGCGCTTCATTACCTTTAAAGAACAGATTCGTCACGGCATGACGTGGTTATCTCGAGCGATCCTTCATGGTTGTCGTTATCGTAAAAAAAAATCATGCAGAGTTTACGTCAGTGAGTACTGCCTAGATTCTCGGGTTCTTTTGTGACAGCGGTGGTTCGCTGCTACGTGACTTCCAGCACGCGAACCCGGAAATCGCCTAATAATACTTATGAAGAAAATAATAATAATAATAATAATAATAATAATAATAATAATAATAATAATAATAATAATAATAATAATAATTATAACAACCTCTATAATTTTGTTCTAAACACGTGTATCGGCCGTGAACGCAGCTTTGAAAAACAATTACCTAACGATTCATGTTTAGTTTTCGCACTGCTTTGCTCAGGAAACTTCTTTATTCGCCCTTTCAAACCGATGTGATAAACAGCACTGCCGTCATGTGCCGAGTCGACAAACGCTGTTATCGATTTCATTTGAGTAAAAAACGAATCGCTTGTCTGAAATTTATTCGCGCGAACACTGGTGGCTCCAGTTTATTCATATCTGCAATAGCAACACTGGTGTACTGCGTCCTGTTCAATATAACTGCTCAGCAAACACGAAGTCGGCTTACATGTATACTTAGATATAGGTGCACGTTAAAGAACCGCAGGAGGTCGAAATTTCCGAAGCCCTAAAGTGCGGCGTTTCTCATAAACAGCGCGTTTTCGGGACGTTAAACGCCAACGATTATTTGACACATTTAATCGACGCAGCCTGCCACTAGAAATGGCTGGCAGGCTGCGTCCACAGAGCTCCTTAAACGCCTAACTAAATCTGTCTATTACTACTAAGTCACCTTACGTGACGGTATCTGCAGTGCCGTGCACGCTGCGGTTTTGGCATGTACGGCGAAGAAAGCAACCAGCCGGGGCGGGGGAGGTGGCGTAAAAAGGGGGGGGGGGGATGGGGCGTAAAAAAGAGGGGAGGGAGACTCCCGCGTTCCGGTCCACGAGGCACACGTCGTCGCGAGCGCGTCGAGATGCGAGACGACAGAGTGGCGACTCGTCCGTCGACGGCGAGTCCATCCGCGCGTCGCTGGCAAGGCGTGATGGTGGCTGGCAGCCCCAGTGAGCCCGCGTCGCTCCTTCCTTTCACGTCTGTCCCGGGTCAGCGGAAGAGACGGCGAGGAAAGAGGAAGCCCAAAACGTCGTCGCCGAGGGACCGTCAACGGCGCCGGGACGCCGAGGAAAGCAATATCGAGCGTCAGGGGAGGAAGGAGCCAATCGGCTGGGACGGAGAAAAACTCACGAAAAACAGCATAATCAGACGGCATCGCGCAAGTCGATGTAGCTGACACCTATAACTAAAAAAGCCGTAAGATTGACTGTTTCGTAGAGAGGAGAAAAAGGGACTCTAGTAGAAGGAGCGGTAATAACAAGGCCCCCTCGGAGGGAGAGGAAGCCGTAAATGGGGGTCCAGAGGCGTACCACGTAAGAGAGTGGATGGGAAGCGGGGCAGCAGCACCGACGTTGTCGCTGAGCAAAGATCCACAAGCAGTGCAGTGGAGAAGCGGAACTCGAGGGGGGCATATATATATCGGCGCAAGTGCAGCGTGCGACGCCGGCGTGTAGACAACGAGCGGGCAAAGCTGAGAGCGAGGGAAAAAGTTCTTGGCGCCCCGCTCTCCCTCCTCCACCCTCGACGTTAACCCCGTTCTTGTTCGCTCACCGTCTCGAGTGGCCGCGAGACTGTCAAACAATGGCAGGATGTGTACGCGCATGGTACCCGTATGTGTGTGTTTGTATGCATAATCTACGCATACCTGCGGAGGGGTGCGCGGCTCACTTCTGTGTAGCGTGCAAAATAATGAAGCTGGCCCAGCAAGTGTGAGCGCTATTGTCTTCTATTATAGCGCCGCCCGGGCCTTCGGTTCGGCGCCAGCTCGGTGGCGCGCAGTCTACGCAGGCAATCACGAAAAATGGGAAGAACGACGCAAACTTTAAAGAGTATAAGGGCGCGAGGACATATCGTGGCGCCATCATGCGCAGGCATCCCTATGACGTACGTGGTTGGATTCCTCCGCCGCCCACTAGTGCATCCCGCAGCCGCTTTCGCGTCTTCTTTTTTTTAAAAATTAATATTCTTGTACTTCACTCGATTATTTCAATAAAGTACTGCTGCAGCTTTCCTGACTGTACAAAGTGATAAACAGCAGTCCCGGAAAAGTGTTACGCTTCTAAAAATGCCTGACTGCCAGCATCGTCTGCTATGGCCACCTAAGTGAAAAAAAAAAAAGAATAAGTGGTCCCTTTTTTCAGAGGCGGCCGAGCGCCCTGCCTCTGAAAAAAGTGACCACTCCTTCCGTGTCGAATTGAAGCATCAAATGAATAATAACAGTAAATAAACTAATGTTTGCTGCAAAAAATGCACGCAAGCATGCTACTTTATCCATTGTAGGTTTGGATCTAAAAACCGGTCGCGGCTGTCATGACAAGCATGCGCAAATTGCATTTTTGTTTAGCGCACATAACCCCACGAAGCACAGTATTCTTACAGCCCCATGCGGCCGTAACCTGTCAAACATATCATTATAGAGCCGTCAAGATATGAAAATTTGTGGTTCGTTGCCAGCTGGAGGGATATGTACTCCGTCGAACCGCGAGGAAATCCTGTACAAATCATGTACATCATGCGTCCGGAATCTGCGGTTCTAAGAAGAACGCAAGTCTTCCGTGCACCCTCATACTACTTGCACTGTGCTTCTCTAATTAAAAACATAATGCAAAAAATAACGAGTTTCAAAGATATCCGCAACTCATCGGACCCCGTCATTGCACCTGCTAATGGCCGCCTGCGTTGCCGACTTAAGGTAATGTTACTTCTTGGAGATCGTAATAAGGTAAGCTCGATGGGTAGCTGAACGAATTCGTGGACAGTAGAGGAGGGAACGGAGCTATTTTTTTCTGATGTTCGAGAAGAATATGCGCGGGTTCTTCCGTGCTGTGACGGTGCTCGGCTTGCTGAACTGAAAGTCGCGGGTTCGAACCCGGCTGCGGCAGTCCCGTTTCGGTGGAAGCGGAGTTCTATATACGTCCATATACTATATAGTGTGATGTCAGTGCGGGCTAAAGAACACCAGGTGGTTGAAATTCCTGGAGCACAGAGACATGTATATAAAGCGGAAAAAGCAAGATGCACAGGATTAGTGTTGAGCGCATCTTCTTACCCTCAGTTCGTCTCGAATTGAAATCAGCATGAACGGACAGCGTTCACTCGTATAATCCGCTATGCGCATCATCTCCTCCTAGTCCGCCTATTTCTTTTGTCATGCAGCTCAGCAGTCATCTGAACTGACGCCGTTGACAACACATACGTCGGAGCACGCCCGTTAACAACTTCTATAGTTTTGTTTTAGATACACAGAAAATAGATGCATCGTCGATAGGCTCATTTAGTTGCTGTGATGACTGCAGCTGCCACACCCGAGCAAAGTCAGAAAGAATAAGCACAGCACCCTTCTTTCTTCTTCTTCTTCAATCTTAAAGAAAAAAAGTTAGAACAAAGCCAGTATACGGCTATAGCAAATAGGTAGCAGCTGCAGGAGCTACAACCTTTCCTGGACCGTACCTAACCTTTTGCTGCCGATTCATTACCTATATCACTTAAAATTTGTAGCTCCAACCATTGCGAACTTTTTTGTTTACAGCCTATACGTCAGTACAAAGTCAGTATCAGCGAGTGATTAGGTAGAAACTGTCGTGATTACTACCTTTCTTGGATTGTTACTCACTTTTGCTATCCGACCGTTAAATATTTATATAAATTCATTTAGCATTGTTTATTTGCAGGAAAGAAATACAGAATTTCCCTGCGGGAGGCAAAGACTAAAGGCCTGATGAGGTCTCACCCCCTATTAACCAAGACAGTTTGCATCAGTTACATACATTTACACATAAGCAACACAGAACTATATACATCGGTAACATACTTCACACATATTTATATATTACATTTTATATTTTATATTTAGTAGATATAATGCATGGGTAGGAATCCTGTAGCTTATGCTTATGAATAAGTTGCAACAGCTTAAAATTATGAACTTTTCTAACAGGCAGAATTTCGTGTTTGAGCAAAAGCGGTTCAGTGTCTATGTATCTGATTGATGAAATTGACATCTCGATGATAAGTAGCTTTTAAGTAAGTCGGAGACTACTCCGCGAGTTCCATAGCGGCTTAATTTCAGCAGTAAAATTTCATAACAAACCGAATCAAATGCTTTGCACAAATCAAGAAAGACACCAAGCGTGTAAATTTTACCTTCAATGTTTTCAATTATGCAACTTTTTACGCTAATTAGTGCCTCTTCTGTCGTCTTTTTGCGAAATCCATACTTATGCGGTGATAATATATTATATTTCTCAAGATATTTCATGAGGCGCGTATTTATACATTTCTCATAAATTTGTGAGAATACAGGAAACACAGATATTGGACGATAGTTAGTGAAGTCACAAGTGTTTCCACCTTTATGGATGGGTGTAGACAATTTTAGCTTACACCTAGTGTGCGAAGGTATAGCTGGAATCGCCTCAACATATTGATTTCAATCTTGAACTGGCGTAGAAAATGTATATAAATTAAGCGAAAAAACAGTTTAATATACCTTGTTTCGGTCGCTGTATATACGCCTTGTATACCAGTTATATGGAAAATATGAAAAAGAGACATAACTTCTGGTTGTTGTTTTTTTCACCGAGGTTGGTTAACAGTATTGTGCTAAGTCTTCGAGCACATATAATCAGATACTATAGGGTATGGAACTATTGGCCAATATTTAAAAATATTCATCCTAAAACGCAGGTGCTCACTAATACCGGGTGTTTTTCATGTATACGCTTATGAATTCTCAAAAATTTGCTTAAGACGTTCATGGCACGTAATAGAGTTACTGTTACGTAGGTGTGTTCTCATTTGTGAAGCTCTGCTCATAATTACGCGGAGTGTCTACAGTAAGGTTGATCTTGTGAATTTTACCATTTCTTACAATGGCGTTGAACAATTAGCACGTTATTAAACGTTATTAACGGCCACTGCCTCTTTTTTACAGCCTTCGTTCTAGCTTGTAACTGCCAGGGTAGTAACTGTCACTAATTTCTCTTAGTAACAGTTGCATAGTAAGTTACTAGCCATGTCGTTACTAGTTGCAGTGTGGCAACATACGTGACAAGCCGTTATTACCCGAAGTTAGCAACGTACCACTACCTCATTTTAGAATATATTTGTTCTCCTTCTTTTGAAGGCGGTGTGTGGGAATCGGGGTGAACAATATGTTACGTAGTCACAATAGATTTATGTTTAATTTTGTTATGTTATATCACCGCGGTAAAGTCGATGACGACCGAGAGACGCAGTTTGGTATCATCAAAGTATTCTGCGAATATTTTACAGCCTTCATACTTGTTATGTGTCAAGCTCTTTACACGCTACAAGTTTATGCAGGTCTTCTATGCGTGCGACTCTGTCATCCATTAGTACATGCACGCGCTCACAAGGACATAATGAACGGACGACCATCGGTCACTGAGGCCCGGGTTTTCCGAGGACTGCAGTGTACACACATATATTGCATGAATAGCTTTCCGAGCCATCATCATGCGCGGCCAGAGTCTCAAGAACCTTCGGCTCAGGAAACGTTCAGCTAGCGTCTATAGTCTTCTTCCCATACACCCATAGAAGGATAGCAAACCAGACGTTCGACTGGTTGACCTCCCTGCCCTCTTCCCACTCTCTCGACCCCACAATGAGTGGATGGTCAATGTTTCCATTCTTTTCTGGTGATTCTACGTCATGACACGCAATGCCCTGCCTTTCTGTTGTGTCTACGCAGCACGGAGTATACACAGCGCGTCTTCCGGCGCACAGGGCGCCGTGATGGCGATATCGAACGGAACGGATCGAACGGCGTGAGCGCGAGGGTGGGGTGGGTTAACGCAGCGGCGGCCCTGCGGCGCCACGGGCAGTGAGGCCATCGGGAAGAAGCATGTCCGTTCTTCTCTCCCTCATTCTGATCTGGAAATTGGGGGAGGCGTGTAGCCGGGGGGGGGGGGGGTTCTTTTATGAGCAGCCGCTTATGGCGGGAAGCGGCACACGCGGCGATGCGGTCAAGGCTCTTTCGCCGCCGATGGAGAGTGGAAGCAAAACAGGAAGCCTGCAGCATGGTGTGTGGCACGCATACATGATCGGTGTCGCTGTTACTCGCGGTCGAGAAGTGCTGCGACCACGCTGCCAGCAGATATTGGTTTGCGGTGACACAAAGGTTGCACGAGCGCGTGCGTTTGCCTGATCTCGCAAGTGTGTGTCCTGGCGAACGCCCTGTTATTGATGTTGGTCGGATACATACAACAGCTTGTATACATAAGGAAGAAGTTTAATGAGAAGGAGGAGGAGAGGTCGGCCCAGAAAGTGGGTTTCTGGCCTGCTACTCCTCACGTATGAAAGGGGAAGAGGGAGGCAAGATGAAAGGTGACTATAGTATAGCGCAGTCACTGAACACACTGTCTCGTGTAGGGAAGCACGCATATGAAAGTCTTCATACTCTAGATACGTAAGCGCATGCTCTGAGGACGAGAATCTAAACCTGTCTCGCTTAGAAATGTGAACAAGCTGCGTTGGGTGGAGATGCTCTTGTAATTTGAGAGGCACAGTATGAGAGGAGGAAAGACGTTTTCGCGGAATTATACATCTATACGTCCCCACCTGGATTGATCCATAAAATTAAGTGTAAGATTGTGTGCAAAATGGTAGGCATGCGTTTCTTAACTATAATCCATTCACCAACAAAAAGCGCCGCGAACGTCACTCGTAATTAGTTTGTGTTGGAGGAAAACAGGGCGTGCTTGTTTACGTGGGACCTGAAGGATTAGTCGCTCCGTCGAAGGCACACAAAAAAGAAGACGAAGAAGAAGCGAGAGAGAAAAATGGGCAAATTCTTAGCACAACGTTAAACTGAGTACACAAATACTTCGCCCTTAGGCATTATAGTGAGGGGGTACCTGCAAATTATAATTTAATCGAAATATCATATACGCCATTAAAGAAGTGACAGCAAACCTGCAGTTGTATATAGGTAGCCCAAGACAGGTTCCTAATCATGGAACTATTACACACCGAAGTAAAAAGTGAAAAAATGATGCATGATTAAGAATAAGCATAAAACGCCGATGGCGAAGTCTTTTCCATCTGCTTATAAGGAAGATTTGAAGTGAAAATTGTAATCGTGAAGATATGATGTCAATCTACTCGATGATACGCTGAAGGGGAACTCAAATTCGATCAATTCATCTGTAGTCACCTGCCGTGTGGTCGTCAACACAAGTGCGCCGTAAAATCTTGCGTCGACTGTCAGTCGTTAAATGTAATTATCAATATAAGAGACTTCTGTTACGTGCAATAGTTCTACTGGCGAATGATTATCATGCCAACTCTACACTGGTCCCCGCTGCTGCGTGAATGGTTCAAGCAAAATATAACCACTTTCTTCCTCACTCTACAATACTCGCAATCACCACAACAACACGCGGCATGTGCACTCGACTCAAGGCAGGAAGGTTATCGAAAACTTTCACCTGCTTCACTCAAGCACACAATGTCAAAATGCAGTGCTAGTCGTATTTGCGAGGCTTTCTTTTTGCGTGTAATATGTACTTACGTTCGTATGCCACGCACTGACTTGAGCCGCTTAGGAATAATGCCGCAAAATGATTCTTCTTCTTCATCTTTTTTTTTTTGGGGGTCTATGGGTCATTCGAACAGAGCACCGCCACCAAGTGATCACTGAGCTGGAACACTGCATCGAGCACGTGCGCTGGTCGTGCAAGCGTTGTAAGAAACGAGGTGCATGCATGCAGTGTCACGTGTTGCCAGAGGTGGTACGTGTGTTGAGGCTCGAGGGCTCCCGTGACCCTCCCACGAAAGAATACAACGAATAGAATTATCTGAGAAAATTAGAATGACCACGAATGACTGAGCACATTAATAAAGCGGCGATAAACGGTAAGGCCACTTTGTCTCGCGTCTTTCAATTGGTGGGACCAGTTCGTGAGTGACTGTTTACTTCAGCCCAGGTCACAGAACAGACCTCGTCGTTAAAAAGGGGGCGTTTTACGTAGAGGCCTCGAGCGTGCACATACACATACACATAACAAAAAAAAAGAAGGTAGAGCGAACTACAAGAGTGGAAAAAAAAACAGTCGGTGCGCAACAAAGACGGTCCACTTCGTGGTTTACAGCAAGCCAGCGGGCAGCCCTAAAGAGAGGAAAAAGAAAAGAGACTAAACAAAGCCGTAAACTGGAGAACCGCGGGGCCTACAAGCACGAGACAAAAGGAGTCGAAGACGCGATAAGAAAGGTCGCGGAGTCGGGGAAGCAAATAAAACGATAAAATGAAGGATGACGAATCAACTACGCCCCCCTTTTTTAAATACGCTCGCCGCAAGACGATATAGGCGTGCAACTCCGCAGGACCTCACGGGAAACAAACGAAGCAACAAAGAATGGATAATAGACTGAAATCCACGGAGGCGAACAATGCGCACGCGTCTTGTTTCCACGGCCAAAGGGCACGCAATGACGGCGGTGAAGAAGAAGATGCGGAGGAGGAGGTGACGCGAACTGGACCCTCATTCAGAGGGAGGACCGCCCGGCTCTTCCTGGGCGCGCTGTGGGAATGAACTTTAGCGGCCGCGGCGTTTAAAATCGTAGCCTGCGTGTGTAGTATACGTTAGCCACGTCTGGGCATTCACCAAGAGCTAACTTTGTCGACTCCGTGTTCTCTGCCGCTATTTTCTTCATATCTGACGTGCGAACGCTCCTGTACGCGCTACTGAAGCGACATGATGAAGGAGCTGACCGAGAGAGAGAGAATGATTACACAGCCCCGCAACATTCGTTTATATATTCTTTTAATTCATTCACTCTTCGCGGGCTTCATTAGGTAGAGAGGCCACGGCAGCGCTTCCGTGCCATTTGAGGCTTCTGCATAACTATGCGTGTTTCGGAGGGTCGTGGAAGACAACGTCGAGCTGGACGCAAACGTAATGACGCCGCTAATTGAAGCGAGTCCCGCTACACAAATGACGCGAAATTGCGCGCCGGAACACGCAGTCGAAGCGTCTTCGCGCACGTAAGCGTGTGTAGCCAGTTATAGCGCTGGGGGTGAGCGCGGATAAATTGTCGTTACCCGCTTGGGTCGCGGCGCTACTACATCGTTGACACCATGCGTAGTACATAGGTTGCCCTTTAGTTCACAACACCGTGACACGGTCACGTTGAGGTTGCGATATGCGTGTGCCGGCGGGTTATGAAGGTAGTTGAGATCGGACTGCGTGGGTTCGAATGGTAAGAGCCAACGGAAATAAAACAGAGTTACCAGGAAGCAAAGGCCGCGAAGAAACGCGATAACGGGATTGCATCAAGGTACGCATGGTATTGCACCGAATTATTCTTGTAATTCTTTGCGCCGCTCTCTTATATTTGTTACTTTCTCTTTTCGTCGTTTTCCATATGTGTTCTCTTATGTACGCGCTTTATATACGCGTTTATAGCTAGTCTGAAAAGGATGGTAAGGTTAAGTTAGCAAACCTTTTTAGTGCACACTCATTGCCTGTATACCTTACAACGAATCTAAATTAATTTGTATTGACTAGTTTGAAGGGTTTAACGTCCCAAAAGGACTCAGGCTATAGAAGTCGTGGTATAGTGAGCGGCTCAGGGAATTTTTAACCACCTGGGGTTTGTTTAGCGTGCACTGTCATCGCACAGCCGCCTCGCATATACTGCCTGCACGAAATGCAACCACCGCGGACGCGATGGAATCTTCGTTTGAGTTAGTACCCGAGAACATTCGCTTCAAAGAATTTCGTAGCAACAACGCTAAGGGCCTTCTTTTAAACGGCCAGATCTATAGGTGTATACCCGTAAGAAGATTTCAGTATGTTCTGCCTGTGGGGCCAGTCAACAAGACCGCAAGCAACGCTATGACAGCTTCCGTCGAGACGTCACTTTCCGTCCTGGAGATGAAGTACTACTTTGGACGCCTGTTCGCACTCCAGGATTGTGTGAAAAGTTTCAGTCTCGCTTTCTCGGACCTTACGTTATTTCTGAACGGACATCTCCTGTCAATTACCTTGTCACTCCCGTCGAGGGTTGCTCGGACCGTCGTTACCGTGCCTCCGAGATAGTCCACGTTTCACGTCTTAAACCCTTTCTTTGTTCACTGTATACATTTACCGCCTAAGTCTCGGCCGGGCCGGCCGCTCAAGTGCGCGGGGAAAATAAGTGTGAGCATTGTTTATGCGTCCCATCTTTTCATCTGTACATACTCATCATCACTAGTGAAGCTTAGGTTGTGGGGCACATACATACTCGAGACCATAAAGAAGAGTCTTGGGGGTACTGGACGCCATCTTACAATATATATATATATATATATATATATATATATATATATATATATATATATATATATATATATATATATATATATATATATATGAGTGGCGCCGCTGACGTGCTCACTCACGGCGTTTCTTTCATAACCGCGGCAATGTCTCACAAGCGTTTCCGGCCCACGCCACGGGAGTTCTTGTAGCCATTTCGATCAACGCTGCTATCACGCGGTCCGCACTGTCTTCATGTCACGGCCACCGCAAGCGAGCTTGGAGCAAACTCGGCTGCCCGAGAAGCTCGGGCCATCCTGAATAGCACCCCTGTGGAGGGCTGCAGCGATTTTGACCACCTGAGGTTGTTGATGGAAAGAAAAATGTAGTGATTGCTTCGACTTTGAACTTCGTTTTCCAATAGTAGTGGTCGTTTTCCCCTATACACATAGTCGCGCTCTAAGGCCAGCCCCATATCCTCCCATGATGATGTGGCTCGCAATAGCTTCTGAACTGCTTTTTGCCCGACCTTTCACGACATTTTTAATAGACCTTGGCCGATCACTACAGCATGCGACGGGCGCGGGGAAAAACTGCAGCGCCTCTAGTTGTCGCGACCGCCACGCGGCCCGCCTCTCCGGCGCAGCTTTCGAACCGCGGAGGACGAAGGAAGGACAGGGAGGTTAAACTGAGTTTATTCTGGAAATGTTGGGGAGAGCCATAGGCTGTCCCGGTCAAGAAGCCGGCCATGTTTTGAATAAGTTGAGAACTCTTAAGAGCACTGCGCGCACTCTACTATAGGAGAGCCATAAACTGTCACGCGGTCTTGTTTTATAAAAGTGGGTAACGATTTTGAGTACTTCGTACTCTTCTATGAGAGAGCGTATACAGCCGTCCCGTGGGTCTCACTCTAGATGAGATCCTGGTGCCGACAAAGGCACGCTGGAGGGGGTGGGGGGCATAGAGAAAGAAGAAGACAAGAGAGGACACTCCGCAAAACCTGGCCTCAGGAAGTGCGTCACGATTACGTAACCAACTAGTGCTCTCATCAAACGTCAGAGGGCGCAAGCGCAAAAAAAAAACAGTTATAATCAATGCAACAAAATTTTTTTCACAAAATAATAATTATACGCCCAAATTAGGTATGTTCTTTATACATAAAAACAATTTATTCAACACACCTTATGCGATTATTTTTTTCAGCCGTACTGTCATAAACACCATCTACCCAGCGACAAGCCCATGCATGACTGACAGCGAGAAACCTTCGTCGCTTTCGTCAACGTCGGCTGCGTCGGCGTTTTCAAGCGTGAGATAACAGGTGAGGCACGTTTTCAAGCGAAGCTTGTTGAATGACATGTTGTTGGTCTTGTTTGGTCATTTTTTTCAGAAAACGGTTACACCTGTGCGAATAAGACACCATGCAACAAACATAGAAAGATGCACACACACACGTTGCGCTTCGTGTGTGCGAGTTTGTTTCTTACGTGGCGTCTCAGTCACGCAGTTGTAACCTTTTTCTGAAGCTTGTAAGGACTGGGAGGTTCGCTAAAAAGAAAGTTTGTGGCTCTATGCGGCGGCTAGACGGGAACATTGTGCAACGTATGCAGTATAGCAAAGGCGGCACGGCGTCAAGCCGAGGCGACGCGTGCTGCGTCTGCCACGGACGCGAGCGTCTGTGCGCTGAGCATAGCTGGGCAGCTAGGTCATAGGCTCGGTGGCTCGGTGCAAAATATTGAGAAGCGTTCGCTGGGCCTCGTATGCTTCACGACACGTTTCCCGAAGGCTCGCAACACGAATAATTCTTGGTGTGCCGGAGGCAAATCTGGACTAGCCATAGCCAAATGGCCATCATCTTCGTTTCTTCGCTAGCCTTGTGCCACTAGTGCAAGCTGCCCACAAATTTTTTTGACGTTTCCAATATAATTTTACCGCACAAATTTCAACTACGATTTTTCTTCCCAATGTACTGTGCTGATACTGCGTACGCACGAAGGTGTTCTAAAGTTCCCAGGCCGCGATACCATTGCATTACAAGGGATAGCGGCCTGGAAACTTCTGAAGATCTTTGTACGTGGTCTTGATGTCTATCTTTGTAAGTCAGAGTTTTATGGGTCAAAGATGTATCACTGGTTTTGTATTGTGCATCGATTAGCTAATCATTCAAAGGGATTTGTTGGTACACTTGTGACGTGCACATATCTTTTTCGTAGTTTGACAGCAAGCATCCACTTACTAACATTTTCAGACCGCGCTGATGCCATGCCGTCCGGCGGTCCAAGCTACGGCAGCTACTGCTGTGTATCGTGGTGCTTCAAAAATGGCAGAACCTACAAGAAGCCGGGACGAGTTTCTTCAGCATACCACGGGACGGCAGGTGTGTTAAAGCTTTTGTATGATTTGCATGTCTTTAGACTTACTGTTCGTACTTGCTCAGTGAGGGTAACAATAAAAAATCACTATTCAAGCACTTCCCCTTTCAGCTGGTAGTTAATTGCCAATGCAGGATGAAAGCATGGATGCAGTATGCTGTACGCGATGATCTCCTTAGTAAGCCGGCCAGTCTATTGTACGCAACGTACAGGGTTTGTAGCGACCATTTTACTGCTCAAAGTTTCATGGACCCTGGGCACACAAGGCTTACAAGAATGTCTGTTCCCAGTGTGCAACCAGCTGCACCATGTAAGTGATTGACTGAAACTCAAATATGTGTAATAGCAGCCACTTGTATTGAATCAGTGGCGACAGTTAACCGCGAAGATCTTTGTAGCCGGTGGAGATACCTCACTATAGAAGTAACACTTGGAAAGTCTTAAATTTTGTGAACTATGGGCTATTTTATGTTTAGGACATTCTGAGGAAACTATCCTCAAAAGGACACTACGTGTGGATTTACAAAATGTAAGGGTGGGCTCTCAGTGATTTTCATTTTTTTGTGCATTGTCAACATTGTTAATGGTTTGTTTTTAGGTAGTGGAATCGAAAACTTTGCACCACAGAAAGTTGTGCACCTTGGGTCTGAAAGAACGAGGAAAGTGCTCGTATGGGATTAGTTGTTCTTCGCTTTTACATCCATTTTTTGTTTATTGCAGTGCGTTCCTGTGTGCCAGCGACAATGTCTCCATCAATGAAGTACAAGCAAACTATTAAACATCTGCAAGCCAAAGTAGCAGCACAGCGGAAAACTATCAAAAGACTGCGGAGACAGCCTCGCCAAACTAACCACTCATTCGTTGCATACATTGTTTTGGTTACCCGCTATGAGGAGTAGGGACACTGTGTATTCGCTCGAAGTGATTTGCATAACCTTAAATAGAATGTTGGGTATCCTGTCTGTATTTTTGTAGCAAATGCGGGCGAACTGTACACTTTACTGTTGGTCGCTTGGTCACTGTGTATGCTTTATCTCTCCAGCTCAAGTAATATATCGATAACAAAACCGCTTGTTGAAATGTCTTCGAGCGGGTAAGGAACACAGTATGAAGTGGGCACAGTTCATGTTATCACGCTTTTTGTATTTTAGCTTCTCATCAACCTCCTCATCTCGCCCATCAAAATTTTCAAAAGAATACCCAAACTTGTAGCGTTTGATGGGGCTGCGGACGCTGCCATTTTATTTTTATATAGCTTGTGAGTGATAACGTACGATGTAGAGCCTTTGTGAAAAATAATGAGCCAAGGTGGTTTCCTTCTGCTATTTATTAGCCCTGTAATACCGCTCTCGTAGCACCAATTAAGGTCCACAATTCTGGATAAGTGATGACTACAATCTATTTTAGCTCGCAAGCGTCACAGCAACACCCAGACGCAAATCACTTGGGATCTTAAGTTTTTGATAAGAAGAGCCACAAGACCTGCCAGTGTTGTAGCATAAAGTTTGTCTTTCACGTTGTCACAGAACGAGCGCTAAAAATGGGCGCACCACCAAATTCTTGCGATAACGGGCGGGAGAAACGCCGCGAAGTCAAAAGAAAAAAAGGAAAAAAAGAAAACAAACGGCCAAGGCTCCCCGGGCGCGCGCTCTCCCCGCAGAAGCGTGGCTTCACCGACGAACCTCCTCACCCCACAACGGCGGCTGAGCAAGCACTCGATTTTTCCAGAACGAAAGGGGCGTGGTCATACCGAGTTGACTCATCGGCCGGAGAGGGCATTCCAACCGTCTCGCCCTCTTCCCAGCTTTCGCTGCGTATCGCGCCGACGAAATGACGAGAACCGTCTGGAATGCCGCGCGCAAGGTATTTAACCGAGCAGCCGAGATGAGAGAGGAGGAGGAGACGGAAGTGAGCGCCAGAGCGCGTAGGGATTCCGCCGTGTAGTCGGCGAAGTGTTTGGTCCGTAGGGACGAGGCCGGAGATGAAGAGGATTTCCACCTGGGGGTGAAGGCTCGAGCTACAGGCAAGAGCGTGTGTTTACCGCTATCGAGCGAAGACGCGGGGCAACAGCTGCGTGTGTGAAGCCGACGTGTTTCCGGCGAAGAAGTTTGAAGCTTGGAGAGTGGCCAATTGAAGACGCGAGGTTTCCTGGAAGAGAAACTTCGGGACAGCGGAACGGCAACAACGCTGGACTTTGAGTGAGTGATTCTCGGAAGAGTATCATCCAGACTTTTGTTCCAAGAACTTTGGACTGGATAGGTTTTCTATCTCCTTAGTCTTTAAGTGTCTTGGTTGTTCAATGCATGCGACTGCATTGTAGTGCGTATCGTTGTCTGTTTCCGTTGTTTTGAGTGTGGCTGATTGTACTGTGTAGTACGTTGTTTGATTGGTTTGATTGGTGACATATTGTCCTCAGCTATTGTGGAGTGTGCATTTTTGTGTATTGTTTTCGATCTGCCATTATTGAGAATATAATTTTGTTTGTTCATCAACTCTCGGCTCTGACTTGTTCTTTGGGCCACAACCGGCGTCTGCTGGCGCGCCAATAAGGACCACTTCTAAAATTGTCCACGCTTTCGTGGTGCGGTTCGGGGGGCCGATACTTCGGCTCTTGGAATTAGCCCGGCGATCGCCTCCCTAATTAACGGGACCGGTGTGACAATTATTCTGGCGTCCGCGACAGGACCTTTTGGTGCACAGTGTGTCCAAAGTAGTGAGAAAGAGCCTCGAGTTGTTGATAGTGCTATCAGAACGATTTTGTGTGTTGTTCAGTGTTCTCGTTAACGAGTGCAGGGGAGTGTTCCGATAGACTGATTTAGGCAGATACTTTTTGCACGCGGCAAGGTTTTATTTGCGAGTTGCGAGACACAATGGATCTCGAAAAGTTAGTTGCGCTTGGTGAGAAGATGGGTCTTTCCGGCGCCGAACTACGGAAGTGGGTCACCCAGAAGGAAAAAGAAGAAAAAGAGAGGGTCAAAGAGGAAAAGCCAGCTGAGCTGGAAATGGAAAGGCTGGCGGTCGAAAGAGCCAAAGCGGAAAAAGAAGCTGAGTTGGAGAGAGAGAGGTTGGCAGCTGAGAGAGCCAAGGAAGAAAAAGCAGCTGAGTTGGAGAGAGAAAGGCTGGCCGCTGAAAGGGCGAAGGAAGAAAGAGAGCAACAATTGAAGTTGGAGCTGGAGAGAGAGAAGTTGGCAGCCGAAAGGGCGAGAGAAGAAAGAGAAGCGAGGGAGCGACAGCTGAAGGAAGAAAGAGAGGCAAAGGAGCGACAGCTGAAAGAAGAAAGAGAGGAAAGGGAGCGGCAGAGGCAGCACGAGATGGAACTCGAGCGGCTCCGTTTGCACAGCGAAGTGAAATTCCCGTCCAAGCTAGAGTTGAAAGCAGCGAACGGGAAGATCACGGCTTCCGCTTGAACCCAAGCAAGCTGCTCGTAGCGTTTGATGAAAGGAAGGACGACCTAGACGCGTACCTCCACAGATTTGAGACGATTGCGAGGAGCCAGAATTGGCCGGAACATCAATGGGCAACTGCTTTAAGTACCTGCTTGAGTGGTGAAGCGCTCAATGTGTACGGCAGGCTGACGCCGACCGATGCAGCCAACTATGCAAGGGTGAAAGCTGCTTTGATGAAGCGATTTAGATTTACCGTGGAAGGATTCCGGGACAGATTTCGGACAGGAAAGCCAGCTGACGGTGAGACAGCTACGCAGTATGCCGCCCGACTTTGCCATTATTTCGACAGATGGATTGAACTTTCAGGGACAGCGCAGGAGTACGATGAGCTTAGAGAGCTGCTAATTAGAGAACAATTTCTTACTAGTTGTCACCCAAGCCTGTCACTGTACTTAAAAGAGAGGAAGGCTGACTCACTTGAAGACATGCTTGAATTGGCTGATCAATTCTTGGAAGCGCAAGGTGGAACTAATTTGGCCAAGGTCAAGAAGGAGTGTCCCGATGATTCGAAGAAATTGGCTCCCGAAGAAAAGAAGCGTGCACCAGAGAGCATTCAGCGATGTTTTCTGTGTAACCGAACGGGTCATCGCGCGAAAAACTGTCGAACGATCTTTACGAGCCCTACGGTAGTAAAATGTTTTAAGTGTGGTCAGACTGGGCACAAAGCAGATGCATGTCGAAACGGAGCGAGTCAAACTCACCAGGTATCATGTGTGCAAGCAGCACCAAAATCCGATAATAATGCCGTCACCGACGGATTCGTAGAATTGAAAAATGGGGAGAAAATTCCTATTGTTGGTGCTGTAATGTCAAAACAGCCAACCGGTGTTACGAAAGGAATGCCAACGCTGCCTGGAAAAGTTGCGGACAAAAAGATTACGGTGTTAAGAGATACCGGTAGCTCCACTGTTATCGTGCGGAGAAATTTGGTACGGGAAAGTGAGCTAACAGGCAGAACGAAACCGGTTTGCCTAATTGATCGTACGGTTCGGATGCTTCCCGAAGCAGAGATTGAGGTCGAAACACCGTACTTCAGCGGGAAGGTTACAGCTCTATGCATGACGACCCCCCTGTATGACCTTGTCATCGGAAACATCGACGGGGCGCGAGGGCCAAGTGATCCAGAATGTTTGGGAGAAGACCCGAAGATAGAGCCCTCGCCAACACAGCGGCCGCGAGATACAGTGGAGGAGCATCCCGTGACGGATCTCACTAGAGCCCAAGGTGAAGCTGCGGCGCAAGAGACAGCGAAGGAGAAGACGATCGTGTCGAATAAGTTCACGGGCCGAGCAACCGGACTTACGTCGGCACGACCTCAACCGACCGACAGTGTAAAGGAGACGGAGTTGGCCAGCCGGGCAAAATGTAGGGGCATGATCAAGCGGGAAAATAAACAGACAGGACCCGTCGAATGTAATGACGCGTTAACGGTGTCGGAAGAGACAACGATGGCTGAGACGACGCCTCAGATATCATCGTTGGAAAGGGCTCGCCGAAAAAGAACGTGGAAACACAAGAAGAGATCGAGCGAGCACCGCAAAAACGGGCGCAAGCGCTGCTCGAAGTACACAGGATAAGTGCTGAGGTCAAAGCAGAATGTGTTTGGCAGTGTTGAGTGCCATATGTTGTGTTAATGTTGTGGTATCCTGTGTCACAAGTGTCGAAGTGTTGTGCTGTGATGTGATGTATAGTATTGTACCATTGTTGTAGTGAGAGAACTTTGTACATTTGTATTATTGGGAATGTGTGGTGGAGTGTTGTACTCATGTGCTTGTGGTTGTGTTTTCACGTGTTGTGTAATTGAATTACAATGTACAATTGTATTAAGTGATCTATTGTGAATGTGACGTGTCATGAGCGACGGACTAGGTTACAGTCTGTGAGAGTGTGTGGTGACTGTTCGCGCTCGTTTGTGTGGTTTCGAATATTATGAGATAATATTCTTAAAGTGGGGGGCAGTGTCACAGAACGAGCGCTAAAAATGGGCGCACCACCAAATTCTTGCGATAACGGGCGGGAGAAACGCCGCGAAGTCAAAAGAAAAAAAAGGGGAAAAAAGAAAACAAACGGCCAAGGCTCCCCGGGCGCGCGCTCTCCCCGCAGAAGCGTGGCTTCACCGACGAACCTCCTCACCCCACAACGGCGGCCGAGCAAGCACTCGATTTTTCCAGAACGAAAGGGGCGTGGTCATACCGAGTTGACTCATCGGCCGGAGAGGGCATTCCAACCGTCTCGCCCTCTTCCCAGCTTTCGCTGCGTATCGCGCCGACGAAATGACGAGAACCGTCTGGAATGCCGCGCGCAAGGTATTTAACCGAGCAGCCGAGATGAGAGAGGAGGAGGAGACGGAAGTGAGCGCCAGAGCGCGTAGGGATTCCACCGTGTAGTCGGCGAAGTTTTTGGTCCGTAGGGACGAGGCCGGAGATGAAGAGGATTTCCACCTGGGGGTGAAGGCTCGAGCTACAGGCAAGAGCGTGTGTTTACCGCTATCGAGCGAAGACGCGGGGCAACAGCTGCGTGTGTGAAGCCGACGTGTTTCCGGCGAAGAAGTTTGAAGCTTGGAGAGTGGCCAATTGAAGACGCGAGGTTTCCTGGAAGAGAAACTTCGGGACAGCGGAAAGGCAACAACGCTGGACTTTGAGTGAGTGATTCTCGGAAGAGTATCATCCAGACTTTTGTTCCAAGAACTTTGGACTGGATAGGTTTTCTATCTCCTTAGTCTTTAAGTGTCTTGGTTGTTCAATGCATGCGACTGCATTGTAGTGCGTATCGTTGTCTGTTTCCGTTGTTTTGAGTGTGGCTGATTGTACTGTGTAGTACGTTGTTTGATTGGTTTGATTGGTGACATATTGTCCTCAGCTATTGTGGAGTGTGCATTTTTGTGTATTGTTTTCGATCTGCCATTATTGAGAATATAATTTTGTTTGTTCATCAACTCTCGGCTCTGACTTGTTCTTTGGGCCACAACCGGCGTCTGCTGGCGCGCCAATAAGGACCACTTCTAAAATTGTCCACGCTTTCGTGGTGCGGTTCGGGGGGCCGATACTTCGGCTCTTGGAATTAGCCCGGCGATCGCCTCCCTAATTAACGGGACCGGTGTGACACACGTAGTGAGCAAGCTGCAAAGCCCTACCTTTCTGAGGACAAGCAGGCATCAAGTCTGCTTTTTTTTCATTTTGGGCTATCTGTTCTTAAGCACAGCCAGCACACTGCAGCTTTGCCTTTCTGCTATATTGTGTCGTGTGGTTTCTGTGCACTCTTTTTTTCTATGCATTATTTTGGTTAACCCCAGGCGTGATTCGCGACTTCATTGCTGCGTATATGTCACTTCTTCCTTCTTGAGCATTGTGCGCTGTGTTTTTGCCATAGATCCTTACTTACCCACGGGCCCGGTGTGTCATACTTCACCGGCTTCTCGGCTTCTGCCAACTCTAGCGATGTGTGCGTTGTCTGTGTTCTCTCTGTATTTGTTACAATTTATTTGTAAGGCGAGATGCATTTGTTGTCTACCTTTGTCACATTGTGCTTTTTATATTCTCAGACTCTACCTTGCCTTTGAAGAAAACATTGCGGATACTCTGTCTCTTTGACTGATATATACATTGATCATATACAAGTGATCATATACATGATCACTTGTTTCAAAAGAACAAGTGATCAACAAGTGAACAAAAGAACAAGAACAAGCGCGATGAATAAAATTGTAGTGGATTATCACTACCTGCATCTCTCTTTATTATAACTTAATCGAAATAAAAATAAATAAAAATTCAAAATTTGCGCCAGTGAAACCGAAACAGGAAGCGCACGCCACTTGCTCTCACCAACCACCAGGTGTGCTAGGGTCGATTGGGCCGCTGGGGTCTACGGGAGTGTCCACTCTTCACCTTTTTTTATTTCTCTATGGGGGGGGGGTAGAAAAAGTGGGTAACGATTTAGAGCACAGAGTACTCTACTATGGGAGAGCTTGAAGCCGTCCCGCTGCTAATTCTCCGTTACAAATGAGTGCTATTGACGAGTGCGAAAAATAATTTTACTTCGGGCCAAGCTATCCCGAAAAACCTCTATGCTTAACCAAGTTTGAAAGGAAAGTATTACTTCAAAATAAAAAATGATTTGTCGTAACCTAAACAATACAAGCCTTTACCAGAAAGTACTTCATGTTTACACTTTATCTTTTAGTCAAACTTCAGTGGCCATCGTCGTCTTCATTGGCCGCCTACTTATATTAGCGCGCGCAGGTGCACGTACATGCCCATGTGCCTTGTTCCGTTTGCGGCGCGCTCAACGGTTAGCAAAAAAAAATCGCAGAATATCCATGGGGCAAAGGAAGATGAGTGCGGACAAGCGTCCATCCATAAATCCATCCGTCCATTCCTCTGTCTCTCTGTCTGTCTGTCTGTCTGTCTGTCTGTCTGTCTGTCTGTCTGTCTGTCTGTCTGTCTGTCTGTCTGTCTGTCTGTCTGTCTGTCTGTCTGTCCATCAGTCTGTTCGCGTGTCCGTCTGTGCATTTGTCCATCAGTCTGTTCGCGTGTCCGTCTGTGCATTTGTCCATGCGTCCGTTCATGCTTCCGTCCATCCGCGCGTCCATCTATCCGTCCGTCCATCTGTCTGTCTGCAGTGGCGTACCAACTCTTTCGCGAGTGGGGGGGGGCAAAAATTTACCTCACTCGTCAGACGGTACACACACACACACACACACACGCACACGCACACACACATACACACACACACACACACACACACATAGATATATATATATATATATATATATATATATATATATATATATATATATATATATATATATATATATAAAGGTCACAACTTCACCGCAAGGGTGAAGCAATGAATGCGATATCAAAATATTAACGCGATAGGGTTGAAGAGCTCATTTGACGAAAATTCCGTTGTGGGCAATGTTTGTTATGAGTGAAAAAGCATCTTGCCCATGAGCGAAAAATCGGGAAAAATGCAAATAGAGTTAATATTACAAATTTGCTTTTGCAACCTATAGGATCGAACTCGGGCCGTTTGTGGGGCAAATGTATGTTCTATCACACAGACCCGCTTATATTTTGAAATGCCATGAATATAACAACATTGCTTGGCAATGCAGTGAAAATCACTTTTCTGCTTTACAAACATGCATTCTGTATGTATGCTTCACAATACAACATGTAATGTAGGGCGATGCAAGCAAACATTTCATCGAGTGTCAGAACATATTATCATAACGAATCTGTAGTTTAAAATCGGCCACCTATTACAAAAGGCACACACGTTGCTGCACAAATTCGCTTAAGACTAGATACGTAGTGGGTGCACAGCAAATTTGAAAAAAATGACGTGCTCGTGGTTTGAAGCATGCTATTCATTACACAAAATGCGGCCTATACACTAAAGCTTCACTTACAACAAGTCACTTTAAACTTGATCGATTACATTGTAGTAATCTACAATTTAGAGTTGATTGATATGCAGCGGTTAAGATCCCAAAACCACCATATTTGGACGTCTGGGTTGAGGCATCGTTTATTCAGCCGAACAGCTGGGCAGCCAACGGGCAGTCTGAGACACAGCGCGCACACACACGATGATAATGGGTGGTCACACCCTGTGAGGAAAGGGCAGAGACCCAGACTGATGATGATGATTATGATAATGCTTTTTTTATAGATTGATTGATTGATATGTGGGGTTTAACGTCCCAAAACCACTATATGATTATGAGAGACGCCGTAGTGGAGGGCTCCGGAAATTTAGACCACCTGGGGTTCTTTAACGTGCACCCAGCCTTTTTTTTTAATAGAAGAAGCGCATAACGAATGCCCATAAAGTGACTTTGAGACGGTGGTAATTCTACGAATGTTCGTTAATTATACGGCGCACACCGGAGCCGGAAAGATTCACTCGGCAGACTTGAAAGCCGAAGAGTTTTCTTGATGTGTGCAATCCCCCGTGTGGGCTCTTATTCGAAGGCCTTTGCAGAGGCTTTTTAATCTACCACCACGAGAATCAACAAGGCCTTCATAGACAGTGTTCCTTTTTTACGATTGTTTTGCACCGCAGATGGAACGTAGACGTTCATATGGCTCAAATACACTGTATTTAGTCCATTGTAACGGGAGGGGTGAGTTTTCATTGTGTCCTGGGAGCAAAAATAGGCATTTAAATAGTTATTACCGTATTCGATTCTACCGCGAGGGTCGAGTTTAGGTAACGAGAATTTTAAAAAAAGATTGCCCGCAGCTTCCCTCGAGGGAACACTGAGGAGGATGCGGAGCATATAATTGGTTAACGGGGTGTTAAATTGCGACTTACTCGGGTCGATGGCTAAATCGGTTAACGTGATTGTGAAATGCCGTGTTAAATTGTGACTTACTTGGGTCGATGGCTAAATTGGTTAACGTGGTTGTAGGAGGGGGTGTTAAATGAGTGAACACGTACGACACGTATGCGAAAGGGCGGCGCTGGTCGAAGGGACGTCGATCATTGTGTTTGTGGATACATTGGCATTCATTTCACCGCGACCTCGGACGTCGACGCGCCGTACAAACCAACCGACAAGCGGCAACTGAGCGAGCGAGTGCCGACCTTGACTATATATACAGCGTGACGGCGCATGCGCTGTCAGCTGTTGAATGTTCTCGAAGCGCGACGGCGCATGCGCGCGTCAGCTGTCGAATGTTCGCGAAGCACGACGGCGCATGCGCGTCCGCTGGAGAATCTGGAGAATTGTAGATTGTTCTCGAAGGGGAGAAGCGCGCGCGGCACAGATGGTGGGCGACGGCGCGACGGCGCATGCGCGCGTCAGCTGTCGAATGTTCGAGAAGGGGGAGAAGTGCAACGGCACATGCGCGCGCGTCAGCTGACGATGTTCTCGAAGCGCGACGGCGCATGCGCGCACGTAAGATGGAGAATGTACTCGAAGGTTATCGAAGGGGAGAAGCGCGACGGCGCATGCGCGTGCGTCAGCTACCGATGTTCTCGAAGCGCGACGGCGCATGCGCGCATCATCATACAGCTGGCGAATGTTCGTGAAGAGGAGAAGCACACGTGGTGTGTAGAGGAGGAAGGATGCACAGATGGTGGAGGAGAGAAGCGCGCGCGGTGTGTAGAGGAGGAAGGGATGCACAGATGGTGGAAGAAGGAGGAGGAAACTTGCGGACGGCGCCGCACTACAAGCCTCGAGTATTAGATGCTCCGCATCTAAAAAAAAAGATCGCCTTACAATTGAGTAAGTACGGTATTCACCATCTGCAAATGTGGATGTGCATATTCCAATAGCTAAGATACTCGCCTTCAATCGGAGCATGGGGTCCCAAAGGCTTGCGTAAAAGCGAAAGTTCATCGTGCTTTTACTTCTGGCAGTTTTGTTGACGCACCGAACACATACCCGGAACACCAGCCATGCAAACCTTCGTCTTATATATCCACCCGCTCCTATACAAGCTCAAGGCTACAATAATATACTATGCCACAGGCGATTTTTTTAACCATTTCTGCTGTCTGAAAGAAAAAGATGCCCTGTGTAAAGCGCATCTTGTTCGTGGCAGCGCCAAAACATGTAATTTGTAAAAGGAACACATTCTGTGTAGACGGGGTGATCTATAGCTCACGCCAGCCAAGTTTAAAGAAATAACAGAAAGAAAAGTATGCTACGGTTTCTGTACCTCAATAAGTCATCTGTGCTTTTTGACCGCCACCAACACCACTTTAGCCTACATGGGACCTGAATAATGATAAAAAAATTAAACAATCAAACGGCCCCTTTGCTCGACAATATGTGTACGTATACAGGTCAGATCATGCACTAGCTGAAGTATTGATGCTGCTAAGCAAAAGACGCGTTTGGACTGTTTCATGTGCGTGTATGAAAAAGGCCTTTAGCAGCGCGCTGCGAAAAAGCGTGAGAGTTGAAAATTTGCAGGCGGTGTCACACATTTTAGAGTGCTTCTTCGAGACGCACAATCTTCCGTCCATTCCGGCACATAGAGTATCTTCCCATTTCGAATTTCAGCAATGTCATGTTGACCCGTGACGATGTATTAAACTGACTGACTACTTCCACATCGTGCCTTCCCTATATATAGCACCGAGGCTACATATGCAACCGAGAGAGGTAGAGTTGACGAAGCTGGAAGTAGAACGTGCCGTGAATATTCCTCGCTGAAAAAACAATGTTGCGCGACGTATACCATAGATACAACTTTCTTTATTGTGCACTCGCTCACTGGATTTCGTGCCGACCGGTTGTGCCCTCGCGATCTCCGACGACAGCGCAGCTCTGGCTGACTGTATTAGCCCTACGCCATCTCCTGTCACCGACAAGAGCTCTCGCCAGTGGTGCCCCGTCCTCGGACTCCTCTAACTGTGTCCTTCTGTCCAGTTTTCTCCTTCCGTCGCTCCCTGTCCCTGCGCCTCGCTCTCTCCTTCCCCTCTCTCTATCTTTCTACCTTTTAATCCTATCCTTCTATTCCCCTCTCTACCCCCATCCCTCGTGAGCGACTGTTGAGGTGTCCTCCCCCTGAGAGACAGTTACGAATTTCCCTTTTCTTTTCTTTTCATTTAAAATCACCCCCTCTCCCCTCTTTATTGTACAACCGCTTAGTCCAGCGAGTATGTTGGAGTCCGACAAAATGGTCACAACACGCCTCTATAAAAAAGGAGAAATATAATAAACTAAAGACACGCAATGATTTTTTTGGCATTTTGGGTGGCTGTAGAAATCAGAAAGGTATTTTGCTAGCTTTTGAAAACTCTATAACGCTAATATGTGTGTGTGCAGTTGCCGTTCTTCATGCAATCGACAAACTCATACAAGTATGACAAATCCTTTCCCTCCTTTCGAACCGCAACCTGGTGTCGATAGCGGGTGCCTTTGCCAGACCTCTCTAATGGAACGTGACAGTTTATACCTGGCTTTACACGAACCTGTCAATTTCAGGATGATGTAATAGTCGGCCGGGTCGGAAGGTTGGTTCCTACGGCCTCTTACAAATTTTAATTTCTTCGAGCTTCTTAGAATACATGAAGATACAGTGGAATCGGTTCTCATACGACGTGACTTCCTCCTTTATCCACTATGTAGCGTCAAGTCCATCCATGCACACATATATGCTTTGAGCTCAACGGACGCAACAGGCGTGCGGTAGGCTGTGCGCGGCTCCGTACATGAAAGGCGGCCTTGCAAAGCGTTACTTCGCAGGTCGGCACTCATCGCGTTCGCGCGGCCCACACGACTACTGAATGAAGCGGACGCGCTGGAAGAGGCTTTCATCGTCTTTGCCGGCGCTGACCGCAGGCTGGCACGGCGCCAGCGGGCGTTCTTTTGTCATAGCGCCGCCTGCACTACTCCGCCGCCCTTCTTGATAAATCCGCGGGGTCTTTTGTCTCCGTGTGCACGCGTCACATGCATGAGCATGAAGACCGGTGGAAGGGAGGTGCTGTTATGTCCCAGCTGGTCAGAACGAGCTGTTTCACCCCGTCGACGTTGGCGCGTCCTTGTGCCCGCGCGCTCGCGCCATAAAGGGCGCCTGCCTATATAGTGCATGTGGTCAATACGGCAGCCCAGGCAGCTGCTCGCAATCTCGCACGGGCGCTGTTTGCACAACAGCCTCGTGACGCGGAGTGCGTATTATACCCCGCACACAACGTGATGCACGGATGTCGCTCGACGAGTTTTGCGGTGCGCTGCGACGCAGTGTTTCATTTAGCGCGTAGACTCGCTAGAGGCTTGGGGGTTTGGAGGTAATATTACTCCATATATGGGAATACCCGCGGGCTTGTGAGAGTCTCCGTACGAGGATAACAAAGATTTAACAAGGAAAACGGATGATGGTTGGTTGGCTCGTTCCTCCGCATATTGGATAACACCACTCCGGGAGATATGCCATGAATCGGACGGTGCCTTGCTTATTAAGCTAATTCACTTACTGTAAGAAAGGGTTGGAAATGAATTGGTTAGCCATTACAGAGTAATAATTTAAACTTGTAAGATTGAAAAAAGCAGCTTTTAGAGAAATAAAATTTAAAAGACGCACAAAAAACAAGTTTAGATGACCGGGATGATCGAACGATCTGTTGTTGATATTTAAAGATGCTTCCAACGCTTGAGAAATCAACACAAATAAATTACGCAGAAAAAAACAATTTAATCATTTCGACGCCCGCGAAATCTGAGTAAAGGGCGGAGCTGGCGAGCAAGTGCCACCACCTGGCGAACGTAGACTTGAGTGTTTTTTTTTTCGTCTTACTTCATCAACCTTGTTCCTTTCTTTACCTCTTCTTATCCTACGCTCTCTCCTCCTGATCCTCACAGCAATCCTCAGCGTCACTTCTCCTTCACACTCCTCGCGATGCTATACTGTACATGTTTACGCTAACCTTTACCCTCTCCTTCTTTTCCCTTTTCCTCGTTTCCATTTTCCACCTCTTCATACACTATACTATGCATGACTGCGCTATGCTACGAGCTGCTTGGCACGTGTACCCACTTCCTGCCGCGCATACTCACCGAGTTTTTGGTCTACGACACCGGCAATTACTCCGAGTTTTCGAGGGTACTTTGGGGACACTGAGGGCTGTAACCTGATTCGCAAATTTTTCGACCGACAAGTTCCTCGTGAGACCCGCAAAGGCTGCAGAGTGTTGACGAGTACGACAATGACCCGAGCCGAGGACACTCCGTACATGCGTACAGGGGGAAGCGAAACTGTGGACATATTGTTCTGCAGCGCGGGTATCAGATTTGCCTGACAGAATGAAATAGTTGGACGTCCATATTTGACATCCCGCATGACGTCATTGCCACTGTGTTCCTGGCCACTTTGGTGTGTGACGAATCTTCACTTCCCAAATACTCTTGAGTATATAGCCTCTAAATACTGCAGGAATGCCAATGTAGGAAGTGCGCCGTTCATCGATACTATTCGTCGTGCATGCTTATATGATGTATTCCTATGTTTGCTTACTACGTCAGTGTCCTTAAAGATTGGTTTACATGTGCAGTTTTTACAATGGAGAGAAAGAAGGCTGCCTTCTTGCACTTCCTGCGCGTGTAACCCAAGCTTCAAGATGCTGACGCAAGCAACATAGGAATAAACCTGTGCGTGAAATTATATAAGCAGAGATGATTCGGAGGTTCGGTGATAAATGTTTCAGTTCGTCCTATATAATGTTATCAAAGTAAGAGTTGCAATTTCGTCAACCTGAATTTGCAAGACGATGGGAAGTGTTCATCTCCTTTTGACATGCACACTAGAGTGGCTGATTTCCTGTATCTATAAGGGAAAAAAATGTTCTAACAAAGGGTTGTAAGTCAGCGCTGCTTGTGTTCTCATCCTGTGTTACCGACATTACTTACGCTGTGTGTTTCACCCTACACCAAGTCCTAGTTCGCTCTACCATAATTAACGCCAAGTGAAATAGCAACACCACAGGTTATTCCGTAGATACTAACTATATAATTGTGTTGCAATGTTTTTTAAATGCGAGGCATTTCTTAGCGAACTTCAGTGACATTGAGCGTATCTATCTATCTATCTATCTATCTATCTATCTATCTATCTATCTATCTATCTATCTATCTATCTATCTATCTATCTATCTATCTATCTATCTATCTATCTATCTATCTATCTATCTATCTATCTATCTATCTATCTATCTATCTATATATATATATCTATCTATCTATCTATCTATCTATCTATCTATCTATCTATCTATCTATCTATCTATCTATCTATCTATCTATCTATCTATCTATCTATCTATCTATCTATCTATCTGCTTAGGTTTGGGTGCTCTCGTGGTCACCCCCTTAACTTGGCGTGAACCAAAATTAGCATGGGACGGTAACATGGTTTCACGAATACAGCGTGCTGGTGAAGACATGAATAATGTCACCATCCCGTCGCGTAGGTCTTCAAACCCTTCCCGACAGAGAGTGGCACATACCCACGGGCGGGTATGCGCCGCTGGTGTGCGAGTATATGCCACAGGTGATTGGCACTTGGTGAGGAACCCAGGAACTACGAGAACACACATGGGCAATTTTAACGCGTCAGCGTTAAGCGATACCCGACACCGGTAGCTTCGACCCAACGAAGGCATAGAATAAATGTCAGTGTTAAGAAAAACCTTACATACAGGCAGCGTTGACCCCCCGACGAATGCAAATAATAAGTTTCAGGGTCCCAGCAGGAATCTAACCTAGGCATTCTGCGTGGCAGTCAAACATTCTACCACAGGGCTAGGTCTCAGAACTATACTTTACAAAACGACGCTAACCTTCCTGAAAGTAAATAGTGGTTGCAGTGCTGCCTACCAAATTTTATAAACATTACATATGTACTCCTTTGATACAGTCGCCACGTCGTGTTAACTTCAATTGTCGTTAGGTGCCATGGGCTGAAGTTGATTTTTGTAGCAGTTTCCAGGGCCAGCATCTTCGCGAGCATCAGCGCTGTGTATCAGCTTCTGGTGTTGCTAATACGCATGTTCCAGTTGACATCGTTGCGCAAGTGCAAACAACTGGTTATATAAACATCTGCAACTCAACATATGTCTGCGTGCAACATTTGTACATGTATTTAGCGCCATTTCATGACGTGTAGGTAAATGAAGAAAAAAAAACTGCAACACGGTCACCTTCCCTCCGCATGCTTCGCTTAACGTCGACTCCCAGGTACATGGGATCTGCCGAATTTTTTTTTTCGTATACTTGCTTTGCCCCGTCTTCTCTCCCCCAACGTTTCACTCCTGATGACACAAGTGTCGGAGATGACTCAGCAAGTGCTGCTGTTACCTCGGTAGAGCGCTCGCTTTGCCGGCGTCAGCATACAAGCGCGAAATCACAGTTCCCCTCAGTGGAAAAGTGAGCGAACAGTAAGCTGGCTAACAATCTTTATTTTCAGTAAACAGTTTTCTTTCTTCATGGGTATTACTTGTTGTCATAAATATTTAGAATAGCTCAAAGTCTTAGATGCAAAATCTGTGTCTCTGAAATTTTGGCATCTTCTGCCCATTGCTAAGAATGTTCGCTCCAGCTAGCGTGCGCTAGCTGGAACATGGAGAGAGACGAGAATCAAACGGGTGCTTCTGAAGAAGTTTTCCACAAGACCTGAGTGACTACTTCCTTCGACCTATAGGCTCCCTATTTAATAGTATATAACTACCTACACCGCTTTTTTCCGCATCGGGACAGCAGCACAGCTAACTGCTCTTAAATGTCGCCGTGCTCCCTCTTGAGGCTGCATTGTTTCTTCTCACGCGCAACTGCGCATTCGGGCGTGCCGCCAGTACACAGACAACGTGACACTGCCGGTCACTCGCCTTGCACAGCTCTGCTCAAGTACGGCTGCGGCGGCCGTGCCGCGACAACCCCCCTCATGTACACGGGAGTGGACGTCCAAGCCAATGGAGGGCGGGGCGGGGTCACTCGTATGTAAGCCGTCCTCGTCAACTCGGTGCCCAGAATAAGTGACCTCCGGGCGGCCACCGCGCGTGCAGATCGCCATTGTGTCGCGTTGCGCGTGCCGGCACGCAGCCAAGCCAAGAGGTGCCGGACAATGGCCCCCAGCTTCCACCTCTTCCCGTGCCTGCCTCTGCGGTCAGCGCCGTGCGATGGCGGTCACCACCGGCGCCGCCTCTAAGAACGAGCAGAGAGATCGGCCGCGGCGATCTGCGCCGAGAGGCGGCTTCGCGGTCCGCCGGCTTCGCGGAATGCCGGCGTCGGATGCCCGTCTGTGGATGCTCGTGGCACGGCCGGAACAGGCGGCCGTTGTTGTGGCCATGCTTTGCCGTTGCTCCCGCGGGGCCGCGGTGTCAAAGGATGAAAGGAGAGTCACAAAAGGGGCACACGCAACACTACGGCCGTGCTCGCGTCGGAAGCAACCGTGCACGTTGACGGTGGATGTGGTGCAACTGTACGCGGGGCTCACCGGTGTTGTTGCATGGACGCTGGTGCGCAGCTTCGTGACCTCGAGACACGCTAAATACTTCGCCCACTGCTTTGTGGCAAATGTCTCCTGAGCGTGCAGCCGTATATTTATTCAAGAATAGGAAGAACGCGAATGCTTCCAGCCATTTTTTCGCAAGAAATGCCCGCTTGGGGCCGGAGGTGCACGGAAGTACAAAGAAGATGGCCCTGCCGAATCATGCGTAGAAATAGAAAAATCTGAGGTGCATGCCCTGCTCAGGCTATGAATTGACATGCCAAACTCACCGGAAGAGCTTTTACATAGGTGACCCGGACTCGCGAAGCTTTTCACTCGTAAGTGCAGTTGGTTACTGACAAGCTTCTTTGGCTAACAGTATGTCCGCTCTCATGATTCGTTGGCGTCTGTCCTCGCTAACAGTCCTGCCGTAAGAGCATATTTATGAATGTGGGGCCTATATGCGCATAAGAAATTGCTCTTTATGCATGCTCGCGGGAAGACGCAAAAAACAAAAAAAAAACATGCAAGGCCGTTGATTGATTGATTGCAAGGCCGTGATTGATTGACGTCCCAAAACCACCATATGATTATGAGAGATGCCGTAGTGGAGGGCTCCGGAAATTTCGACCACCTGGGGTTCTTTAACGTGCACCCAAATCTGAGTACACGGGCCTATACAACATTTCCGCTTCCATCGGAAATGCAGCCGGGATTCGAACCCGCCACCTGCGGGTCAGCAGCCGAGTACCTTAGCCACTAGACCACCGCGGCGGGGCAACATGTAAGGCAGTCTACCATGCATGACGTTTCATAAGTCCGCAACATGAGATACGCTTGTGGTCTGCAATTTTCCACAACTGTGTCCATTGCGATCGCCGCGCTCGTAAATGATCACATTCGCCTCTGTCACATTAACCGGCGCAAGAAACTCTGGAAATTACACCCAGTTGGGAAGCATAGGTTCATCGACTGAGAGCACAAACAGCACCAGGAGGAAAAACGACGACAATAATGGTCGTCTTGCGTGTACCTTACATCCTCATGCCAAAAATTCATACTCTTTTGGCAAAGAGCCGACGGTGTTTGCCTCTATTACAAAGAGAAAGAAAGCGACATTAGTTCAAAAATTTCGCAAGGACCTGTACTTATAGAGACGTGTGTCTGTCTTGAAATTTCCGACCAACGGCAGCATCGACGATAACGCGGAACACTCGGCATCTGCACGGACTCATCTTTAGCTTCATTTGTCTCGCACATTAAATTTCAGGGACACCAAAACAGCCTTAACAAAAACACACTACCCTTACAACTTACGCACGTAAGCGATCATTGTTATATATAACTTAATAACAATATCCGAGGCGTTACGTGCCGGAACCACGATATGATTGAGGCACGCCCTGGGTGACGGCTCCGGAACTTTCGACATTCTGATGTTTTTCAACGTGCATTGGCATCGCACAGCGCACGGACCTTCCAGTATTTCGCCCCCATTGGAATGCGTTCGCCGCGTCCGGGATCGAACCCGAGACTTGCGGGTCAACAGCCGAGTACCTAAACCGCAACGCGGTTAAGATACTCGGCTGTTACTTATAACTTATGACGTTAATTATAACTTACCTGCTTCCATTTAATCAGCCAAACGTTGAAGACGTTTATAAATGATAAATGTACGTTCTTTTGAGCACGCTCTGCTGCCTTAGCCACAGAAAATTTTGAAAAAATTGGTTTTAGTAAAATGTACTTTGAGAAGATTGCCCCATTCGTTCATTTTTGAATTAGTTTAATCCCGTTGTACAACATGGTGGAGCGGAGTACGTGTACGCAGGTTAATTTTCTTTTATTTTTATATCGGAAGGGAGAAACACACACACACACACACACACACACACACACACACACGCACACACACACACGGCGTTCGCGGAATGCGACATACGGGGACAGAGAGCGAACAACATGAAGCATAACGGGAAAAAGCAGGAAGGAAGAAGCCGCAGACATCAGAGGAGTATAATGAGCGCACTTGTTAAGTAACAAGGCAGTGTGTGAAAGCCAATCACAGACTGTACTTCGGAGGTCTGGGTATTCCGCTCATGATGCAAGTCCACCTCCACTCTTTCATAAGACAAGACTAACTACCATTTCTACTCAGTGTCCCCGAGTAAAATACAGCGCTCAACTAGCCCTATGAAAGGGCGGGTAAAACCTGGCGGTGTAGCAGACGAGACTGCATACACGCGCATAAGCACGTCGTTAGGGGCGAGCCACGGACGCATTCACACTACGCCCAAGCCCTCGAAAACCCGTGGCTCCGTTACTTCGCTCTTTTCGCCTTTCTTTCGGGACAGTCTATTTTCGGGCACTGCTCGCCCGAGTCGCTCTGCTTTTGCAACGTTCCTCCCACGTAGGTGCAGCGGAGACGCTGTTTTGAAAGAAGCCGCAAAAAAGCGCGCGCCGGCTCCCCATGTGCCAGCTGCATGCATGCGCCTGCCGCCGGCACGGGTGACAAACGGCGGAAGTCGCTTCTCTTTTCTAAATTTCCGCGCGACGGTTCGCGCGCTCCTCTTTAATATTAATACTTCTTTTTTCTCCGCGAGTATCTCCGCCTCGTTCCGCCTCCCGCGTCTCTCTAGCTGGACGCGCATGAGATTCCACAGGGATGCACGGAACAGTGCTCGAGCATATATCGCGAACAATGCGGGACGCGCTTGCTTTCTCGAGCTGGAAAGTATATGCACGGCACTTCGCTTATAAGCGTTCGGGGAGCGCTGAATCGCCGGCTAATTTTTTTAGCATAACCTGAGGCTCTTACCCGTGAACTCGCAGTGAGATATGCAGATGGCAACAATTTATTTACATCCGGTGGTGTTCGTGCAGAACAAATAACTCCAGTGCCTGTTGACGCTCACCTAACGGCGCGTCCAATCCTTGTAACGTGATCGGAACAGCACTGTCCTAACAATGGATAGATTACTCATATTTGCTGTCAGTATACGGGTATCGAAACATAAGGATACAGGAAAGAAAGCATCCGAGAACGTCGTACGCATCCATAAGCTACCCAAGGAATTATGCAGCAGACCATCCATCAGTGGCGTGCTTTTCCTTCTTCAGACTGTGTCAGCTGACTCCGGGAGACATTTCTCCAAGCACTCGATCGTTCCCCGATCAGCGTCGCAGTGTTTCCAGGAATGCGCTGCTTGATCTCCCTCACTCATATTATTTTCCTCCCCGTGTGTCCGTAATCCATACTCGGACAACTTCTTGTATTCCGGACTCATCGCGGAGCCTGGCGTATCGCGTGTCGCGCGTCTCCTCATAGGCAGCCAGTCAACGCGAGGGCGACGAGTACGGGATAACAGACGCGTATACATACAGCCATACCACATCTGTGCATTGTTTTCCTAATGTTGTGCACGTCGGAGCCCTCTCGACGACAAGAGTTCACGCGAACGCGCACACGGTCAACGTAGACCGAGTGCTTCCCGTGGCAGCCAACCAGAAAAGATGACGACCTCTCACGTGCGATCATCTCGGCGGGGGTTGGGCATCCGATAATTGAAAGAACCGCGTGTTTTGCTTCAAAGCTATCCCGCGCACCAGGCGAAGAAGCAAAGATCGGTAAGGAAAAGAAAAACAAAAACACAGAAACGTGAGCAAGGATTAGGGGCGAGGCAGATGACTGGAAACGTTTTATGGAGGAGGGAGCATTCTAGAAATTGAGGCAACAAGGAGGGAGAGAGAGAGCCCCGCGAATCGGTTCGTGTCCTCCGAGGCGGGGCCCGTTGCGGATCTCGCAGAGGCGGGAGAAGGACGGGGCACGGCGTACCGTAGTAGCAGCAGCGATATGCAAGGCGCGTTGCTCAATCCTCTCCGCCGCCAGTACAGCCTCTGGAACGTGCTCACTCCGGGCTTGTCAGTCATTCCTCCATTGTTGCATCGCAGCAGCTGTCTTGCTCCCTTCGTCCGTCCGCGTCGGCGAGGAGGAGGACGTTTTGGGAAGAGAATCGCCACCCCGGCAGGGAACTTGCGCATTCCTGGGAGGCTTTGAAAACGGAAGCTTCACATTTCGGAGTATCTCGGGCACGCCTGTACGCTCGCTGGGTCCTTCATATAAGCATCGTCGGTGTTTAAGGGGAGAAACTGAAAAACGGTTTGAGTAACATGTGAACATAGTTCCATACTCTTTTGAGCGTATCTTATGTAGTTGCAAGTCTCTGATTCGCACGTCCGGTGCGTGGTTCAACCACTCGTTCCTACGACGACAAATGATATTATTCTCGGCAAAACGTCGTGTAGGAGCGGTGGACGTAAGAACATTTCCGATAAACGACAATACAACTATAAATATTTACTTATTCACACAAGCAAGGTTAGTAGTAGACTTTGTGTTAATGAAAGGATAATTAATTACGGCGGTGATCAAACTATTCGTGCTATTTTCCTAGAGGGCGTCTCCAAAACGGGTATTACGCACCTTCCAACACAAAGTGCGCTGGAAGACGACGCCCCCCTCCCCCGTTATAGGCTTCTCAATCCTACAACATGATGCTAATTACAAGAGGCCGGATTATAGTCTAATGCCTCTTTTGTTTCGTGCGTTCCTATCGTGCCACTGATATATGAGCGTGAATTAAAGGCTTAGGAGGGCCTTTATAGTGTTTTCATATTGGAAATAAATGCCTAGTCTTGAGGTTTGCGTCTAAATTCCTAAAAGTGCCTATAAAGGCCTATATTTAAGATCAGTTCCTATATGGAGGCTGATTAACCTCAAGTTTTGCGTTCGAGTACAGTTGTAGAACGCTATTCATGTTACCAGGCAAAACTGAGCATTTGGAACTCTATGGGATGCAACATATGCTCCATCTCGTAAGTTCTTTTTAGCACTGTCAAGGCTACAAGGCCTCTTAGCCAATAGGAAGGCTGATGAGTCTCGACACACGTATTCAACCGCATCGCGTCGTCTGCTCGGCATCGCCCCGGCGTCTGCTCGCATGGATAGGAGGTGCTTCTGTGCAGCCGCAAAATGATGGAGAACGAATGCGAAATTCTAGAGTGTGATTTGGAGAAAGTCATGTGTAGATAAAAAAAAAAACAACATATGTCCACGTGGTTTTAGCATTGTTAGTCATTTACTTCGTAAACGGCACTTCACTATATGTAACATGACAAATTTTACTTGGACACTGTAAGTTGTTGCGTGCCCAATGAAAAGCTTTGCATCCCTAGAAGTTTTTTTTTTTAATTGGTTCCTTACAAGCCGCGAAAGCACGATGCGAGGTGTTGAGCTTGAAACCTTGGCCACTCGCCCGGTGTAGATTTCGCAAGCCGAATTCCTACCATGCCCTCTTCGGTATCGGCTCAACTCGGAGCCGAAAGATCACAAGACGCAGACGCATCAACACGTCATGCGCATGCAAGGTTACATTCTGATGTGCATGCCAGGACGTGCACGCAAGCGGGGATGTGTCGTTTAGACGTTCTATATATACTTCCTGTTTTTGTGGGATTGATATCTCTTTGCGCGCACGTTTGGAGCGGTTGGCACAGATCACGTATCCTTACCACGATACGCACCGCTGGAACTGCTCTAAGGGATGATGTACCGAAAACATGGCAAGCATTGTGAGTGCAGGCACCGGCACGATGCGAGAACGGAGAGAACACCAACGCAATTTAAAAGAAGGCATCTTAGTCTCGCATCTCGCTCGATGCAAAGTAAAAAAAAATAACGCGCATGGATTCCGTTTGAATGCTTTATATATCTTTCAAACTTCACAGTTCTATTTAGGCAGCAGATTACATACATTACACATGTCGTCCCGAATAACCCTCGCAGTGTCACGTACTACTTTGACGTACGCAAGAGCATTCCTTGTTGTATATGTAACATCACCTCCGCCATGTTGGGGCACGCGGCCGTGAAATGAAGATCATGTGGGGGGCGTCAAATCTGACATTTCCCCTCTTTCCAGGGCGTGTAGCATTGCAACTCTTGGCAGATGACAGTGCGAGCACTCAGTGCATGCATTCCTCTTGGCTGCTAGAAATGATCAAACCAGGCCAACTCCGGCGATTTCTCGAAGTCAATGAATTTCAATGAAATTCGCTGGGTATGTTCCTTTGTACATTTTAGTCCTTTATGCCAAATTACAGGTTTGAGTGATGCACTGATCGTTAGCAAATGAATTTTAAAGATTGCCTCCAAAAGCGCACCTCACTTGCCAGAATGATTGGCCACAGTGTCTGTGTGACGTCATGTTTGGCATGTCAACGGAAGTGACGCAGCCGATGGCATCGCTACTTTGGCCGCTACAGCGTTTATTGTGCTTTCCACAAAACGACGGTGGCGGTGTTTGGCACGGGTATAGCACGGGAATGTTTTCTTCCTTACTCTGTGGTGTTAGGCCAATGCTTCGCAGGACTGTCTTTCACATTTTTCATACTCCGCGCCGGCGGAACCAATATACGGCCTCCGGTTCTACCAAATAGTACGTGATACGCAGACAGGGCGCTCGGTTGGGTTTCGGTATTGCACATTTTTGCTTATTAAAAATTATTTTCGAATTTCCTGAGCATTTTAGCTATTGGGCTCGTGACAAGAGTGTCTCAGGAAGATAGAAACACGATAACCTTGACATGGTCGAAAAATCGCCGCAGTTGGCCTTTAAGGTGTTTACATGTAGACAGAGGAGAAATCGACCCTGTGCTTTTAGACCAAGTTAATATATATGTATACGAGGCGAAAAGTCCCTTCTGGCCTATAAGCGCTCTGGCTATTTGCTCCCAGTGTGTTGCCCTTCTCAGACATGCTGAAAAGAAAAAAGACCCAGGAGAGTGTTCATTCGATGGTGGGCACTTGACTCATCATGCTGGACTAGAAAAGGAACTACTTTATTCTGCAAGCTTTGCGAAAAAAAATGTGCTTGGCTATGCTAAAGCATTGCCGGCTTGTACCATCATAAACTATAAAACATTTCTGTTTGCTGTGCTGTCGCACACAGATCCCATGGGCACACGTATTTCTTCGATTATATAAATTTTATCACTGAAGTTTATTGCACCCATATTTACAATTTTAGAGGTCTGAAACAGTGTTCTGCCCACCTATTTCTGGCGCCTAAAACCCGTTTTTTTTAGTGTCTATAAGTCTGACCTCTGCTAATTACTTTCGAGACAGGGCCGACGCGTTATCTATGCGCTCAGCCAGAGTTCCTCTGGTTGCGCGGAGAGACGAGCCTCACCCGCCAACCTTTCGCTCGTATACTCATACACTTTCCCTCGCCCGTAGCCTACTGCGCTCAATCTTATCGCTCTTGACGTTATACGAAACATCACGGCGACCATGAGGACGGCGGCTGAAATTCGTCTCGATTGCACGCACGCACACACGCATGCAGAACACACACACACACGAAAGTCTAAGAAAAAAAATGTTACGCATGCCTCAAAGAAAAAAAAATCCTTAAGACCTCTGCCGAAAGGTCGGGTAGACTATGGGCTCGTCTGGTATAGATATCCCGTGGCTGTGGACGTACCCGAGGAACCCAACTACCCGAGGAACCCAACTATACCCGAGGAACCCAACTTCTGCGAGGTACATTCACGCTGCCAACTAAACAGAAAGAGTGCGTCAGTTACAGATGTCGACTGCAGTTGTTCTTTAAGAAGAAAAGCCTATAAGGTGGGCGGTTGAGCCTGGCGCCGGACTGGACGGCGTGTCTTCTGCATCGCGCCGCTGCCGCCTGGGTGGGCGGAAAGCCCCATCTCTCTCTGTACTGTTTATATTGCAGCGATTGTGATGGGATATCTTTCTTATGGGTTAATTGCGGCTTTCTTACTTTCTTTGATGATGAACTGTTTCTGTGCCGTCTGATTCAGCCGTACATTTTAGTAGACACTTTGTTACCACTTTAGTCGAAGTTTGTTGGGCTCCTATACGGCTTTCTCTGTTTTCAGCGCATATTGTCGTTCAGAAAGTAATTGGAATGTTTTTTAGATGATTCCGGTATAGGGTGTCCAAGTTAGTTACAGAAACTATCTGAGTGTGTTAGAAATTGAACAGTGACTGTTCCATCTCTCTGTCACGCTTACCCAAAGGATGTGATTATGGTTGATATTGTAGGGGATTACTGTGACCGGTTCGCTAGTGTGCCCTACACGACGGAAATTACGGGCACCCGTATACAGACCGAATGAACAATGTGACTGTCCAGCGTATTGCTTGCCGCGAAGCGCGCGGTAGATGATATGGGACTAGCATAATACAGAAGAAGCCGCATCATGTCTGTGTATGCAATATCACAAGCTGTGGACCATTACCAACAATAGCCCAATGTCAATCGTTGCCGAGTTATGTGAGATAGGGAAAATTTTGCATTAAAAATAGACTTCATTCCTGGTCACGTGACTTGGCTCTGCTCATCCGTGACGCCTGACAGCGAAGACTTGATCTAGAACAGGTCCGCCAAGAAAAAGAAAAACATCTGAACGGCGTTCGTATTCCAGGATGTTTCGGGCTTGGACCGTGTCTTGGGCCCCCGTGACCAGCAGTACAGATCATCCTAGAGGTAGGAGCTGGTACTCTCTCACAAAGCTCGTTGTCATAACGGTGGCCGCTTCTGCTGCAGTACGTCAAGAATGTGCTTCGCCAGGAGGCGTGAGCTATACCAGGAGGCTCGGACTGGGGACATCGTTCCATTGGGATAACTACTAGATGCTGTTTCTCTCTATGTCTCATTGGCATGGGGTATTTAGTGGGCCTCTTACTGCATGTCGAAGGAACACCGGTTATCTGTATGCATATAGAAGTAGCATTGTGGGCGCAACTGTATAGAACTGTAAGGGCTATGCGGTGATTTCTGGTTATAAGTAAAGAATTAGTTGTGGCTTGGAGTAATCTCTATTGATCTGCATAAATACAGTCATTTGTGTTGGGGGTGTTATGTTGCACGAATTAACGTCTAATACTGCCCGTTCGCTTGGGGCCAGTATACACAGGGGGATGTGGTCGGTCTCAGCTTTCCTCTGGTTAAATCTGGAGAGGTTGACTATATATATGTGGTTGACAGGAATGCCGTAGAGCGCGCGCGCGCGCCAAGGCGATTAGGAATGGCCCCGTCGGCAGCTTATAGTCGATGATGCTATGCATGTCGGCACCAATCCTGCCGCTGGTGATGCGCCACACGCAGCACGTCTGCATGCTGAAAACCGGGGTATCACGCACGTCTCAGGTTAGAGGAGTGTGCGAGGGCTCTGCATGACCACCTCGGAGCCTCCTCGTCTTTGAAGGGACTGTTTCAGAGGATTTATTGCCCCGCCGCGGTGTTCTAGTGGCTAAGGTACTCGGCTGCTGACTCGCAGGTAGCACGATCGAATCCCAACTGCAGCAGCTGCCTTTTCCATGGAGGTGAAAAATGCTGTAGGCCCGTGTGCTCAGATGTGGGTGCATGTTAAAGAATCCCAGGTGGTCGAAATTTCCGTAGCCCTCCAATACGGCGTCTCTCATAATCATATGGTGGTTTCTGGACGTTAAACCCCACACATCAATCAATCAATCAGAGGATTTATTGGCTACAGTACTCCGATGTCGAAGTTCGCGACTGTCACAACACGAGCGCTCAAAAAAGGGCGTGCCGCCAAATTCTCACGACGAAACGCCGGAGTGACGCCGCGAGGTCAACGAAAAGAAAAAAAAAAACCAAGCATCCAAAGACTCCCCGGGCACGCGTCCCTCTCCCCTCGGAAGCATAGGTTCGCCGACGAACCTCCTCACCCCACATCGGCCGAGCAAGCCCTCGAAATTTCTAGATGGAAAGGGGCGTGGTGATGCCGGTTTGAGTCATCCGTCGCGGACGGCCCTCGTACCGTCTCGCGCTTTCCCCCAGCCTTCGCTGCGCATCGCGCCGACGAAATGATGAGAACTTTCTGGAATCTCGCGCGGAAGGTATTTAATCGAGCAGCCGAGATGAGAGATCAGGAGAAGACGGAAGTTAGCGCCAGAGCGCGTAGGGATTCCGCCGTGTAGTCGGCGAAGGTTTTGTCCGTAGAGACAAAGCAGGAGAAGAAGATGATTTCCACCTGAGGGGTGACGACTCGAGCTACAGGCAAGAGTGTGTGTTTACCGCTATCGAGCGAAGACGCGTCGCAACAGCTCCGCGTGTGAAGCCGACGTGTTTCCGGCGAAGAAGTTTGAAGCTTGGAGAGTGGCCAATTGAAGACGCGAGGTTTCCTGGAAGAGAAACTTCGGCGAGGTTTCCTGGAAGAAAAACTTCAGGGACAGCGGAACGACAGAGGTTTCCTGGAAGAGAAACTTCGGGGGCAGCCGAACGACAACAACGCTGGACTTTGAGTGAGTGATTCTCGGAAGAGTATCATCCAGACTTTTGTTCCAAGAACTTTGGACTGAATAGGTTTTCTATCTCTTTAGTCTTTAAGTGTCTTGGTTGTTCAATGCATGCGACTGCATTGTAGTGTGTATTGTTGTCTGTGTCTGTTGTTTCGAGTGTGGCTGATTGTACTGTGTAGTACGTTGTTTGATTGGTGACATATTGTACTCAACTATTGTGGAGTGTGCATACATGTGTGTTGTTTTCGATCTGCCATTATTGAGAAAATAATTTTGTTTGTTTCTCAACTCTCGGCTCTGACTTGTTCTTTGGGCCACAGCCGGCGTCTGCTGGCGCACCAAAAAGGACCACTTCTAAATTGTCCACGCTTTCATGGTGCGGTTCGGGGGGCCGATACTTCGGCCCTTGGAATTAGCCCGGCGATCGCCTCCCGAATTAACGGGACCTGTGACAGCGACTTGCGACTATGACGAAACATGATAAATTTTACTTACATGATAGCACCGCATCCAAAAAGAAGTAGCCCTTTTGTGTCACCACACTTTATAGGTCAATGTAGAAGAGTGTACATTTCACAACAACCTGATTTTCAGTTCTGAAATACGATCAAATGTTCCGGTGGCATTGGAAGTTAACAATTGCTTCCGATGTTATTTGAGGTTTCATATAGCGTACTTACTGCAAGGATAGTCTGTCTAGTAAATAGAAAATGACGACACAAGGGCTTTCTTTGAGTACACCTTCAGCAAACTAGCCGTATGAATCTATATAATAGTTCGCCGCAGTGGGCAAGTTGCTAGGGTGTTCGGCTGCTGACCCAAAGGTCTCGTGTTCGATCCAGGCCATTGCGGTCGCATTTCCATGGAGGCGAAATCGTATAGAGGTCCGTGTACTGTGCGATGAGAACACCAGAGCGTCGAAATTTCCGGAGCCTTCCACTATGGCGTCTCTCATAATCATATCATAGTTTTGGTACGTGAAACGTGAGATATTAATATTATTATTATCAATCTGTATAATCATCTGATAGAGCTCATTTGCATTGTTTGCAAATATCGTGAGAGCCGAAGCGGCTCTCTAGATATTTATTACGTAGTCAGGCTGATGATGATGTTATATAGCGGCTGACTGGCGACCGATGTAGCGGGGCGTTTGTCTCCATGCATTATAAGATCATTGTGCGTGAACTTTGCATGTGCTCGAGACACTGATCTGCTGCTCGGCCTTTATTTGCACGTTGCGCACACGCGCGTGGGCCACGCCTGACTTTTCCATTTCCTCAATTTTTAGAGTGAACGCGGCCAACAACTGCGGCGGGCCCCTCTTAAGGGGGTGTCTGACAAGTTCTCCAGGACCAAATAAAGTTCATTTCACTAGATGCGAAGCAGCTCTTTGACTAGCCTGTGTAACCTTGTCCCTCCGCACCAGGCGGTGTCAAGTAGGCCACGCCTTCTCTTGCAGTGTGCGCCCGTGACGTCACTCTCTCCCTAGCCTGTCGCCGCGTGTCATCTTTCTCGCTTCACCCTCTCCACCACTCCTCACGTCGGCATAATCTCCTCATCCGCGCCACCCCTCGCCATCTGTCGGCGAGAAGAAGCCGCGAGTAGGTGCGCTGCGCGCGCTCACGCGCCGTCGTCTAGCCCGACCGTGGTCTCGCGGCGCTGGAATGTGGACAGCGCACCGCTGTTGCCGCGCGATCACGCCAACGGGCGGGACGCCACCGGCTCATGCTTCTCGCTAGTGTACGCGTACCGTTCTCGGCCGTCGCCGGCGTTGCGGGTTAGCGAAGCCGATCGCGTTCGCGAATGCCGACGTTGCGCCTGGGACACCGACGAGACGCGAGCCAGGGAAGCCGAACGCAAGCATCGGCTTCCCTGGCAAGCGTCCGCATTGTAAGACCAATGACACCAACGAGGTGCGAGTCAAGAACGCCGATCGCATTCGAGAATAGAGACGGCGTGTGGGTAACACCGACGAGACGCGAGCCGAGGAAGCCAAGCGTAAGCGTCTTCAACGCGTCCCTCCTCTTGCGTCCTTGCGTTTCAAACATGACGCCGAGTCTCGTTGCAAACCGTTCTACCAGCAACCGCGTCGACGCCCGTTTCAACCGGGTCGACGCCGTGCGCACCGTTGCTGCTTCGCATCCCATCAGGGTTCCCTTCGAGGAGATTATCGGCTCTCAATCGATAATATACGCGCACAAAAAAAGAAATTGCGCAGCGCAGCAAGGTAAGCAGCAGGGATGAGGGATCGATCATTTTCGGGAAGAGACGGTGGCGAAATTCCCGAAATTCGGGCATAATTATTTCTCTCGGGCCGCACACATCGTCGGTCAGGCGCATGCAGCTGGAACGGCGGGAGCGCGGCTGCGGCAACTGCGAGAATCAGGCGCAATTCCACGCCGTCGTCGGCGTGCGCTTTCTCTCGTGCGCGAGCCGGGTGCAGCGGCGCTTTTAATTAACCGCCCTGTCTCGAAGACGATGGCGCACGGCGACTTCAACTCGCCCCCTCTTCCCTCTTCAGCAGGCACGTGGTACTTGCAAGGTGGCTGATTAATTAGTACCTTCGACTTTGCGCGCCGCGCCACAGAGGCCGACACGAGGACGGCCACAAAATGACACCTTTTGCATATACAGCTCACTTTTGCGGCTCACTGCGTCTCTTTTACTTTTTGTATACCAGCATTCCCTTTCTGTTGCTTCTTCGCGCCGAACGAAGGAAGTACGTGCAAGGCATTTCGAATGTGCGAAAACTTCTTGCTTTTCATTTTTTCTGCCGCACAGTGTCTGTCGCGTTTTGTTTCTCACCTATAGAGACCGCAGGTTCGATAAGCATATATCAGCACTCATACAAAGTATACTTGAGGCGTATGCTACGTTATTAGAAAACCTATTTAAAATTGCTTCTAGTTAAATCACGGTATCATGTCATCATTGGCGCAACTTGACGCCACTTTTCTTTGTAACAAATGCGACAGCAACTTGGCTTATTTTTGTTTAATTTCAGCCACTTCTCCACTTCAACGCTTATGCGGCGCCTTCTCTTCCTAAAAGAGGCATCGGTCGATGTCTGTTTCGGCGTTACGAATCGTTGTAAGGATCCACATATCTCTGTGCTCTAAAGGTTTCCACTCATCAATGCTATTACCCCTACATAGCTTTTGACATTTCTGCTCCCCCCTCCTTATGGGCAGGTTGCCAAATTGGGAGCGTTAGTTCAAATTTCATTGTCCAAATAGACAACAACAACAATTATATGTACCAGCTTATATGGATGGTTGAGTGTCGAACACGTAACCTGTTTTTATTTCTTTGTGTCGGAGAGGACAAACATGACACAATGACAGGACCCTAACCTATATACGTACCTACCAACATATCGTTTAACAAACTTCATGCTAAGAGTGTTTCCCGTTACATTTTATAGCAGCTATATACGAAACAGCAGCTGCTGCTGTTTTTCACGCCCCGCCACGGTGGGCTAAGGTACTCGGCTGCTGACCCGCAGATCGCGGGATCAAATCCCGGAGGAGGCGGCTGCATTACCAATGGTGGCGGAAATGCTGCAGGCCCGTGTGCTCAGATTTGTCTTCGTCTTCACATTAAAGAACTCCAGGTGGACAAAATTTCTACTACGGCGTCTCTAATAATCAAATGGCGGTTTTGGGACATTAAACCCTACATATCATTATCATATTCATATGCTGTTTTCATATACAGCAGCAGCAGCAGCAGCAGCAGCAGCTGTATATGAAAACATTAGGATCAGTCAGCTGCTTTCTGGCGTCACAACACCGGATACGGCGGCGTGAGGCCACAGGCTGCAAGATGACGTCGTTAACTCTTTATATATTGCCTGATGTCGCGAATTCGCGACACACCGAAAATGTGAGCAAGCAAGCCTCGGAATGCGTTTCGTCTTTAATTCCGGCTGTCAAATTTCACTGTCAATTCCCACTGTCACTGTCAATTCCCGGCTGTCGATTCCCGCTGAAAGTTTTCCGTGAGTACTCACGGAAAAGTTTATGCGCGAAAAATACAGCACTGTCTTGTGTAGTTTATTTTATGGTATAACCAGTTGTTTTGTAGTTGAATGCGGAGAGCGTGAAGCGCGTGCAAGAGCGGTCACTCCTTTGTTCTTTCTCGCCTTGGTGACGCAAGTTTCATCTACACTCATTTTGTTTGTTTGGTGCGTACGCGCTCAAGATATGGCACACGACATGTCATGCAGTTCTGAAATGCGTTTTTCATTGCAACTTCTTTGTTTCTGTGGCATGTGAAGAATTCATGACATACATAAAGTTTTGCATTATAGGTGCATTAGAGATAATTTAATTGTGGACTCAATTAAAAGTTGCTATTTAAATTTTTTTTCGTTCTACTTCATAGGTAAATATGCGTGGTTTGAAGACTAAGTTTTTGTTGTAAGTCAGCGCTCTGTATGTGTATTTCTTCACCTGGTCTCTCGTTTTTCGCGCTGTTTGTTTTTTCAACTATGCCGTACCAACACGCCCAAGCAACCACTTTGGTTGCTATTTAAAGTTAGAAAATGAAAACTTTTTATTTTCTTTGGAAGTTTCATAATTCACGTAGTTAGTTAATAATTCTAATATTTGGGGTTTCACATGCCAAAACCACCATATGATTATGAGAGACGCCGTAGTGGAGGGCTCCGGAAATTTCAACCAGTTGATGTTCTTTAACGAGCACGCGCTGACAGCGCACCTTCGACATGCAAGCGCCGCTGCCGGCATCGAACCCACAACCTTTGGGGTCAGCAGCCAGGCACTGTAACGTTATGCTGTCGGTGTGAGCCGAGATGACCTCGTTAACTTCAAGTTTCGCCCTGCGGCATCTCCTTCAGGGAACCGCGCGTGCAGCAACGAGATGCCACCCCGTTCTCTACGCGGCCGTACACTCAACGGTGCATTACGTGCCTGCCGGCGTTTATACATCCACGCCACAAAACGTTGAGGAAACACACTGAAACAAAAACAAGAAAATGAACGAGTCCTTCATCAGCCGTTTTCGCTGTACAGTGCACTTTGACGGTGGCTCGCGGACTGAGAGACCGCTAGCACGGAGGCTTTATAAGATATTGGGGCGTCTGAGAATGAGAAGGGATAACGGGGGAAGGGGGGAAGCATCTTAAGGAGGCGTGGCTGTGCACGCCGATCCAGCTGCCGTCGGTTTCGAACACGACTGGCTTCTTCCGCAAAGTCGGGGCAGTAGTGGCAACGATGGGTGAAAAGACAGAAAGAAAATTTTATAATGGGAGAAAAAAAAAAGCTGCGGGAGGAAGCATGGATTTATACAAAACGATACATAACGTAAAACACAGGCTGTGCGGGGCGTGCCGAAGATAAGTACGAAGGTGAATTGGTTGGCAAAAACAAAAATAGATAAAGGAAAGAAAACGTTCAGCACCTTCCGGGATTCGTGTTTGCTCTCCACTTGGCGGCCCCTCTTCTCGGGAGAAGCAGCACAAGAAGTGTTCCGCGGCACGTCACGACATCGATTTCTTAGCTTCTTTGTCTCCCCCCCTACCTCTTTCACAGACTCGTTGGTTCGCATTTTGCTCGGACTACTACTACCTCTCTGAAACGAGCTCTGCGGCAAAGTGCTCCTTGCGTTTCTCAGCCGCGATTCGCTCGCCGCCCGACAGCGCGGCGATGCGAATGCGCCATCTGCGGCAGACGTCTTTATATGCGCCGCAGCGGCGGCCGAAGTGCACGGCGTGCGCTGGGAATTAACGCGGCAGCCGGCCGGTCCTCTCTTCGCTCTCTCGCCGCCTCCGTTCCTTAACACCTACACTCTTTCTCGCTCCAAAGATTCTCGTCGATGAGAGCGCCACCACACCGCGCGTGCCAGTGCGCACCGATGATTCCGGCGCGCAGCTTTCGGTGGCACTGTGTTCGCGGGCTTCTGTAGTTGGAAGATTCATTTTCCAGCGGAAGCGAGGATGTCGAAACAGAGTGAAGGTACCATTAATTGTTTGGCGTATTTTTCTTTAAAAAAGTCTCGTTAACCCAACCAGGTCTCGGTTAACTGGTCTAGCGATCACATGTGCTCGCATCTGCATAGCTTCCCTAATTTTTTTTTCTTTCTGAAGTTAATTATGTACCCAGGTGCACCAAGCCGATTCACATCGCTATATAGTATGTGTGGGGTGTTAAAACTTTATAGAGCATCTGTGGCAGATAAAAAAAAACGGAATAACTGAGTTGGAATTGTTAACGAGGTGGACATCATCCGCACGAGAAATCGACATACATAACTGAAAGAAGCACCGAAGTTTTTCTAATTAGATTTTAAAGTTTACCGAGAGCACGAATGTATAAATTTACTTATTATAGACGTTGTGACTGCGCGCAAGGCATATAAACTCTAGAAATAGTTCTGCAGATGGCACGCAGTTGAGGCAGGCATGCAATGTATTTTCGATTTGATAAAAAAAAGCCCGGATATAGCGAATTGTTTTAAAAGTTAAAAAATAGTTATACAAAAACCGATGTTACCCTGAGAATTCATTCCGAATCGGCACGATTCATGAACTCCCCGACTGCATTATGTTAGCTGCGATGTCTGCGTCATTGAAATGTAGTAATTAGTGGATTCCGCATTTTGGTTTCTTGAGTAAATAATGCCCGCTTCTTTGAGCATATGCCACACGAGTGACGTTAATTGTGGCGTCGGCTGCCACGGCTCTATAGGTGACCTTGAATGAAAGAACAACAACAAAACAACTGCTGTCTTCGCAGAGACATGTACGCATTTCATTGCGTATACCCATTACATCATGTTGTCAGCACAGTGTGCGAAATAACAGTGCAGTATAACTTTGTTATATTTACGAAGAATCGTTCGACGCAATTCATGTCATGAAGACTGGTGACTACACTTGTTGTCATTTCAGAGGTTCTTTTTTTTCTTTATAAACATCCTTTGTCGTATTAAGGAACTACATAGCGGTCAACCATGAAAATCTTTTTTTTTATTGAGTGTCCATATTGCGCAACCTCGGTGACGCCTTTTTTAGCCGGTATATCGTTTTGATTAACTAAACTTAATCACAGTACGAAGTTATGCATGTATTAAACGAATAACCAGTGGTCAGCGTATTTGGTATCTATAGTGTGCCATGTATTTTGATTGACTTTTTATTTGTGTGCTTGCCCTCACATTCGCGGAAGCATTGTTATTATGAACCAGAGATCTTCGAATGGAGGCCGGCAGGCGTCAAGGAATCGCGACATATTACGTGCGAAGGCTGTTTGTAACCCCAGTTAAAACAGCATGTTGCAGTCGCGAAACGAAAGAAACGCTTTGCGAATAGGGCCTGAACCGGCTGTTTACTCCAGATTCCGCCTATCTATGGAGAAGTGTAGTGCCTGCGCCTCTATTTCGATTTAGTGGAGTACATCGATCGATGTTCTGTCTACTACTTTTCAGGAATGAACCAAGTACGAAAGAGAGAGGGGGAGAGCAAGAAAGAACGAACGAATGAAAGAATTGAATGAAAGAACAAGAATGAAAAGCCACAAACAGAAAAAAATACAGCATGCCACTGCCGGTCGAGCGACGGTACTCGAACGGTCTCGCCGAGGAAAATTTTTCGTCTCTGCCGCAGGTAAACGGGAGCTTGTATAGAGAAGGCGTGCGCTGGACGCTTTTCTTCCTTTGCGATATGGAGGGCGGCTTGAAATGACGCGGAAGGCTTCCGAAGCACCTCCCTTTCCAGATACTGCATTTTGCTCGCCTTCTGTCCACGCGCTTCAATCGTGCACTGTGTACTCACCGATGCCGCCTTGTCCGCGCAGAATGGATCTCTTATAATACCTCGTTTTCTTAAAGGGCGCTTCATTAAAATTCACTCATTGAAATCGTTTACGTTGCAGTATGCGCAATGTCCCTCTTTGCTCACTATGGGTTCCTTGCGGTACGACGTCCCTGAGAGCGCGCGCACACACACACAGATATATATATATATATATATATATATATATATATATATATATATATATATATATATATATATATATATATATATATATATATATATAAGTAAACAAGTTTATACTTGAGGGCTCGTTTTTCGTGTTTTTACACAATATTAATGAGATCTAACAGACAATAATGCCAAGGAAAGTATAGGGGAAATTATTAGGCCAAATGTAATGTAAATAAGAAGAAAGAAAAGCGGGTGAAAAGATAACTAGCCGTGGGCAGTATCCGAACCTGCGACCTTTGAATAAGGCGTTCATATATATATATATATATATATATATATATATATATATATATATATATATATATATATATATATATATATATATATATATATATATGAGCGAGCATTAGATGTTTAGAGCATTGGGGAACTCGCGAAAGGCTGGCATATATGCTCTGGAAACAGCGAAGGAAAGGTCCTCTACTTTAGGCTCCGAAGAAAATAAAAGGAGCAGAGGAAACGAAGGAGGTGTATGTACACATCATGTATGCCCCTATCATGCATAGGTCGGCAAACTCACTCATGAGTCGACTCACTCGGACTCAGATCGAACATTGGGTATGAGTGAGTCCAGCTAAGAAGTATTTCCGTGAGTCCAAGTAAGTCCGCTTGAACAAAATTGTCGTATAGAGTGTGTGTTCCCATGAGTTCGGCTCAGAAACATTTCAGCGAGTCCGACTGAGTCCAAACCGCAATATATATTTATTGAGTGAGTCTGAGGGAGTTCCATTTTCTATTGCCGACCTAAGCCCCTATGTGCTTCAATCAATTTTATTTAAAAGAGAGTGAATAGATGACCTAATAACATTGGTGCGACATGACACGTGCTGATGATGGCGCTATAGGCTTCGGAAAATTTTTTGCGTGCGTCTACTTTTCTCTTCCCTTTCTTTCACTTCATCATTTCCCCTCACTGTAGTACAGGGTAGCGAACTGGATGCTACAATTTCTGGTTGACCTCGCTGCCTTTCTCTCTCTCTCACTCACTTTATTCTCTCTCGTTCATGCTACAGAAAGAAAGAACGGTAAATAAATAATTAAACAAATAAATAAATAAATAAATAACAGTAAATAAAAACAGTCCATCCTCGTGCCGAGCACAATGGCAAAGGCAGCCGACCAATGGCAAGGATCTTTGTGTTAATATACAGACTAAAAGCACGGTGCGTGCGACTTCCACACATTGGTGTATACATGACTCGTACTGACGTCACTGAAACCGCCATGTTGGAACCTCATGGCATACGCAAGGTTTGTGATGTCACGTGTTGATGTTATCACTATGTGTACATCCCTTGCAAATTCTCTCGCTATTGACGCCCAGAGGCCAATAGTACTCTGGCTGCAACGTTAGCATATTGAAGGAGGTTAAGCGAGATGTGATTACGTTGCCTTTACGTCATCGAGGCCGCCATGTGGATGAACCAGTACGTTATGAGGCTGCATGGAGGAAGGAAAGCTAAGGAGAGGCCCACGCAATGCGAGCTGCAGAGCGAAAAGTGTGGCGGAAGCCACGTCCTTTAGTTTTGTGGGAATAGGTGGGCACGCCGGCGCCTTGTGTCGTCTGTATAACCACTCGTATGACCGCGTTGTTGATAGTTGGCTGGAGTTCTAAATGTGCATTTCTATGCAGCTGTTGCACTTCAAAGATGATGCAATGTGAAGCCTGTATAGTGAGCGTTGGTCTTGCGGTTGTGAGTTTAGTTTATACTCATTGAGGTCGAAAGTGGTCGTTTTCGAAGCTGGTGACCACTTCTCCGAAAATGATTGGCACCGCAGCCTCGCCGTTTTCCTTTGGCACTGTGCTTGTGTGCCTCGGTGAAGGAAGCCTGTAATTCCAATACGAGAACGGAAGCTTATACGGTTCTTAATGGCAGACGCACGGTGAGCCGTTCTCGTGAACGACGGCCACAACTTTCGAAAAGCAAAACATGGACCACTGTTCTCACCGGAGCTTGCAGGTCAAGAATTAGACGTTCCTGACACAGTAAGGTGATTTATTGTTTGAATTATCGTTTCCTGTTTACGTTTAGCACGTGGTAACCTGACCCTTGGCCAAGTTTTTTTCGACATGGGCGCAGTCTGCCGACCCGCGCTGCTGCGAGCGATACTCATGCCCAAGTATCGTTACACACACAGTAAATGATAATTCGGATGTGCTTCACCTGGTTAAACAGCGAGACAAATCAAATAACACTTCCCTGTTATATTATGTTTCCGTACCCCGAACTTACCATATCTGTAAAAGAAAACAACCTGTCGTGGCGATTATCCAGCCGATTCGTGCCGTTGTTCTGTTGCATTCAGTGGATTAAGCCCAAAGTGCAAAGCTGCAAGTGTATTGTAGATTCACAGTATGAACAGTAATGAGGCTGCGAATGGCACACAGGTGCGATAGACGCGAGTATCGCAGCACGTTCGCTCACGATCAGCACGAAAGTTTCGCTTTTTCGCTTGCGCAGCTCGTCTATCAGATGGCGGTGGCGGCGGTGCCGCCCGGCGCGTCCGAAATCAGCTCCCGCGGCTCGCCTAGAGCTTCCTCCCGCTGGCGCCCGTTGCGCATGCGCGAGCCGCCATAGCGTGCCCAACATTGCGAGGACCATAGAGTTTCTTAATAAACACTAGAGGGAACTCTGGCGCTAGTGTCTATGGGAGCTGCAACGCACGGCGCTTCAGCGAGCATGGGAATGATGGGTAGTAGACGGATTTGTCTAATCTTCGTACTTGTGGCCTGCTTTTGGCTCCGTGTGTGTTCGTGTGGCTTGGAGCTGTTTTCTCACGAAACAAAAATCAGCAAATGTTCTGCGATTGTGCTTCACCACTTCATTCTTTTGGACTTACCTTTCCAAATTGGGTCACGAAGTTCTAAAGGGTCCAATCTTTATTTCAAAACAAAACCGAAACACAGCATTAAACGAAGCCGCAAGTATACGATTCGCCGCCCGCAAGTACGAAGACTAGGCAAATGTGTGTACTACCCATCATTCCCATGGCCGCTGATCGATTGCAGTGCCAAAGTGCCCTCTAGTTAATTTTAGGAAACTCTATGGCGAGGACGAGTCCTCTACTCTTCCCAACTTCCGGCTTCAGAAAATGTGACGTAACGGCCTGTCCTGAGTATATTCCTTCCTCCATGCGAAGCTGCGACCATGACGTCACGCGAGAGCTATGCTTCCGATTACGCACAAGTCTGCTCACAAGTCGATTCCAAATTTTATTCCTTCACTAACGAGAGTCACATTTCGTGGAAAAGGAGCAGACGTTCTTCACTGTTTTCGTCTTTCGTCGGAGGCGTTGACCTTCTCCATGCCAATATAACCCGTCTCTCTCTCTCTACCTCTTTTATAACGCTCACAAAATGCCTCGCAGCTGACGTTAGACAGACGGCTGGAGGAGAAGTGACAAGATGACTCGGGACAGTCGCGCGCGTGCTTCAAGGTCATGGCAAGGTTAAAGTTAAGAACACGGCGCTCAACACTCGCGAAGATGGATGGCTTAGACACGTCAACGATGCCAGCCGAGCGTTACGACAGCAGCAGAGTTTCGAGTGAGGGAAAAGGAGAACCACGTTACGCTGCCTGGATCGGTGTGCAATATAGCGCCCCTAGGGACAAACTCGACGATAACAATAGGCCTGCGTAAAAGTCAGACAGGTCTCTTTAGAAAAAAAAAAGGTATGAGGAAAGAAAGCCTAGTGAGTATGCGGTATATTGAGCCAACTGCACGCTGGTAAAAGTCAGCCGCCGCACGAAGCAGCTGCGGTTGAAACCGGAACCCCTGAGGGGAATTGAAGGCCGAAAGCGCGCAAGGGGGGATCACGAAGTTTTTTTCGCCCGAAAATAATATTTCCCATTAGGCAGCCCGCTGTCTTCATAAAATTTCCAAAGTCTGGTTTTTCTAGTATTGACTTTCTTTTGCGAATACGGGCTCGAATCAACGAGGCGCCCGGCTAGCTAGTTATTTCTAGAAATGTTAATTATTCCTTGTTGCGTGTATATAACAGGTGTCATTGAAATGCGCTCCTCCGTGCCCCATCTTTACATGATCACGTGCTTGAGGCCGCCTCGATTAGGTCGCACAGCAATTCTAAACCGTTAAGTACAGATAGAGGCCGATCGCCCGATTGTCGTAACGCGTCAGAAAGTTTTCGTATTTCCGAGGCAAATTGAGGGCAACGAAATAGCGTATGATCCTGCTGGAGCACCGTCCTCGCCTTTCGTCGGCTCACGTGGCAGTCTGAGGACTACAGGTAGGCTGGCTAGAATCGGGTTACTACAGGCCTATGCGAACGTTTTTGATTTTTGTATAGTGCCACCACTGCATGCGCGTCGGCTGCATGTACTGACATTTTCTCGTCTCTTTCCCTTCTCTCTCCTCTCTCATCTTCATACTCCCTTTTCCCATTCCCCAGCGTAGGGCAGCCAACCGGGCATGTGCCTGGTTAACATCCCTGCCTTCTCTCTTGTTGTTCCCCCTCCTCAAGCACGGGTGAAGGGCCGCGAAGCCTCATACCAATGCATTATTCGTAAGAGCCGCTCCTACAGTAAATATGCTTCGTGCGTATTGCTGGCGATGGCCGAAAACATTATATATGTACGTGGATGTCCACAGGCGATACTTGAGATAGCTAGCTAGCTGGCTAGATAGATAGATAGATAGATAGATAGATAGATAGATAGATAGATAGATAGATAGATAGATAGATAGATAGATAGATAGATAGATAGATAGATAGATAGATAGATAGATAGATAGATAGATAGATTTTCATGAGGATGAAATGAGGTGGAGCGGATGTGCGAACAGAAAGTGCAAATATAGCAGACACGGTTGTTTTTGGAGCACTCTGTTGTTTCACGAGCGGCCGGAGACAGCTATAGGGCGGATGTTCGAAATCTCGCTTCTTCGTCAAGATGGGAGGAGAGCCAGTCGTCGGCTAACGGGTCGCCGCTAAGTTAGGCCGTGCTATACGTATGCAGCGCACTTTGTCGAAACGCGTTTGCTTCCTGGTATGAGAGCTTAACCAGAGAGTTTTCTTACAAGCGCTAGAAATAGACCTATGGGCCCTGGCTTACGAATGGCACTGATTAACGCCGCCAGGTTTAAATGCAGAGATACACTTGATAAACTGGACAGGAGCATGGCTGCCACCGTAGCTGAATCGAACGGGTTATTCGAAGGTTGCAGCTTGGGCCCCTGCCAGCGGCAAGATATCCATTTGTCCATTTCAATTTCCTAATAATTTATATCACAATCACTACAGATAATATACTTTATACTTTCCTAGGCTCGATTCTCTGTTGCTTCTCAATAATGATGTGTCTTACAAAGAAAAACGGGCCTTTAAAATTCTTTTGTGCAAAACAAATAAACTAATATATAAACAGGCTAAGTTAACGCTACGCTAGACAATATTAATCCTATAGTTCACTACGCAGACATCACCCAGCATGTCTGGATATTATCAACTAAAGCGTAAATCGCCATGTTTCTGATGATTTATGCTTTGTTGGTGCACATGCCATAGTCTGAATGTGGTACGTTGCTCTGCAACACTTTTTCTCCCCTTCATCCTTTCCCCATTGCAGGGTAGCAAACCAGATAGATGTTCGTCTGGTTAATCTCCCTGCCTTTCCATGCACCTTTATCTCTCTCTCTCTCTCTTAGTCTCATTTTGCATGCATCGCTGCTATAGGAATTTCTCCACCCTCTCCCTCTCTCTTTTTTAATACAATATTGCAGTAATATACAGTGTGGGACATTTAATGTTCTTCACTTATCACCAACCTCATTACCTAGTCAGTACGCATCTGTACCGCTGTACTATTCCTCGACTTTCCGAGCCTCATCTGTCTTGTTAATCGTGACCTCCATCTACAAAAGAAGGAAGAAAGCTGATGTGGAAGCTCAGGAACGTGATTGAATTGACGGCAGAAAAACACGAGAAAAATTCAATTTTTTTTTTCTGAGTACTCTGGCGTCCCGCCGTCGTCCTTTAATAATCTCGCTCGTGCATCAAATGATCTCCACTACAGATTCACTCGTGTTTACACGTTTATTCATTCCACATTTTTTAAGGCGGAAAAGGCGGAAATTCAATCTTAATATGAAACGCGCTTTGCGGCAGCTTTATTATTTTATTTTTTTAATTTTTCGCTCTCTACATGGATCTCAAATTTTGTTCTGAAATACACGAGTTTGGCCTCATCTAGATTTCGCAGCGCAGAAGACGAAAAGAGAGCCCTAAGACTTGCGAGCCATCATGGCATTAGCATGTAAAAAAAAAAGAGAGCGAAAGACATTACAGTATCTTATGGCAATAGCTCTCACCTATCTCGCTATTTCAGAAAGGCATATTTAGCCCAAATTAATGTAATAGAAGTCATATATTCAAATTACATGGCTAGTACATATTGTGCCATTAGCCTTTGCAGCTGCTATATGCGGACAACCTGTAAATCGTGCACCCTCTCTCAACACATCGAAAACTCGCTGCCAGCGTTTTAATTAACAAGTTCATGACGCGTTCTCACGCTTATGTTGAAACTTGTGGTTCTGTGAAAATGCCTGAGGCATCATTGCCCTTCGATATACATGAAGAGTTGGCACTGGTTCCCCAACTGCAGATCTACTGACTGACCGTTCGATAATTAGACTTAGGCTCTCACAATGGGTCATTGCCTTTTCTTGCTGAAAGCTCCACCGTGTGATACGAAGTGCTTCGGGAATACGGGGATATGAATGATGGAGTCGGTGCTATTCTTTCATCGTAACTGGTCGGAAGCGGCCATCCGCATTCGATACCGATATACTCGTATAACCCAGGTGTTGTGTTCTTGCGAATTCCCGCAGCTAAGGTAAAATCCGGGAAAACGGTCTTGCGCTGGAATAGTTCGCAAGAGAACATTTTCAGCCACTCCCGACGCTGGAAATACAATTATAGCGAGGGTGTTCCGTTAATGGCAAATATATCTCTGATGAACTAGAAGTTGTGTGCTTCGGAACACCGATGCGCACTTCCACTGAACGAGTCGAGAGAGTCAACTTGGGAACTGTACGAGTGAATTAATTTTATTCCGTACGTGTTGTCAATTATTAATCCTAAGGAAGACGGTTGTTGCCTTTGGCGTTATATATATATATATATATATATATATATATATATATATATATATATATATAGTCCAGTAGATCACGACTAGAGTCTGGCCTTCATCCTGATGAAGGCCAGACTCTAAGCCGAAACGTCGAAATAAACCACGCTGTGACCGCTCACGGAGGATCTATTGGACAATATGCAACGCTACGGCCACTCATGCCTGCCAATATATATATATATATATATATATATATATATATATATATATATATATATATATATATATATATATATATATATATATATATATATATATATATATATATATATATATATATATATATATAAGAAAGGAAGCCTATACTTAATGGCTCGTTGTTCCATGTTTTACAAAATTATAGTAAGATCTAACAGACAATAATACCAAGGAAAGTACAGGGACAGATATTACACCGAATTGTAATGTAAAATATGAAAAAGAAAAGTGGGTGAAAAGATCACTTGCCGTGGACAGGAACCGAACCCGCGACCTTCGAATGACGCGTTCGATGCTGTACCACTGAGCTACTGCGGCAGCTATCCCCCCAGCCACGTTATTGGGTTTATATGTCAATTTAAACGTGGGAGTGTCAATCAGGGCCACCTGTATTCATTGCATAGAGTGTGGCACACTCTTTTTGAGCCGGTTTGGCGTCACGTAGCACGTGACCTTGTTACGAGCGGGCAGCTGACCAATAGTCCCTCGTATACAACCTAAAGGTACATGTCTGCCAGTACGAGACCCTCCTTAATGAATTAAGGAAAGTGTATACTTAAGGGCTCGTTTTTCCGTGTTTTACAAACACACACACACACACACACTATATATATATATATATATATATATATATATATATATATATATATATATATATATATATATATATATATATATATATATATATATATATATCCTGACGAAGGCCGTGCCACGGCCGAAACGTAGAGTAAACAATTATCAAATTTTCTTTAGTGTGCTTCTTTATTCTTAATTATATATATATATATATATATATATATATATATATATATATATATATATATATATATATATATCCAACTGTATCATCTACTTTCTGTATACTTACATGTGTACTTTGGTCCTGTGGAAACGATGTGAGTTCGTTCTCAAGTACAGTCTATCACTCACGTGTCGTATATGCTAATATTGTCTCGTTAGCTGTTACGTGTAGGCGGCTACGGCGCCTGTATTCACAAATCGCTCACACAATGAAATATTTCGTAAGACCGATGTTACGATCGGCCCTGGGGAGCCAAGCAGGAAGTGTTTGGGGGAGAACCGGTTCGTGACCGGCGGTGGCGGCCACCCCCACCTCCCCATTCGGGTTCCTCCTCGCCGGGAGAGCTACGGGGTCTGCTGTGCGTTCGTGACCATATTTGGTAACATTTTGGGGCGCCGGGACCATATATGGTGTTGGGTTGTGCCACTCCTTGTGTTGTGAGAGGTGTTTTCCCCTTCCTCGTGGCCGAGGTGCCGGCGACACCGTATTGGCTGACGATGTGGACAAGGCGCCCAGTGTCAACAACGTGGCGCTATAAAATGCCGAAGACGTTTTGTATCGCTCGCACTCTTCTCTCTTTGGGTCACTTGACCACTTCTCCACATGTAAATAAATCTCTGTTGTTCGTTCGGGCGCTTCTTCTCGCTGAATTGTTGGACGATGGATCCTGCGACGGGGCCAGCTACCGACAACGAGACCGGCAGGACCCGGAGTCCCAACACCGAATTCCAGGCAATGCTGATGCTGCACATGGCGGAGACAGCGGGTGCTTTTCATCATTACGCTTCGGGATTTTCCTGGCAATCTCACAACGCTGACATAGAGGCCGTCGGGAGCGTCAGAGTCGTTCTAGTGCACCGACCTACTAATAAATCTTATCTTCTTTCTAATCAGCAGCGTAGGGAAACTCAAGATGAGCGACGACGCAACTGTGCCGTGTCAGCCTTTCAAGCCTCGATAACTCAGCCGCGCTGTAAACATCTCGGTTTTCTCGTTGAAAACCGTTATCCATCAGCACGTCTATTTTCGGACCAGTTTCTATGGGACACTACGCACACTCAAGGCCCCAGGATGTTCATTTGATGAACATTGTTTGAGAAACGCTATAGAAACGGTACGACGCCTTTCATTGGGAAGCTGCATAACTACAAATTAGTGACTGGCGTTGCGACACAAGTATAGTTGACTCAGCATTTTCCGGATCTCCAGCTTCTCGCATTGAACATTATGATGTATGAAGCGGACGCATTTTTCTTTTTATTCTGTAAGGTGCGTCATATATGCTTTAGCAGTAACACGGGCTCAGCATGCAACAAGGCGAAACGAAAAAGGCGATTGTGGGGTGCTGGTTACCCCCCAGGTGATAGGTGCACTATCAAGTGACGCTGAATATTACGGGACAAGTGCGAAAGAGACGGGTAGCATCTTATTTGGTAATAATAACCTTCCCTACGCTGACGTAACTCTCCATACACTAAAATACACCCATTGTTGGCGTTTTACGTTTCGTAACCACGATATGATTAAGAGTGGCGCCGTAGAGGAAAATTCTGGAAAGTTCGACCACGTCGGGCTTTGTAACGTGCGCCCAAAGCTAAGCATGAGAGCGCCTAGAGTATCTTCTCAATCGAAATGCGGCCGCCGTGGCCGGGATTTCGCGCTAATATAAATTTCCAGGAGTCAAAGCTCTTTACCAAGGTCGCGTGCATACTGTGCGTGTGTTTGCTTAAAGATAGCTAGCTAGTAGTGCATATGTATTAGAAAAACACCGCAAGAGAGGTAGCGAGATATATAGGGAGAGAAAGTAAACGGAAAATAGACAAGGTAGTCATCAATACTCACGGAAACCTTTCTCCGTTCCAGTTAACGGCGCAGACAAAGCGGTGACCGTAAAAGATGGCAAAGGAGGGGCTCCACTGTTTCTGGTATCTTACGTTATATCATATCGCTCGGGGAAATGCGGTGGGAGAAAAACATTGCGCAAATGGCACGCTTGGACGCATGCGTCGGCCCGGTACGCTTTCATTAAGTTTAAACTTAATGTACAGGGGGGTGGGGGTGGAAAGAAGCATGAACTACGCGGCGCGCTGTTTACGTCACGCCCTGGCCTTGGTAGAAATAAAAAGAAGATGCTTGTATAGTTGTTGATTGTATGACTCTAGTGGCCCTTTAATTACCATTCTGACAACAAGCACTTCAAAACAAATACGAAACAGCAGAGAAGGTGGATGCCTCACTGTTCGCGTTCCTTTCCAAGCATTCCCTCTCTGTACATCGGCCAGTATATATATATCGCACTGATACCTGCAGTAACATAATAATAGTTTTAATACTATTCATACTTCAGTATTTTTAATAGGATAAATTTCTTACAAGCGGAGAGCCTCTTAGGTGCGTCACTCATGCATTGCAGGTATCAGTGACATGACTTACAGATAAGTTGAGGGATCAGACGTTTTTTTTTCAAAGGGCATTTTCAAGGACGCAGAATTCATTCATTCACTCATTCATTAATTAATTATTTCATTCATTCATTCATTTTATTACCTCAAAAGTCCCAGTTGGGATATTACACGAGGGAGTGAGTGATAGAGTTTAATATTACAAGGGTAGTAATAATGGGATGGGACGCTGTGGCCCCTGAAACTGCTTGCAAGGAAACCTGACGTTCAGTGACTTCTTTCTATTTGAATGGGCCAAGAAGGGAGTTTATCACACAATACCACAAATGCTTGATCAATACGAAAAACGAATTCATAAAATTTTTGCAAACCCACCTCAGAAATGCAGGAGTCTGTCGCAGACACCTTCAATAATTTTCGGAACACTGATGAATAACGACCGTGTTTACTTTAAGTTTCAGAAAAAAAAGATAAATAAATAAATAAAATAAAGACTATGCAATTGTAAGAAAAAAGTGCTTTTTGTTTTGTGAAAATTGATTAAATGTTTTAAATAGGGAGTTCATTACTGCCAAACCTGCTCAACTAGTGGTTGTCCTCACTACAATACAAGTGCAGCATGCCTCTCGATGGGTGCTGAAACTGCCCCACGCATGAAACTACCGTGGTAAGAAAAACTATCGTATGTGAACATCGGTGATCTCAAGTTAACTGCGTCATGCACCATGTACTTACTCTGAGAACACCGGATCGGGCAAGTAGAGGGTTTCAGCGCGCTGAAATACTGTGATAGGTTTCCAAGTATAGCAGCCGAAAAAAAGAAAAATCCACAAGAATGCCAAGTAGATTTCAAACTTCCTTTAGGAGGGGCGCGGCGCATTCGGCCCCTCCTACGAAGTACTTTGTGTCGTGGAAGGTGACTATTTGGACGTGTGCAACATTTTTAGGAATCCGGTTCGTGCTACTACAGTACGCCCGCCGTATGGGACGAGCCATCGTGCCATGTTCCCACATGTCTTAAGAATGAATGAATGAATGAATAAATGTATGAATGAATGAATGAACCAACAGATCAATCAATATAACTTTATTGTCACGAAAATAAAACTCTCTACTTGGCAGCTGACTGAGACAAAAGTCATTGATTTGCTTAAGTCATTGCGTCTTTGAGTACAACGGAGGCGGCCACTGTGCACGAATGACAGCTCCATTTTTTGGGCAGTCTATTAGAAAGCTTAACATAAGTGAAGAATGTTAAAGCAGACAGTGGACAAAAAGATACGCTGTACCGCTTGGCGTTGTAAGACACGCGTGCTAACTTGCAGCCGTTTACAGGCGAGAACAAGGGAGTGATCACATCATCAGAAAAGTGTTTTAAGTAAGGTTGCGCTCTTCAGCCGATTCTATAAGTTCCACTTTTAGCCAACAATTTGGAGCAACGCAGTGAAAGCTATAATGTCGCGACAGAAAGAACTTCTGCGCTGTCCGCCTACAACTGCCCTCCGCACAACGCCTTCAACATGTTGCGGGAGGATGATGAGCGAACAGTGGCTGAGCTCTCTCTCTTCTTGCGTCTAGGGAACGCACAGCCGCATGTCGTTACTAATTAGCTGACAAGGACCATAGGCTTGCGCTGCATTTCAAAGTTATTGTGACAGCATATACGCTAAGATTTCCGGCTGTAGCATACTGTACGGCTTCCTTCATGCAGCTACACACTCTCGGCCACTTGTGTGTGGCATAGGCGACAGCAGCAAGGATGCTAACGATATACGTTACACTAGGCGTCATAATGCTGCTTCAACTAAACGATGTACACTTGAGTATCCCTCTTCAAGGCCAATACACGATGGTGGTGCGTGTGGGAACCACGCTGCGTAACTTTTCAGGGCGGTTGCAGTCCAACGATGATGCTTCACGTGACAGCATCTGGGTTGTTCTCGGCCCGTGAAGCAGGAATTCCAGCAGCAGTTGAAGAACGGTTACAGATACCACTAGAACACTGATGCCCTACCCAACCATGACGTGCCAACCAGGTCGAAGCGTTAATCATGCCGCGTTGTTAGTTCACCTCTGGCCAGTCTTACCTTCACCCTGTCGTCGTCGCAGACCTGCAGATCTCGGGGCATCCCTGTAGTCGGTGGTAGCTCCCAGATGGCTTGCGCGTAGTTCGTGTGTTTCTCTTTTGTATATTTCTTTGTGAAAAGGAAATTGTTACGTCTTCTTATTAGTGTACATTGTGGAGGTTCATTTTTGTTGGAACTACATGGGGGCTCGTTTGACGTACTATGGTCAAGTACCGTTCAGGCCTGCCCTGAAGACGCATGCTGCTTGAAGAACATGCTCGGGCAAGTCTGTCGGTTTCTAAATGAAGCTACGTCCCACTTTACAGTGTTTATATGTTGCGAAGGATTGCTTTTATATACGCACAATATTTAGTGCGTGTTTTTGTAGCATTTTTTGTAAACGAATCCGCGGTATTGTGTTCTTGAGAAGAGTTTGTTCGCGTTTATGTACAGGAAGGAAACGAGAACATAGGGACGCACCGCTTTCATCACGCCCTGACCGTGGTGGAAACAACGAAATGCCACAATGGTTCGTGACATGCGTCATGGATGACTCTATATAGTGGCTCCTCATTACCACCCAGGCTACAGCCGTTTGAAAATAAATGCAAATTAAGCAGCACAGAATGTGGATGCCGCAGTGTTCACGTTTCTTTCCTCCCCACTGTACATTTTTTTTTCTTAAAGTAGAACGTGTTGCTCTGGTCTGTTATTGATTCATGCTTACTGTTTTGAATGGCGCAGTCTTTGGACGGGACAAGAAGAGGCAGACGCAAGGCAGCCGCTAAGCCTGCGTTTGCGTCTTGCAGTCTATACAAGCCCCTGCAAGTACGTGGCGTGTCGAAAGAGGGCGTTTATATATATATATATATATATATATATATATATATATATATATATATATATATATATATATATATATGGAAAGAAGTGTGTACCTAAGGGCTCGTTTTTCCGTGTTTTTACACAATAATCATGAGATCTAACAGACAATAATGCCAAGGAAGGTATATGGGAAGATATTAGACCAAATTGTAATGTAAATCTGAAGAAAAGTGAGTGAAGAGATAACTTGTCGTGGGCAGGATATATATATATATATATATATATATATATATATATATATATATATATATATATATATATATATATATATATATATATGCTCACAGTTGGTAATTTTTTCATCCACTTTTCTTTCTTCTTATTTACATTCCATTGGTTCTAATAACTTCCCCTGTACAATCCTTGGCATTACTGTCTGTTATATCTCATTAATATTGTGTTAAAACACGGAAAAACGAGCCCTTAGGTATACACTTCTTTCCCTTATATATATATATATATATATATATATATATATATATATATATATATATATATATATATATATATATATATATATATATAATGTGTGTGTGTGTGTGTGCGTGTGTGTGTGTGTGTGTGTGTGTGCCTCGCGATTTTCTGTGGAGCTCATCATAAGGTGGTTTTGGGACGTTAAACCCCACATATCAATGTGATTCTTTTGAAGCGGTGCAAGTTAACGCACCACAAAAGTGATCGAACGTTTACGAAGGCGGTGTGTGCGGCACAGATGCGTGTACTAGTGACTTTTCTGCGACCAGCGAACATGCACCTCATCAGTTTTCCTTGTTTGCGTTTTGCGTTGTTTATTAGGCTATATAGGATGACACAAGTATTAAACCGACTACGCTGTTTGGTGACCATGTAGCCATGATTGTAATTCCTTTCCGTGACCACGCTGTTATGACCAAACGTGCTTCAAAGGTCTTTAAAATAGAGGGTTTTTGTCTCTCATGCCTAAAACTTGCTTTTTTTGTCTCGTGGTGACAACTCTTAATATTGGTGGAAGCACAGGTTTCGAAATTATTTATGAAACTGAACCATCCTGACCATGTGCAATATAAAAAAAAGTATATAGATTTTTACACCATTTGCAATCAAGATAAGAGAAGGGTCCGTACTATTGATGCTCAGCAGGGCTAACACTGGTTTGTAGTGAAGGTAGTGGTAGCAATCGTTGGTAGCAAAGACACCAGCCGGGGCTGTCAGATGCCTATGTTCTAGGACTCCCACTGCATACACATGTTAAAGGACTCTGTGTGGTCGTTTTGTTCTCGCGCTATATCGTCATGTCATACCAACTAGCCTAAGTTGCCAAACTTCTTCGCATAGCGTCGCACTGGTTCGCAAACCCTGACGAAGACTTGCCCACCAGTCGAACCGTTGGAAATAAAATTAAGACAGCCGCTCAGTTGTGTCTCATTCTCTCTCTGTCTCTATTATATAGACGTCAGGCTCGTCATCAAGGGCTACTGAAGTCTCATCTCATCCTCGAACGGGATGATGTTTGGAGAGCTAGGGCCTCGATTATGTAGCAATGCCATTCCCAATGCCATTCTTGTCACGCTTCGTCAGCAATCACGGTTGCGATATGTCCATTTTATCAATAACAGCTGACAATTAACGGGGATCGAATGATAAGAACGGCATAGAATCAAGCCGCATGCATTGCAAGAATACCGAGGTCATGGACTTATCTGCAGTATATTAAGAACGGGAGATGCCATGCTGGCACAACTTTATATACTGCCCATACGCGGCAACGTAAACATTTGCGGAATGCTGTTGCATTACATCAATCAGCACTCTTTGCTGTCCCATTTTTCGTCCAGAGTTGATATTCCTGAAGATAACCCCCTTACCAATGAGGAGATTCTACCCATATAAGCGAAGCCTCCTAAATCACATCATCCAAGAGCTTTTGTACTTTTTAAAAAAGTCCATCGCTCACATAAAACGCCCCCTGAGGCGCATTTTATACGTTAGAAATAAATAAATAAGTAGACACAAACACACACCAGTCGCACCACTGTTTAGCAGCTGCAAGAAAACTCTAAAAGATTCCGATGTGCGTTGAAAATCTCTTCAGTGATTAAAAGGAACGATGGCCATTGTCTATATAACATCTTGAATATTCTATTCACTACGGCGACTAACGGATTTCCGACACAAACACAAACTGACCATTCCCAACTAAGCCGATTGTGCTCAATGGGCGCGAAATTTATACAGGATAGCGCAGGTATTCAATCGCTGAGCTTATTACAGGCTATTATTCTTAACCGTAACATTTTAATCGCCAGTGGCCTCATCCACATAAACACGTTTTTTTCTGAGGCCAAACGAGAGTGGTAACGTAAAATTTCGGTAAAGATGGCGCTTCATCACAAGCTCTTAGACGGAACACATCCGCCAGGCGTAAGCGGGGAAATGTACCTTCAGCTTTCCCTGCAGTCTGCTTCGGCAGACAACAGCAACGTGTACCTATAAGCCTTCCACGTTCGGTAGGCTATACGACATCTCTTCATAAGCGCTAACTGGGAACGGGTCACTCACTGAAAACGCCTTACTGCTTCCTCGACCAGACTTTCTACAACGAGTTACCGAGTTACATGGATTATTTGGCTCCTAGAATTTCTGAACAATAGAGTTTTTTTTTTATTCAAGACTACATGCGAGCGGACGTCCCTCTTAACACCGAGTGTACATAACCGTCCGCTTTTCTCCACGTCGGGCTGGAGGAGTTTCATATACATGCTCTTTGCCATTCCTGTTATTGTGACTACTTTTACAACAGTGTAATAGTATATCAATAAATTATTAGGTAGTATCAAATCATCACGTAGAAAGAGTCCTGGTGCGCTCTCCTAACCTTGGAACCCTCTTCTGTACATCCTTCACGATGTAATCGTACGATGCAAAACAAGTAAAAGCTACGTAACGCTGGCTAAGCGTATATAGTAGTTAACCATGAAAGCTAGAGTGGGCGACGATTGCGACGCAATTGTGGTACACGCCGACGAAACGTCGAAGTTGTGCGCGCTACTACGCAGTACGTACCGCATTAGCTTGCCGACAGCGAATGATGCGTAGGAACGTCGAATGACGGGCAAAAAAGAAGAAAGAGGAACGGGCCCCCTAAGCGACGTGTAATGGGGGTTTCTGCGGCGTATACATGCATGCCTATTACGTGCGCCCCACTACCACTGCCCCGGAGCGAAGGGCGGAACGGCTCGACAGTCGTCGTGTTTATCTTTCCCAACAGCCTCTGGAATTCCTCCGCGAGACGCGCCCCGTGGACTATCGTAATTGCGCGTATATGCGTGTGCACTTTGTCCGCTCGTATATAGAGAGGCACCTCCGCGGTTCCCATGTGCTCACGTGAATGCGCGGCGCAGGGCGGCCTCTGCCGATGCTGCTGCCACTTAATTTGGCCAGCGGGAGTCCCCTAACACGATTTGGCGTTTCTTCCGCTCGGCGCTGATGAGGGCCACGCGAACTAAATATACTTCGTGCCACTCTCTCACACACACAAAAAGTGAGAGAGGGAGAAAGAGAGAGTAAACTGCGCTTACGTTGTGTTGTTTTTCTCCCAGACTTTCTTTCGCTCCAATTTGTTACTTTCGTCTTTTTGCATCATAGCTAATGATCGCAGAACAGAGTAGAGTCAAGCAATGACAGCCTATATACGCTTGATGAAATGGCGCTGGCCCGAGAGACTGCTTTGTTTGACGGGGAATGACGCTCAGGGGATAGGAACGAAAGCTGTTTGTGCAAGTTAGGTTGACCCTATTACAAAAACAAATACTTGCACGCTTTCCCGCCTCGCCGCGGTGGTCTAGTGGCCACGGTACTCGGCTGCTAACCAGCAAGTCGGAGGATCGAGCCCCGACTGCGGCGACTGCATTTTCGATGGAGGCGAAAATGCTGTAGGCCCGTGCGCTCAGATTTGCGTGCACGTTAAAGAACCCCATGTGGTCCAAATTTCCGGAGCCCTCCACTACGACATCTCTCATAATCGTACCATGGTTTTGGATGTTAAACCCAGATATTATTATTATTATTATTATTATTATTATTATTACTATTATTATTATTATTATTATTAATGACCACCAGAGAGTGAAGCCCCGCCGCGGTGGTCTATAGTGAAAGGTACTCGGCTGCTGACCCGCAGTCCGCGGGATCGAATCCCGGTTGCGGCGGCTGCATTTTCGTGAACGGCAAGTCAGTATGCACTATTCGTTAATTTCTCAGTCAACATCTGGCCGCGGAGTCATGGAACTCTTTTTGCGCACTGCATTTGTTTCATTTTTCTCTCTCTGTATCTCTTTGGCGCCATTCTGTTGACAGTATACACCGGGCTGCGGCGTTCAATTTCGATTTTTTTCTAGTCTAATGTTATATGTGTATTTAGGTTACGAGACGCATTCCTGCCATTTACGCAAAAGCCATCGTCTCATTGATCTTTGTGCTGCTGCAGCTTGATTGAAGTAATTTTCGGAGACATATTTTATAGTACGATAATCAGTACACCGGTGTTGAAGAAGCCTAACCAGCCGTAGAAACAATCACACGCCTGCCCAATATGAACCAAACTGCCAACTTTTAAAGCCTAAAATCCAATATGCCATCACCATGAGCATAAAATTTTTTTTTTGTTTTTGTGATCGGTTGTCTTGATATGAAGGTGAGGGACCCGAGAGAGTTCAAATGCAGTCACCACTTCGCACGACAACTGTGTGCATACGTCTCTGCCATGAATGTCCAAGTCGATGCAGGCGAGGTATTTGTCGTAGGAATAACAACTGCATTCTGCGTATCTACGATAGCGACGCATCAACTTGTGATGTTGCGTTGAAGCATGGGCCACGGTATTTATCGGTCAATGCGTCTATGACCAACTGAGGTCACGTCGCATTGATTCAGTATTTTGGCACTCGCACTCTTGACACCTTAACCATAAAAAAAAAAAAGAGAGAGCTGCGGTTGTCTCATCAGATAGAGTCTATAGCAAAGCTCTACTTCGTTCTTGTCCCCTTGCTCTAATGTTCTTGTCCCTTTGCCCATACGTATACAGAGTAGCAAGCCAGCAATATATAAACGCCGGCAAAAATCGCAGTTATTTTTTATTTAAATAAAGGGTCTCTCTATCTCTACGATCTTTACTGACTGATGTGACTGATAGCGCGTCCACATCCGATAAGAAAAGGACGTACAGGGTTCGATCACCGCGACACCTTCCATGTTTTTCTAAAGGGCGGCAAAGTATCCAGACCTGCCACTCGGTAATATAGTGATTCCAGCAGGAGAAGGTGGCCTCTACTTTCTCTTCTCTTCCGTCTGTCAATTACCCACACGCCCTCTTTTAGACGCTGCGTCCTGCTCACTTACGGGTTGGACAGCTTATGAGAGGATCCGGTGGAAGTGAAGTGGACGCACCGTGGTGTAATATGTACCATATTACAAAACTGTGCGACTTGCCAGAGTGAACATCGCCCGCATACGATATGCGATTACTGAAGAAACACTGATAAATAAAATGAATGTATAATATTTCTTAAAGTGCTTGCGAAACAGACGAGGCAAAAACAAATAACTAACACAGGAAATATATCACCATAATTGAAGGGGGTGGAACGGTCCGCCTTCGTCGAGCTAACTTTTTCATGATGCGGGTAGTCTTACAAAGCGTTGCTATCCAGTGTGGCCCCGTTGGAGCGATCGAGAGTAAAATGTGTTCCTCTTAAAATGGCCCTTATCGTACAGTAGTTAATGTTTTCGAGCCGCGCATTCTTTTATGCACACCTTCGCGTGCCTTCTTTCTTCTCTTTCCCTGGGGAAATAAGAATATGAAATGAAAACGTTCGCGATCGCCCATCTAACAGAGGCAAAACGCAACATGCCGCTGCAATATTCATGGCTTCGCTCCAGCTGTGCAGTACTATAGCGGCAGCACGATACTCGAAACCGGCGATGAGAAGATGTCTACCGCGCGCATTCTCGATAACTTTTCGGAGCCCGTTTCAGGGTAGTATCGTTAGCGCGCGCGTCGACAAAGCGTGCCCACCCGCATGGCCGCGAAAGTAACAGTTATTACGCACGCCTATTTAGGCGCCGCATGAGAGACGGCGGACACGCTGCATTACAACTTTTATAAACATTTTTCCTAATATCTGAAGTTTTATGTTCCAGAACCAAGATATGATTTCGAGAGACTATTTGGTTGAGGCTTACGAGAATTTCGACCATCCGGTGTTCTGTAACGCGCACTGACATCGCACAGCACTCTGGCCTCAACCATTATGTCTCTATCGAAATGAGACCACCACCGCTGGAATCAAACCCGCGACCTTCGAGTCAGCAGCCAAGCCACTGTTCAACCGAGGCGGACTGCATTACAACTGCAGCAATCCGATTGTTGGCTTTTGTATATGACGCCTTTTTCGCTTCTTTTTTGTTATCACCTCCGCGAGAATTATATACCAGTCAGAATGACACATAACGAGAAAGCGGAATGCGTAGCGTTAATGGTACAACAGAAGCCAGTAAGCAGGGCCCGTAATCGCAAGCTATTTCGTATATTGTTCGCAATATATAATTTTGGCTCGTCAATATCCTAAACTAATTATTATCGAAGGTGATCAGGCAGTGGTAAAGTGCACATCGATCCGCCACGGTGGAGCAGTATACTACGTAGCTCGACTGCATACACAAGGGTAGCGGCTTGGATTCCAGCCGTGGAGGTCGCACTTCGATGGAGCCGAAATAGTGGCGGCCCCTGTACTGTGCGATGTAAGTTCACGTTAAAGAGCACCAGATGGTCGACATTTCCGGAGCCCTGCACTAAGGCGTCTCGCACAATCATATCTTGGTTTTGAAACGTAAAACCCCAGATATTATTATTAAAGCGTACACCTGTGCCACCTATACCAACGAAAACCGTCGTAAAGTCGGCCTCGGGTCAGTAATGAGCCGTCATGTACGGGTTTCATTCGACAGCCGCTTATGTACGGGCGTTGTATACAGCTGAAATAAAAGCTATTCAGTATATATAGCGAAACCAAGAAAAGGAAGCTTCGCCTGTTGTAGCTCTGCTACTCAGACGGAGTGCGTACTAGTGTATTAGTTAACGCAAGAAAGAAAAAGACTGGTATGCCGGCTGACGCGCCACCGAGGTGCATCAAGTGAGAGTGCGGTTGGTTTCGTAATTACTTTGCTGCGAAAAGGAGTGCGCGCAGGTAAATATATGAGAGGCGCACTGATTGCCTTGGCGGAACACTTTGCTTTCTTGCGCTTATACTTGCTTCCCCACGTGTAATTAAGTAAGCGACGTAACTTGGCCCTTCAGCAACGCTCGGGGGCGGATTCTTAGCGCGCGTACACGTCATGTTTAGTCAATCTCAGCGGCCCAGCTTGCGGCAACAGTGGGGGGCGTGATGGCACCGTCGGCAGCGCGCCAGTAGGCCGCCAAAAGAGCGACGGCAGAAAAAAAAAAAAAAGCTAAGCGGACTACGTGTACTCTACGGGCGTGCTTCAAGGTCAAGGTCAAACTACACGCGGCGACGTACGCGTGGGCGGTCGCGTGGAACGGTCCGGGTATTTTACCTATGCGCTTCCTGCTTGCCACCCGAGTTGGTACAGGGAAAGCTGCAGGCCACGATTCGTCAAACGAAGTAGGTAGGGGACACACTCTTCTTCGTAGGTTGCACCTCGGGTAATATATGGCACGCGTCGCGCTCCCCTGCAGTGCCTAATGAGACCCTGACGTCTCGCGTTATGGGACACAGCGTGATCCGCACCATGCAGCGAGTGAGAGGCGGCACATTTCACGCCCTGTTTACTCCACTCGGCGGAACTACAGGAGCCGGGGCGTTAGCGGTGCACGCACTCTAAATGTGTCGGGTGGAGTCAATAATTTCGCGCATGTATTCCGTCACAGGAAGCGCGGTGCAGTAAAATTTCCGAGACTCCGCGAGCGTTTCAGAGATCTAGTTCGGCCCCTGCAATCAAGCTATTCGGATAACATCGGAACGGATTGACACTGGACACGCGAAGCTGCAGGAGCACGCAGAAGGCCGTGCACGTATAGGCTTCGTGAGCAAACGTGCTCACTGAACCGACCGTTCTTGGTCGTCTGGATTTCGGAAACTGCTCAAGGGCCACCTACATATAGGACAGCAACCAGACTATTGCAGTGAAACTGGGTGTGTGTAGCGTCTTACCTATATGTGGCATCAACGCCATACAGACGAATATGGTGCTGTGTTGTAAAACGTGGGTGGGGTCGTAGTTTGCCTCCGGTGCACTCGATCGATAGATCGTTCAATGCAAGCGCAACGTCGACGGACGCGATTTTTATTGTTTGAACCGTATAACGCATGCGCCACAGCGTCACGCTTGCGGTCGCGCGAATGGGCGCCCTTTCGCCGCATCCGAGAGGACATTAGGGAGTTTTAGAACAACGTTCGCAGGTGTGGCAGGCGTTGCTCTATAGTTGTGGGCGCCATATGAGCTATAGAATAGCGTTTGCTCCCCCTAGGGAAAAGTGCAGGGACTTTCGCCCCGACTGCTAACCCACTGAATTGACAGAAGTTACAGCTTAGCACTTCGCGGGCCACGATCACCGCACGCTATTTCGGATTTCCTGCGTGCGGTCCGCGAACGCCGACTCGCGTTACGACGCATGCGCAGTGGCAGCGACCACACCGCAAGGGCTCGCGGTGCGCTATTGTAAAACTCCCTAATTTCTCGCGGGCGCGTGCGCAGTGCATGATGAGCGCTTCTCTGCTTTCCCACCGGCGTGAACTGCGGCAACGACTTCATCATGTGGGGCATGCGAGACGCACGCAATGTGAACGCAAATGCAGAGCTTCGAAAGTGCTACTTTCTCCCCGAAACAAGTTCATTCGGCGCTACATGCTGTCCCAAAACTATGAAATCAAGATGGGTCTTTGTCGAACGGCGGCACGCTACAAAGAATTCTTTCTTTCTATTAACCACAGAGGAAGCACTAATGACAAGGACAGTCGAAATTGAAACACACCAGGACTTTAGTCCAGGGGAGTTTCATCTGGACCACCGCCACAAAACTAGAGCACCATTCCAGCGGCTAGCGGCAATAGATTCGCACAGTGTATGCGACACCATTCAAAGTTAGTTGGTATTTTCTTACATCTCGAAGACTTACATTTCCTGCAGACTTGGCATAGCTCCTCGGTCCACTGCAGAATGCGGTTTTCAGGCAGCACAGCGAGCCACTGCGCGTTCCATCAACAGGCGCTGTGCTCAGGACAAAACAAAGGGCCGGTAGCACGTGTAACAGTGCGTGGGGCTGTGCATCGACTGTTCTAGTCATTTGGTTAAACGCTGCACCTCCGCGAATTCGCCTATAGGACGATCAAAAAAAAGCGAGTAGGTATGTGACATCATAGCAATGCGGCAATAATGCGAACTGACTGATAGGGAATGCCTGCCTTGATCCGTAACAGTCAACCCTTTCGTAATCTTGTGTCAAAAGGCAAACGCTCTTCCTGCAGAGTACTGCAGAGCATCAACATGAGCTTGAGATGATAATCCGAGAAAAAAATTTTAATGTTTAAGGATGTTTGTATGTCTGTGCCAGAGTTACGCGCTACCCTAAAGGGCAAAAAAAAATGAACGAGCAAATAAAAAAAAATCCCGGTTGCACGGTGGCCCTCTGCCAAATATAAGTATATATTAAACATATTATCCAGATCTCCACGACATCTACGTGTTGTGGCTTCACGTGGAGTGAAAACAAAGCTATCTTTTCTAGTCAGGATGGAGTAACCACGTGATGTCAACGCACGCCATTTTTGATGCAGTATTCGCTGTCTAACAAAAACGGCAGTATCAGCGACGTCAATGGATACCCCATATAGGAACACATGAAAGAAACGCTGCGTTCCTCCGAAGAAAATGTATCGCATGTGGTTAATAAGTGCTGGTACTACAAAGGCACCTTTATTTTGATCCGGGTGGTGGGTATAAAGCACTGTATCATAGCGATGGGTACTAGGAAAGCGGAAACAAAAAAGGAACCAACATAGAATCGATCTTCTGCCCGTCTCGTTATGAGGGTCAGTGCGTGGCGTGTACGGCTGTATTCATCTCTGTTCCCGTAGTGTGGAGTGGCTTTGTGGCTTCCGGACAAGGCGCCGCTGACTGCTGTCTGACTGGCTTATACACGATCGTTATGTGAACTGTAACGAAATAAAACGAGAAAAAAATGATAATAAGAAATCGTCAAGAAAGATAAGAGTAACCAGGACTCCGCTCTGGCGGTAAATCATGGTACCACGAGTTTATAGCCAACGTTAACTATTCGAGTGGGTATTTCACTTTCATTCAAGTTCCCTTTAACCACCAAACAAAGTAACGTAATTGTCAAGCGCAGCAATCCAGCGGCTTGGTTACCAGTGCCGTTTTCTGTTATATATATATTTTTAAATTTGTGCTTACAGTGCATTTCACGTTGCGTTTTATTACCTAGGCATGTGCCGATGAAGCCGCATCAGCCCGAAACGAAATCAAAGAGCGCCCACGGAACACCAGCAATGGAGCGAAGTGGCTGATGTCAAGTCAGCCAGGCGCTTACAGAACTCGTAGAAAATTGGGTGCCGGACTCCTTTTCTTTTAAGCTAGTGGGTATCGCTGAGGCAGGATTCAAACCGGCAACCTACCGCATACCCGTGGTGGACGCCCTCAACGCCGAGCCAACCCTACGAATGGCAGCTCTCAGTGGGGCAAACCTTAGCTGGCACGACAACTGGCACCTACGTGGCGCTGCCTTAACTTTTTGATATTCTCATTCCCATTCCCTCTCCACCATAACGGCGTGATGACATTCGCTCAAAGCGGCGCATGGCCAGACCAGTCGAAAGCCGCAAGAACGAATGTCCGCGTGTCACTGGAGTGAACCCAACTGCCGTTGGCACATCGACGACAGACTATTAGCGCCTTACCTTGCCTATCGTTCTATGAGCGTTCCGTCTTTAGCGCTGCTCGTTCTAGTCCAAACAGTCGGCGGTAAAAGTTAAGTGCAAACGACGCTGTCAAATTCGTCTAACGAGAACAGTGACCTCGCGGACGCGTCTGTGCGTGATGCGGTCGATCAGATTCACACGGGCTTAATTGGTTGCACTCGTCAAACAGCATAGTATTGAGCAACGCAAACACGGGACGACGAACCGCAAGTCAGATCGCATGCCTTGTTTTTTTTTTTTTGTCCGTTGACGCTGTTCATCACTACGTACTGTTAAGGCCTCACCACCCCGTATAGCCTTTGCAGCGTGTTGGACGCGGCGCCACGCCCTCTCCCTTTGAAGAGAGAGGGCGGGCAGCTTCGCGTAGCACGGCCGGGCTAAACTGCGCCTGTGCGCTCGGGCGCAGTCTAGCCCGGCCGTGCTACGCGAAGCTGCGCGCCATCTCTTTTCAAAAGGAGATTGCGTGGCGCCGCGTCAAAAAGCAACGCGCTGACGCGCTGCAATGGTTATACGTGTGGTGAGGCCTTTCGAAGTGTCCAAAAGTTTTTTGCTATGATCGACGCCCTCCTTCGGGCTATGACGTGCTCCCCGTCGTCAGCTGCTGGAGCACGCATGGCAATTTTTCTCCAGACACTGCACCCGGGCGAAGCGCTGAGCACAGCAAAACGTGTGCACGTGCGGCCCGAGTGTCGTGATCGTTGCGAGCCAGTGAGCTTCTTTCGAAAGACGACTCGCCCTTCAATCCAGGCTTGCATTAGCCTAACATGCGGTAATTGAATAAACTAGGAGAAAGTATTACGAAAACTGAGCCCGAGAAAAGCTGGCCCAACGTGCGATCGGGTCGCGGTCGATTTTGGGCGTCTTCCATCGACCAGCTGGCCACTCTTGAGCGCACGCGCGATGATAGCGAACAACGAGTACGAGAGCAACAGTGCGCGGCTGCCCTCGGTTGTCGCTACGAAGACGCGAAACGCACAGGTGTGCAATGAACTAACAAAGCTTACCAGCCAGCAAAATGTGCTCACGGCAGTCGCCAGAGTATCAGAACGAGTACGCGTGGTTGAAACAGAGTGCTGCTAGAACCAAGCACAATGGTCGAGTCGGCAGACCGCCGGGTCGCCCGTTAGGCTGACTTGTCGACCGAGTCGGCTTGTGAACTCTTCAGGCCTGCGTGACGCAAGCGGCTATAGTATTCGAGCATAGCTAAAAGAGTTGTAGTCGAATAAGTTAAATTGGGGGTAGGTTTCCGAAAGTCAATCAACCAATAAACAATCAATCTGGTTGGGCGTGGTTTTCAACTGCTCCTTTCTAGTAAATGCCGAACTTCGCGTCCTCATCACTCGACAGGTATCGTTACGTCATCGACCATCGCGGTACGCGCGTCAAGCTCTGGAAAGACCTTGCGCTTGCGCGCGGGCGGCGTCGAAAATGATCGATGAGCTGCGTATATGCGGACAGACATGAGAGAAGAAATGCACCCGACGGTGTTGCGGCAATAGAACAGCAGTACAACACTCATCAGTAGAAAACGCGTGCTTACACGCACCGACAAAAGATTTAAAAAAAAGGGGGGGGGGGACATAGGGACCAGCTTTTCTATACTTACTGATTTATGATTCATGTTTGGGGTTTAACGTCCCAAAACCACCATATGATTATGAGAGACGCCGTAGTGGAGCGCTCCGGAAATTTCGACCACCTAGGGTTCTTTAACGTACACCCAAATCTTTTTCTATACTTACAGCGAAATATTCAATTAAATGGTCGCTGTTTAACCGCGGCTGTATCCGCTGCATCGCGACATCAAATCGACAATGGCGTGACAAACGGACCCAAGTGATATAGAGATGACGCACGTTTCCCATCAAACTATATATGCGTCTCACGCTGCTGCTGTCAACGACAAGAGAAGGGCGCTTTCAGCGAGAAATACGGTCTCACGACCCACACGGCGACAGGATAGTAGCATAACATAGTGCGCGTGCGCGTGTGTGGCCCTCAGAGCAAGTATTGCATCGTGCCGTAAGTTAGATCAACGAAAACAGTCTTTCAGGATGCGGGAGAGAAATAAATAATTTGTTCCAGAAGCATCGCTATCAATAGAGAATTAAGACAGCTTCGCGCTACAGTAATAACAAGCCTGAAGGAAGCACGTAGCTGTGCAACCTTTTTTTCTTGTCCTATTTGGCAATTTTTTTAAGGGGCCAAGCTCCTAAAGGCGTGGTTCTGTACATACCTTGTATGTATGTACGTGGCCACCTATAGTTCCACCTTTGCAAACAGTCCACTACTTCGTGGTTGCAAACATCCCACTACGCCCCATCTCCGATCCACCACTTCACCGACCATAGAGCAAATACTGCTGAGAAGTAGCCAGCATGAAATGCAAGATAGTCATGCACTTGTAGCCAGGTGCACGTTAAAGAAGCATAGATAGTCCGAATGTGTTGATCCCTTGCTTGTAGGTGACCGCCTATAGTTCCACTTTTGCAGACTGTGCACCACTTCGTCCTTGCAAATATCCCACTAAACGCCCCATCACCAATCCACCATTTCACCGACGACAAAGCCGTTATAATGAAGGGGGGGGCGAAAGCGACGTATAGCTACCACTTACGAATAATAAATTTTCTTGTATAAATATATACAGTGTTTGTCACGTCTTTGATTGTGTAGTGGAAAATATTCGCGGATGGTTCACATTTTAGCGATGAAGCCCTCCAGCGCTTAGCCCGACTCATCATCATTCACTCCGTGGATATGCTGTGATTTTTTTCTGAGTTTTCACTTTTTATACTATATTTCTCTCATTCTTTTTTCAAGTTGCCCGTCCAGAATTGATTCTATTTCTAGCTTGCTTCCTTTTTTTCAAGTTTTATACGTGGCTATGTCCCTAAGTGTTCCGCACTTGATATCATCATCAAGGCACACCAAGAACTAGATGAAGATGACTTCTCTGTGGCGCGAGCACGTGCTCAATATGCTGTAGTTGGCTATGCTATATGCAGTTTTGCCTTCTTTACGCCAAGCGACGACGACCACACACGATAGCCCACTAAAGTGCTCTGCGCTGACAATAAACACTACGTTCAAGTGTCTAAACGACCACTCACCTTTGATCCCCCAAAACACGCGCACTACTGCGTATCAACGAGGGCTGGGGTACGGATGTCGTTGAATTCAAAGACGTAGCGCATGTTTTCAAACTGCGTGTAACAGGCGACTGAAATAATGAATGAGGTTTCGACGAAGCATGGAGTGGCCGGCATTTTACATTTACTGTAACTAGAAGGACTGGCTTACTTGGGCGAACGGGAATGGCCGAAATAAAGGGTGAAACAAAAAATCAGGGGGAAAAAAGAAAACCGTCCTCTTTGAGGAACAGACGGGACACAAGTACGCCCCTTCAAATGAGTGCATCAAAACCCCCCAGAGCACCAAAAACAATCCTGAACAGTTTGCGTCCGGCAGCGTCACAGGGCTGGCGCAAAACGCATTCGGGGCCGTCACAACGCGACTTGCGAAAATTGCCCCTCAAGCCCCCACCCCCTAACCTTGCAATTCTTCGCTTGCTCCCGCCTTTAACAAACAAAAATATCTTAAACGTATTTGGGTGCCGTTGCGAACCACTAACTCACACTGAAGTGATCTGAAGGCGAGCTTTAGCGCTAAGACGCCGCGCAGTTCAAACTGAGGGGGCGAAATCGGATTGCGGGACGTTCGCTTCACTCGCTTCTCTTTAGTTCCTTTATGTCACACTCTCGGCGCAAGCACGCGCACCAACTGGGTAAAGTTTAAACAAGGTTCACGGAGAAAGGAAGGGGAGTTGCTGGCCGCCCGCTCTTTCCACGAATTCTACGTGCAAACGCAGGGGTTGAGAGGGCAACAGCTGGGCGAAGGAACAGCGAAACCTTCCGACTTCTCGGCACGCAGCGCACAGCCGGCAAGCGCCCGGGAAAGGCGAAGCCAGCCGCCGCGACTCGCCGGCGCCTGTTCGCTCCGCGGCGCCAAGCAACCTGGACTCCGCTCTCCCTCCTCCTTAGAAGCATCACCTCCTCTTTGCTTCACCCCCGTGTACTCTGCCCGGGTTCGTAATTCGAGGGCGTGAGGATTTCGCGCAACTCGAGACGTTCCGCAGCATTTCCCCTTTCCCTTTCTTCTGCGGAACTTTCAAAAAAAAAAAAAGCCAGGGCAGAGCGGCGCTCTTTCTTCGGCGCTCAGTGGCGTCTCCCCCGCCCCCCTCCCCGCATTTTCTTTCCGTTCTGTTTTCTCTCGAAGTTCGTTCGCGGTGTCGAAGTCTGAAGGCTGGCTGACGGACAACGCGAAGCAGCTACGCACTAAACGCCGAACGCCAAACTCTGCGCGGACGCAATAGGACAGGATCTTTTATACCCCGTCCGGTGCTCACGGCATCGAAGACGGGCTTTTTACTTGTGTACTCTACGTGCCCTGATGCCACCGCGTCTTCAAACCGCGAAGCTCGAACACGCCCAACAGACGCTAAGCCTTTTCTTTTCACTGATCCAAAGAAGCGATATAATCGGCACGGTTCAGCCCTCTGAAGACTTAATAAAGTTAATAATACAAAAAGCAATACGCTTTGCTTATAGCCGAACCCAAAGCCATTGGTGTACATAATGACCATGAGAGCGTAAATTTTCAAAGTTTTTTGTTTCCGAAAGTGGCAAAGTACACGAAAATATGTGACTGAATGATATATCACCTCGCACTTGCAAAAATCAGTTTAGCGCCGCAGGGAACACGACCACATTGCTCACTTCCGATTCTCCTTCAAGGGTTGGTCTAAGAATGGGAGCGCGGCTTTTCGATCCGCTCTCAACACCGTGCTACGTCGCCGTCCACCTCGATAGCTTTCCAATTTCGTTCGGCGCAGGCTCCTCGCATGCAAACGGCGGGTCGATCGGTATAGGGCGCTATTTCGGGGACCCGCAGGTTGTTTTAGCGGCGGCCGACAGGCGGATCGGCGAGAGAAGCGACGCGCATGTGTGCAAACGGGGCCGAAGGTAAACTGCGTTGGCTTATGTCAAGCAACAAGCTCACGGAGAGTAAAACTACAGGCTATTCCGCGTTGTGCTAGTACCTACTAGCTCAGCTGTCCTTACTATAATAGAATAGCACAGCTTGGCGAAGCGTTGCGCTTTCCCGACGAAACAGGTGCAAAGGGGCCCGCGACAACTGCGCGTGCCTCAGTACGTACACAATCGAATCGACGCAGAGCAATATACAGCAAGGCGTATTTCGAATGGCGAGAAGCCAAAACACACAAGCTGTAACCAGTTTACCCGCCACTTATAGTGAAACGAGGCTGTGTATTCTGGTCTGTCGATTGTGTTTGTCTTACTCGTGCATGCATAATTGCCCAACAGTGACCACAAAGCTAAGAAAGAAGTTGAAATCGCCGATTACTACCGCTGTTGGTCGTTCTTAGGTCGAATAACCAAAGTGCTCTGAATAAGTACTCGCGTCAAATCGTATTGCTCATATTTACTGACGGTGCTAGGCAGGGTGCTGCACGATGAAGCATGCATATAATACTTCAAGCAAACGCCGAAAACGAATTCCCAAATCTTTTTTCTCCACCACGCACTGCGCAGCCGCCCATAACGGTCAGACCTGGCACGGCAGTATGTGGTGTCCACAAAATGTGCTACACGCTGCGCCCGAATTCACAATGAAATCGTAACTACATGGAGCGAGATTTGGAGGTACATATGGTATGTACTCTCGACGTTCAGCGACGCGCGCCGTCCGAAGTCATCTTACGCGAAGCGTATCTGATTGTACGAGCTTACTGTGGCCCAAGTGCCGACAGCGTTACGAGCCTACAACCCCCCTACAGCTCGTAACGCTCGGGGCGGAGGAGGCGCAGAAAGGGTGACGATGTCGACACTAGGCGAGCAATCGGCAAAACATGCAATTGTTTCACCGAAAGTGGCTCGTACGGCAAAGCCTGCGGTCATAATAACGCCGGCCAGCAGTTCTGACACTACATTTGGGTCGGCGGCAGTTACACTTCAACACGCGAAGACTTGACGCTGAAGTGACAGAATAGGTGAAGGGCACAACGTCTGCGTCACTACCGTCACATCTATACAGGCCGTCTGCTGTCCTTTCGCTGTATAAACCACATCCTGCATTTGTCCTGCGTGTTGGACGTCCTGGCCCGTGGAACCAAGAACGTATGTTACGTGCACGCTAAATTTAATTGTGAGAGCGGCAGCCCTGGGAACTCGTTAGTTATGATTTCAGCGGTTACGGTGGTTTGCTAAAAGCAGTGAGAACTAAAAAAAAATAAGGAAAGGAATAAACACAAATCACGAAAGGAATGCGTCCTGCATAATTTGTACTATACCATAAACAGCACAACAATGACAGAATAACATTTGGCATCAAAAGACTAGGCGGCCCCTTTCTACCCTCGCTGCAATACATTCTGCATTCCCATCTCGAACAATCGTCAGGCTCCAGCAGAAAACAATACCGCACCGTCACGGATAACATGACCGTGTGTAGATACGCTGTGGGCAGCGCATCATTCCGAAGCAGGGACTGTGCGCTCACTCTTTTGGTCTTGAAATAAATACTTTTCTTTTCATCGAACGATATCAAAAACAATATATTCACAGGCGAAACTTTCGCCTTTTCGCTTGTATAGAGTCATCTGAACATCATACACAGACGTGGCGCAGTTCTCAGAAAATTGCGATCAGCTGCTGTGAGCAGCATATTCTCTTCAGTCACATGACTTCACATCAAGGAACAAACAAATAAAAAAAGCACCTTCGCCGACCAACTGGCGCAGCGGGCCAGAACGTCCGGCATCCGACCTTCTGCCCCGCTGAGCCCTTTTTATTCATCCATTTTTTTCTCTCGTACATAGCACAGCTCACGTGGGGCTGTCGTAATATATGTATAACGTATACGGAAGGTGGCGGTAAAAATACAGTAAGGCAGGAGGAGTAACAATAGATCATCGCTGCAGCAATATAAGAAACGACAATAATACGTACTACAGCAAGCACAGAACAACGCACAAGGAACAACAAAACATATATACCAGTACACATATCTTGAGAAGACAAGGAAATTAGACAAACCAAAAACAAAGAAAAAAAGTGAAGTAAACGCAAATGTACAACAGGGCGCGCAACATTCAGACGGTGGCATAAGGATAAGAAAAGATGGGCAGTTAAGGGCAGAGCGAGAAGTCAAGAAGTACATAGAATTACAGACATCTATTTTATTCTGAAGATCGCTTACCAAGGCGAAAGGCATTTTGGAAGTGCGAAGCGAGGTGACAGACGAATTAAAAACGGTTCAGGTGCTAATCGACGAGTCAACAAGCAGAAAAGAAAACTTACGTTCTAAGGAACTATCGATCAACAAGTACACCATGTTTTGTGGCAACAAAAATTACGCTGTTTAGAAAAGAAAGTTCGCAAAACCTGCCCAACTGGTCAGGACACTTTGAAAGCATATACAGAGTTGCCGAGTTGCGGACTTGTATGCGCATTTCAACGTCCCAGTAAATGAACTTTTTCTCTCTAAATAACCATGCGTCGTCAAACTCTCAGTAAATTTAGCACATGCAGGTTTATTTTTTTTAATTTAATTTGAAGTGAGTAGCCGAGTGTGTTAGCTAAAAGTGCTTGTCGACAACGTCAACTCTTCGTAAGCGTACGAACGGATTCCAGATGATGTGGTGGGATAGACCGCACAAAGATGAACATAAAATAGCTGGTTAAATTTGAGACGTCCTTACGACTCTTTAGGAAAAAATAAAAAAGGAGAACAGGCGACAGGGCGAACAAAAAAAAAAGCGACGAGACGGAAAGCGGGACAACGAAACAAGGTCTTACAAGCAACGCCAGCACGAGAAAACAGGAAACAAAAGAAGAATTATGGCTTTTATTCATTATTTAAAATAAACAATTGCGGGTACACACGTGAGCAACACCCTACACTACGCAAATTCTTTCTCTCTCTCTTTTGCTCCTCTCTCACTTCAGTTTTCTCGCGACAACCTCTTTACTTCCTATTCGTTTTTTTTTTGTTCATCACTCGCGAAACACGTTGTATATAGTATATGTATAGGTAAGTTACGCAGCACATACGTAGAACAATAGATCAATAACAGTCGACCTGACACACGAGCAGCAGCAGTACACACAACACGGCTATTCGCTTTGGCCTAAAACACACACGGTGCCCGTTACAGCGCGGCCTTCGAGTTGGTTTAGGCGTGGCGAGAAAAAGAGCAGAACATTCGCGCGCACGTTCAATAAAAACGTAACGATACCGTTATATAAATTTGCTTCTTTCAATTACATCCCGTACCGTGGCACCCTTCTGTTAGCTAAGTTCGCGCTGAATCGCTTACCGTCTTTGGCCACCCACATTAGGTAAACGCTCAAGCGAATCAGCCGCCACGCCCGCAAAACGCTGTAAGCCCGCAGCTCTGCGCCATTAACGGCATCGGGGGTGCGGCCGAGACGAATAGCGCGCCCATTTACAGGAACATACATACAGACACATCAGTCGCAAGAGAGAAGCGGCAAACAAAAACAAAACAACAACAACGTGACGGCGGGAACAGCTCGTTAGAGGCCGACGACAGGAGGAGGCCACGATGTCCCTAGCGCGCCTCAACCCGTCTCAATCGCTTCTCCTGTCGTCAGCCGCCAAGTCGCAAGCAGGATCAGCACTTCGCAGGCGGAAATGTGAACGCACACGAACGCATCAACGAGAACGACCGAACAGAAAGAGCGAAGTGCGAGGGAAGAGAAAGAAACATTACAACGCGATCGGTCGCAACACAGAACAGCAGAGAAAGCTCGCAAATGCCAAGTGCTCGCGCTCGGGGTTGGCTTTACTCTTTGTTCTTTTTTGTTTGTTTCTTTCTTTGCTATTCCGTCCACATCTGCTCGAGTCGATGGCCCGCTTGCGCGACACGACGCCGATGCTTTCGTCCGTTCGCTGCCTTTGCGATGTAATAACCCTTGTTGCTACAGAGTTAAGGTAAACACGAGGACGGCTCGCGTCCTCTCTGTCGCGGCCGTGCTTGCAGGTCGGGGCGAGCGAATCCGTACGAGCAGCAGCCAACAAGCGGTAGTAGTAGTACGAGGGACGAAGCTGCCCTTCTTAATGCGTCGCTAAACACGGCCGACCTGAGCCGGCATCGCACGCGTATATATACAAGGCGATAACGGCGGCGTAGCGAGCGTTTGTTTTCGGCACGAGAGCGAGCCTCTACGCTTGAGAACACGGGACACGTAATTGGTTCTCCACTTCACGTTAGCTAAAAGCAGTAGCTAAACGGAGTGATGCAGGGCTTGTAAAAGGTTTCGCGAGGAGACTGAACCAATAATTGCGACACAGTCTGAGGTATTGACTTACGGTTGCGCTTCCCAAGATTAAAGCACCCTCGTAAAAAGAACGCCCAGCTCAGATATTTACGCGAACATGGACAACTTGCCTATGTGTGCCATAAGCAGCAATCACATGTAGAATGGTATTAACAGGCTGCCTCTTTAAAATGTTTTTTTCACGAAAGATAGCTGACCTGCTTTTGAGAGAAAAAAAATCGTTATTTCCTGAAACGTCATTAAAAAAAGCGAAAGCGAAAGAAATAAAAGCACTCAAGCCACTCCGCGTAAAGGTATGCGAACACACTTTCGAACCGACCCGCCTGGCCTGGTTACACCAGATAAGATAGCAAGAGAGGAAGCGCCAAGGTCGCGATAAGAGGGGAGAATGAAGAAGGAACTCCACGAGCAGAACACGAGACACAGCGAAAAAAAAAAAAACACGCACGGCTGCTTCTCTCGGTGCTTCAAATGAAGTTATCCTATTCTGTGGCAAGAGGACCACGCAGAAAAAGAGAAAAAGAGAAGTTAATCACATTAAGAGAAATAAACAGGTATACATTCTAATCTCAACGTATAATTAAGCGATATTTGCCACGTACTTTAGGAGCGCAAGAAGGAAAAAAAAAAAGGGCACGCCACGCACAACACCACATTACCAATTTCATCAAACTATACCTATATAGAAGAAATGTTTCTTAAGGCGTACCTTCTAAGCATGTTACACACACACACAAAATAATAATAATTGTAGCCGTTCCCATGCACGCAACAAAGCGGCCCGTAACGCTAGCGCGAGCGAACTATCGGGAGCGCATTCCGCAATCCAGGTATCGCAGGGAACAGCGCTTTAAAGTGTTGATTCTCCTCGACGTTACATGAAAGCCCGCACCTCCTTGAAAGCGTGATGTCCCCTAGAGGCAATAGGTTCGCATCTGTACCTTTACTTGGGGACTGCGCTGTATGAGCAGCGAAGGCACGTGCTCCCTTCTGTCGATCAGGACTCGAGGCAGCGTCCACTCCACCTGCCAGTTATTCATACTATGCTGCCCAGAACACAGTCTACCCCGTGTTACGATTTCGTGCAATCGCCCAGAAGAGGCACACAGCGCAACAGGCTTCCAACAGGCTGCCAAATGTTTTGGCTGATTCGCTGCTCGAGAAGAAGAAGAAGAAGAAGAAGAAGAAGAAGAAGAAGAAGAAGAAGAAGAAGAAGAAGAAGAACGAAACACGGCGAATGAAGGCGCGGAGTGGATTGAGTGTTAGGTAAGGCAGAGAGGCAGCCGCTTCCAATATGATGTGCACTGTCGCTTGAACGACCTCGAATGCTTTTCTGATCTCTGAACGAACCATCATAGCCTTCACGCCCAAAAACGCTTCCCAAAAACCTACAGCACTAGACAGGCTGCTTTTGATTAAGTCACGAAAACCTGCTACTGCTGCGGTTTGTTCTCAACCTGTGTCTCGAATCACGGCGTGAAGAAAAAGGCATCGTTAAGAACAAACTTTTTCCTTCTCCATAACAATAGTAATAATATTAGAAAACATGCAAGAGCATGAGGCAGCATGACATCAATAAAGGCTTATCTTAAGGGGGGGAGGGGGGGGAAAGGGGCTTGTGTTTAAAACCGGCGGCGGTCGCCTCGCGAAGGACGACAGAACGAACGGCTAAGGATGCGGGCTTGATATACATATATATATAGGCTACCCTGGGACCTCCTGGGTCTTGTAAAAACGCGAGATAAAGTAATCGAAAAACGAAAAAGTAGGTGCGGCCGCACGAACGCGTAGCTCTTCTCCGACTGCGACTATACTGCCCCGGATAATTCACCAGAGCAATGAAGGCAATGTGGTAGGAGATAAAAAAAAAAAACATCAGCACAGCAAGGAAGAACGCCGCCGAAACATCAGTCTGGTGACGGCTATAGCGCTATAGTATATGTGTGTCTATACATATATATCTCTCTATATATACTTTTTTTTCTTTGCGTTGAACAAGACAGTTTCGTCCTGGATTTTTTTATACGGGAACAAACCTCACTGTATATACGTGAAAAAACACGTTCAACAAACGTACACGGTACGGGTAGCTATTGATAACTTGTATATACGCTTTTATGGTCAGCTTTCCTGCCGTTTACAATAACCGTATACTTTACGCAATTCACTATAGGAACAGAAGCAGCGGACGGAAATAAAAAAGGAAAAGGCGCAGGCAGGCTGATAGGTATGAAGACGATACGGACGCTTCAATAAATTATGCGCTAAAGCAGAAGCAGGAAAGTTCAGTATGTACACAAAAGAATGGAGAAGGAACGATAAACAAAGCCATTGCTGAGATTCTTTGGCAGGGCGCATACAGGAGACATGGCTGCCACCAATATAAACGAGACAGGGTATAGCAATGGCAGGTGGCAGTACAGTAAAGACAAAAAAAAAGCTATACATAAAACGATCGGCGCGGGAAGTAGCGCGCCAGGATGCACAGCCGCCTCTGAAGAGAGGCTTCCTTCCTCGTTCACGAGAAACGTCCAAACAATGCTCATTCACTTTCGTTTCCATCGTTACGCTCCTTGTGCGTTCTCTCTTCCAGCAGCGCGGCGTTTTCTCGCGACGCCTATGTCATTACGGATGTATTATCGTGTTCTCCCAGTCACGGCGGACGCGCATGCGCAGAGACCGTTTGCGATCATATTACCGAACGCTTTTGACACGATGCGTTATCGGGAATGTGCGAATACGGCGAATGGTATAGATGTTCAAATAGGGGGAGGGGGGGGTATGATACAGACACTTCATCGGAAGTACGCTTGTACGGGCTCTTGCACCTCCATGAAGTGAGAGCCCCCCCCCCCCCCTCCCCCGTAATTTTGAAACAGACAAAGGTTGAGAAGTCTGAGAAACAATCGCACCCTTTCTTCGAAACCAACGCGAAACAGCGCAAAAAAACAAAACAAACGAAAAGTTACGCGGGAACCTAGTACGCAGTACTCGCTCTACCTCGCGCAAGCGCCACTCGCCTGGCATCGGAGTTGGAAAGCTTACTGAGCGCTGCTACTTCCAAGTAGGGGAGGGCATCCCACACTTCAGGTATCATAACTTGAAGCGTCCCCGTCAATATCACCGCATGCATACGAGTGACGCCGGGATTGTTGCGACAAGTGTCACACCGTGAGGGCACGTCTTTGGCGGACGGTGGCGCTCCGTCGAGTTTCGTACCCGATGGGCGTTCCCGACAGCCGGTTAATTGAAATGCGTCACTAAACCGCTGCTGTAATATGCAGATGGCGAGGTTTTATTTGACCGCGCTAAACACTGCACTTTTGCCACACTTTTAACATGGAACACAGCACAGCTGTACAGCCGTCAATGACTGAGACGCCGAAAATGCGACAGCGTGAGCGTTCAGCACAGGCTGCCGCGTTTGCAACACGCGTGTGCCATATTCTAGTCATGCGAAGGTTGCACGCTCGAATTCCTTCTCAAACTGCGGCATTGCAACACCCCAGTCTTTGATGGGCTGTAGTACAATTTTTATTCTGACTATAGTCACTAACGTTGCTCGAGCACGGCTCTCACATTGTAACACTCGGCAGAAAAGCGAAACCTCTTCAAGCCGGCAGCCCTCATCTAAAAGGAGGCACAGGATTGTGGTCCGACACGGTGCATTTCAATTCAACCTACGGCAGATGTCAAGGCTGGACTACGTGATGGCACTCGTGCTTATCATGTCTGCCGAATATTTAAGACGCCTATGCACCAAGTTTATGCATCGAACCATTCCATATTCAGCCCTTACGAAGACATTACTTTTATCCACGCTACGGCACACGAGGCATATACTACGCGTGGTCACACACAGAAAAATGAAAAAAAGGAATACACACAAGCAAAATGAGCTCTTAGATAAAGGGATGAACTCCCGCAACAAGTAGTCAAAAGGGTGTGAGTGAGCTCCGGCTTCGAGAGGTTTCGTAAGCGTGATACTTTTGCGGAACGCCAAGCCCGCATGCTCGGGATTGCCAGTTATCGCGGACACATTTCAATGCAAGCTTTTCGGCCCAAAAGCAAGAGAAAGTCGATGACGACAATTTCGATAGTGACGGTGGACAACCGTCGCACCTTGCCATGCGTTCACGAGGCCCGGATGGCATGGTGCACGGGAGGAGACAAGGCAGGCGTCGCCGCTCACAGAGTGATGCCGACACTGCGACCGTACTCACCGAGCGCGGGCGCGGCGGGCGACTGAGCGGCCACCACAGATGATGTCGAGCCCGGTTTGGAGCCCACGAAAGAAGACTCCATCCACACGGCCGGTCTGGCAGCACCGTTCGACGAAGTAGATGGCACACCGACGTCACTGATCACCGAGGCGCAGACGGCCGTCGAATCGTCCTCGCGTTCCACGTTCCAACCACCACCGTCCCCGTAGATGCCTTGAACGTATGAGTAGCGGTCCCGAGGAATGCACGGCGACGCCGATTGCTGGTGCTGCTGTCGGTGCTCTTGCTGTTCTTGTAGCTGCTGCTGGTAGTACTGTTGCTGCTGCTGGTGATGCTGCTGTTGCTGGTGGGCGTACTCGAGAGTCGACGGCGTAGTCCAGCCGCCTCCAGGAGACACAGGTCGGCTACCAGCGGAAGACAGTGGAGTCGTGGTACCGGTACTGGGAGCGGCACGCCAGCCGAGGTACGGCTGCCGCATGGATCGGTAGGACCAGGCCGCTGCAGGGGCACTGCTCACGCTTCCCCAGCGGCTGAGGGAACCGCCTCCATCGTGCGATCCGGGGCTGGACGTGAGGGACTCGCGCGACGCATGCCAGCATCGCCAGTCTGGCGCTGTCACTCGCTTAGGGATGACCAGGTTCCGGCTATCAGGAGTGGTGGCTGCCAGGCTCGCGGTCGAAGGCGTACGGCTGCCCAGCCCTTGCCAGCCTGATCGGCCCGTAGAGGAGACGGAGTCGCGACGCGACCGCAGGATGCCCGTCTCGGCTTGCTTGGTGCGCCGCGTGTACCATTCGGGCAGCTCTAGCTTCTGGAGCGAGCGCTCGATGCGGAGCTCGTGTTCGGACTTGGTTCGCTGTTCGTCGCCCAGCAGCGGGCCGCCCACGGTGCCGTCCTCGAGGAAGCGGTCCATGCTGCGTGTGCGGTTCAAGTAACTGTCGTCAGCTGCGTCACTGCAGTTCTGGCCGGTGTCTTCTTCGGCAGCGCAGATGGACGCTTTCACCTGGCGACAACAGAGCGTGTCCACGTCAGTCTCGAGGTAGCCGAGGCTCCTGCTGCGGCGGCGTTCATCGTGCGCGGGCTGTCCGCAGCGGCGTCGCGCGTAGCGGCTGCGCGTCTGCTCGACGAGCCGGTTGAACTTGTCTGGATGCACCGCCGGCGCCGGGCTCCGGGGCGGCAGCACTGCGGCGATCGGTTCAGGTCCTGTCGCCTGCCGCGGTGCACACTCCGTTGAAGGAGGCGGCCATCGATCGTGCAGCCTGCGGCTGCGCCAAGCGTCCGCCTCCAGCGCCGCCAGATCCGGCGAGCTCTTGGCGAGATTCTCGCGCGCCGCCTGCGCGCTAGCGCGGAATCCGAGCAGTCGCTCCGCGGACTCTTCGGCTGTCGTGCACGGAGCAGCGGACGCGTCGTTGGGGCGCTTCTGCTGCTCCTGCTGCCGCTGAAGATTCTCGAAGAATCGTCGTCGCGACGACACGAGGCGACCAGTCGCCGGCGACATGTGTGGTTCGGGCAGTTCAACTTGAGGTTTGGGTAGCGTCTGAGCCAGCCGCCGCGCCGTCGCGTAGCCCGTGATGCGTTCGAGGTGCTCGGCTGGATCGAGTGGAGACCGGGATCGGGGCGGGGGCACTGGCTTGGGTGGCCGGAGAAGCGGCTGCGAGGCTGGTTGTTTCTGCTGCTGAGGAACGGGCGGCGGCTTGCGATGAGACACTGGGCCCGTTCTTCCATTGACAGGAAGAGTAGCTGGTCTTTTGTTGTTGCAATGACCGTTGCTGACTTTCGGCGTACTTGTTATGACAGGCCCATCGCAGTCATCAGAGTCGGGAATGTTGTCAACGATGACAGCGTTGCTCTTCACGGGAGTTTGTAGTACACGAACACGATCTTCAAGTAGCACGGGGGACGGCGTCGAACTTGTCGGGGGCGAACTGTCAGCTCGAGTTGGCAAAATATTCGAATGAACGTGAAATGAACGTTGCTCGCAGGGGAGCGGCTCGCGTTCCAAAAGGGGAGACACGTCACCTTCTTTGTGATGACCGTTCACATGATCCCTGCTGCCGCCGGACTTCTTGAGGTGTAGCGACGAAAACTCCTTGTAGCGCACGGGAGTCGGCAGCCGGACATCAGAGCGCGCCGATGAGGTTTTGTAGACCGGTGACGATGAGACGGAGACGATGTCGTCCGCAGGCTGGCTTCGCGCGTGCCTGGCCCGGTCGACGGCATCTTCGGAGCCGCCGACCGAGCAGGCAGTGCGCACTACGACGTCCAGGTCTGGTGGAGGAGCGAACTGCTTGCACCCAGCGTAGATTTCGCGCGACGCTTCAGCACTCGCCGTGGTTGCTGCTTTCGCTGTGGCTACGGCCAGCGCGAGGAACGGATCACGCGACTGCGCCCGCACTGATGCCAAGGCGGACGCGCGGCTGGGTTCCGTCGAGCTACCGCCGCGGGATCGCGCGACGGCGCGCGAGGTTGCTGTCGCGCTCACTGTTCCCGCTCGTTGTTTGTTGTGGCGCGCGGCCGGCGGGCTTTCCAAGTGAAAACTCACATCTTCCTCCTCGAGAAATTCACTTTCAATGCCTTCTTGCTCTTCGTCGTCTTCCAAGTCGCACGACGTGCCTTCGTCGTCGTACGCGGCAATCGGCGGCGTCTTCTGCTGCCTCCAGCGATGATACTCGCGCTGCTGACAGACGTCGTTGGCCGCACTGGAGACGACGGCTGGGTTCACGCTGCCGCCGACATTCCTTACTCCACTGCCGCCGGCGCTCTCTTTCTTCTGCTTCCCACTTTCCCGCGTTGCCGATTGGCGCCTCTGAATCGCCTCTTCCGGTTGGCGCTTACGCGCTCCGTCCACAGAGGGCAGCACCCAACGAGTAGGCTGCGGCGGCGCACTTGTCTTGGCTGCAACGTCGGCTTGGCGCGCTTTCGGCTGCGGCGTCGTCTGCTCTCGAACCACGGTTTTTTCGACGTCGCTGCTTTTCACCAAGGGGGTGCATCGCTCCGTAGTTTCCGTGCTACTCGTTTCACTCCACGATGTCTGATTGACGTTGTTGAGCTTGGCAATGCGCGTTCCATTCCGGTAGTACTCGTAGCTATCCTCGCGCCGCACGCTCTGTGACACACAAATCTCCGTCTGCACAAAGCTCAACGACGAGTTACCTTCGCTGTTGCGGTGCATGCCGTTCATGTTTTTGGTCCGGCGTTCTTCAGCCACTCCTGCGCGGCTTTCACATCGAGGCCCGGGAGGTGAATGAGTGCCGTTTCTGTTGCCGCCACCGCCACTGTCGACGAAGCATTGCTGATCCGCCGAGCGGCCGTGGCTCTTGCGCGAGCTATCGATCGCCGACTCCCAGCTCAGACTGCTGGGGGGCGAGATGTCGCTCGAACTCGAAGTGCTGTCTCCGTCCAAGTAACCCGAGTCATCCAGGTCAGCCTCGGCGTTGTTCTGTTGATGGTCCCCATGGTAACTAGCCGAGTTTCGATTTCGGCCATGCCCGCTCGAGTAGTCATCGTCTTCGCTACCAGATGACGCTGAGAGGTCTTTGAATGTGACGTGCCGCACGATAGATGGCGCGCTGTGTCGGGTCTCTGTCGCAAGCGCGCTTTTGCGGATCGCGGCGGCTCGGCCGTTGTTTACGCCCTTGCCCACCGGTTTCGGAATCGCGTGGCTGCCGGCGTTCACCTGGTTGTTGTGGTGGTCAGCTGTTGGCGATCCTTCGCCGCCGGCGACGGAGGCGCGACACGCCGCAGGTTCAAACTGCTGATTTTTGGCGTTCGGTCCATGACCACTGCTTCCGTGATTATCGACGTCGTAAACTTGTGCGTTGTCGTCGCTCACACTTCGCGAACGGCCGTTGACACACCGTGACTTGGGAGCCCGCTCCGGCGAAGAAGGCAATATCACTGCACCTCCGCGGGGATTACAACTGGGGCCTTTTCTGTGGGCGTCGGTGTAGGTGACCGCGGTTGCAATAACGGCGTCAGCGGGAACCGCTGATGGAGCAGTGACATGATTCGAAGGCTTTGTCGATGAGGAGTTGGGTTGCGTTTCGGAATGGTCGTGGTGCTTGTTGGTGGCGAAGCCGTTGGCGACTCCGGCGGCGGCTCTGTTCAGTTCAACCACAGAGCCGCACTCGGATGGGTAGGACCACCAGCTCCCCGAGTCGGAGTCCTCTTCGCCGATGGATGAGGCCGACTCCAGCCTGGTGGAGTCGCTGCTGTAACTGCCGCCTGCGCTGCCGCCGCTGTAGCCTTCTTCCGGCGCTGGTGCTGCGATGCCGGTGGCGCCGGGAACGCACAGAACGTGCGACTCCCAGCGCGGTACGTCCTGCTGCGTCATGACGACGCTGCGCACCAGAGCATCACGGGAGGACTGCTGTGTCGGTGAGCAGCAGCTGCAGCAGTGTCGTCGAGAGTGCTGATCCGGCCTTCACCTTGTTTTTGAGCGGCACTTGGGCGGCGGCGGCGCAGCGGCCCGCACAGCTGCGTCGTTCGTAGATGCTCCGACGCAGGCGAATGCACGCCACGCGCGCGCCGGCGCTTCTGCGCCACAACCGCTGCGTGCCGCCGTTCTCTCTCAGCCGGTGGGATGAAGAACCTGTGAGGAGCGACCGTCCGCTACCGACGCCGGCCTGCGTCGCTCTGTCCGTGCGGGAGAACAGCCGAGCGGCGAAGCCGGCTTCCGGAAAGGGTCTGCTGCTCCGCTTTTCTTCTCAGTGGCTGGCCAGCCGCTGCTACCCGCTCTCCTCATTGTGCGTTGTTCTTGTACGCGCGCTCGCACTTCCCTCACCCCGCTGCCAGCTGCCCCTTTCTGCGCCCTCTCGTTATGGCTGCGGCAGATAGGCGATTCAAACCCCGTCCTTCCCTCCCTGCGCTTTATAGTTCTTATATTAGTTTCTATTTTTTTGTTCTTCGCCTGCTGAACAACCCACCCCACTATTGTGCGAGGGGAAAGGACTCCAACTCCGATGAATTGGAGCTGGGGTTCTCACCCCCAGCCAGCTGGGCGGTGGGCCAGAACCACGGACGAGGCCAAAGCGTGTCCCGCGACTTCACAATCTGCCCTAACCACCTTTTCGGGCCTCCCTTAGTCATATATTATTTTTTGGTGAGGGGTGCGCCTCGGTGCGAGGCGGATGTTGGGACGCGGAAGCTATTGTCGCGCTTGTCCTGGCCGCGGAGCCGCACGTGGCTCATCAAGCTGCTTTCACCAAAGGCTCCGTCCTTTCGATTTTTTTTATTTCACTTTTTCACAACATCATGCGACACATGCGCGATTCAGATCCTTTTAGGAGTGCATTTCAGCAGCAAGAGATCGTGCATGGACACCGAAAACGCTTGGACTGTCACTGCCGGTTGGCTTGTCAACTTACATATAGAGTGCCAACGCGCGCTTCTGTCTTTGCGAGTGATGAACGTGGTGCCGGTTCGTTCTGCATGGCGCACTGTCGCGACCTAGGGTGGCGGTGGGGAGGGTCCGACGGACGCTCTACGAAATGCGAAACTGGAATCAGCAGCGGGTAAATAGCGAGCCTTGCGAGTTGCGAACGGCGCAAGAGGAGCTGGAAGAGACGTAGGAAGTGGCACGGCTGACATTTTGAAGGACGGTGCGATGTACCGAACAGGAAAGTGGTGTGCGCGGCCGGAACGGCGTTCTCTACAGCTAGAACTATACGGCACAGAAGTTACCCGTCTACGTTCGCCGGTGCATTTGCACCGTTGATGAAGTTGACGAAAGTTGTATGGTTTGATTAAATTTTCCTGTTAACCATTTGGACTATTCCTCGCGTTACCTTTCAACCGTTGTTGTCTGAAGGGGAATTGCGTTTCCACAACCAGTCAAGTACGAATACTTCGCAACGGTGACCTTGGATACGGGATCAAACACTAAACATTTTCCCACATATAAACAACGGGAGAAATCCTGCGAGGAGTCCGTTTACTGTAAATCTTTGATTACGTTATTTAATACACACGTATCCAGACAATCAGGACGTCATTATTTTTACTGCCATATATATGGGCAGTCTCTCCGATTTACAACTGGTGAAGGGTAAGTTACAAGTTTAGTTTTCTGCCATGCACTACAGCTGTAAAGTTTAGTGCCAGTGCTCGTTCTCTGACTCCCACTCGCCACTTATTTTCATTATTTTTATTTTTCTGCACGAGGAACATTTTTGGCCGCCAGACAATACCCTTGTCGTATGTATACCTCTTTGATCCTGTCCCGCATATCTTTGAGCATGTAAAAAACTGTAAATAGTTGTCTGATGTTGGGAACACAGACCGGCGATGTATATTCATCGTGGTACAGTGTCATGCTGACTTGCGTCAGGATAGGGTGACATTTTCTAAAGTGCGTGATGATATATATGTATAAGCACGTGATGGAAGTAAGAGATTTATAACGGGTGGAGTGACTTCCTCTTGACTGATCAAGTTTGTTAGTTGGTTATGAGGTTTAAAGAGCCCGACAACCAACTTTTATGGCACTTTTTTCTTTTGCGTAGAGCAATCGAATGTCCTTCGGTCAGGGTATCTAATCACGCAATGGTAAGGCGGACGATGCCACGAACTGTTTATATTCTAAATTCTCGATGTGAAAACTTTGAAGTCGCATACACACAACGTACATGTTGCAAACTGTGGGAAGTGAACGAGAGAGTTATTCGCGTTTGTGCGGGGTGCTTCGCTGTGCATGCGCATTGATCGCGCATGCGCCACGGCTCAGCATGTTCCACTTGTTATCGCGAAGGCAGCACCGCTCCTCAGCGTCTATTTACCTAGCAAGCCGCACAGAAACGAGCGGGGATGAATATGAGAGTACGCATACTCCAATTTTGAGCACTTTATAATTATTGCGCGTGCATGATAGCATCAGGCGACGGGCAGAGAAATGAATGACTCAATAATCTACAGCTTCGAGGCTCTTCTATTATAGGCTGCGCGCTATACCGGTATTTTTTTTGTAACTTCTCAACGCGATCGACAAATATAAATCCTACTCACTTCGCAAAAAAATTTGCTTGATTTTGTCTTTATGATTCGTAGGCTTTACATTTTCACAAGGATCTAATCAAATAATGTGGCAAGCTGTGGATCCCCTTAACATTGCAGAGCGACTGAAGTTATGATCAACAACGTAGTGGAGAGCTGCAGATATTCGACCTCCTGGGAGCTTCTTGACGCGCTCTGACATCGCGTAGGCGACCATCGCGTAGGCGACCATTAGTGATATGCAACCACCGCGGCAGGGAACTAATGAGGAAGGGAATTCTCTACTCTCACGAGTAGAAACTCAAAACGGCACTGTATAATGTTGGCATGCTTAAATTTTCCCATTATTTCCTGTTATCTCAATATCATATTTACACGTATAAATTTATGGTACCTAAATGGTCTCCTGACACGTGAAACTGCGTGTGACGTTAACGTAAGTATCCATAAAGCTGCCGTGTTCGGAACTGCCTAATATACTATTTTAGAAATATATACATTTATAAAAGTTGATTGCGGTGAACAAGTAATACAGGTGCAACTAATGTACGTGATGAATCGCAGGTGAGGAAAAATATGACAGATTTCTAGTCACCAAGAGTATTTTGTATCGACAACATGGAACAAGAATAAGGAGCGAAATGTGAAATTTCAGCAAATGTATATGCTGCTTAGACGACTTGAGGTTTCTAATTCAACCTCCAAGATTTTATTTCGTATCAGTAGTTGCACGACCAACGCTTACTTTATTCGTAAATGACCTGTTTGTTTGCTACCGCAGACGTAAGTTGTTACGTTTCGCAGGAAGGGTGCTCACAAAGGTGGTATGATACGGAATAAAAAGGCTACGGTGCACTTCTTTTGATCACCATATTGCTCTAGCTAAGCTACAAGAAATAAAAAAAAGTTTCGATAAGTGAGCGAGTTAGTGAGTGAGTGAGTTTCAGATAAAGATGCCTGACTACACTTTGTTCAAGATATCAGTAAAATGTCCTAGTGAAAAAAAAATAAATCAGCTCAAACGCGTGAGTGGTGGGGCCAAGTTTGAAGGAACCGTGGAGCTTGCTGAGCGACCTTCCTAAGCCTACCAGTCAAGCCTAGCCTGTAGATAGCCGCTTAAGGCTTAAGCGTAGAGTGGGGCAGTTAAATCTAGCAAAACGAACTTCGAGCCTCCTTCTTTATTTATTTATTTATTTATTTTCTATCTGTTCCTATTGTTTTCTTTCTGTAAGTTTCACTTCCTCCTTTTCCTCTCTATTGTTTTTGTATTTCTCTTTATCTCCGTCTTTTCTCATTCTCTCGTCCACCGCAACGCAACCATTCCCACAAATGCTTGTTGTGCTACCGTGCGTGGATAGCCGAGTGATTGCGGCGCTCGCCCTCAGACCCGGGAACGAATCCCGCCCCACGAAGAAATTTTATTTGGCTTTATTTATTTCATCTCTTCCTCCCCGCTTCCCATGTCCTCACCTGCTCCTTTCCTCTCTCCTCTCCACTTTACCGAGCAGAGTTTTCGATTAACGCTCGCCTCTCTCCTCCATCCCGGCACATTCATCCGGCAGCACTGCTAGGTTTTACTAGGTTTTACTCTCTCCCACTTCAGGGACCAACTGAAGCACCCACCGTTATCCATCACACTTCTCCCATCTGCTCTTTCGCTCCACTATTCTTCTCTTTCTCTCGCACCTAAAGCACTCGGTAGTTGGGCTTGCCCAATTTCCTGCGGCCCATACCCGCCCGAGAGTGTACGGACACCACCGCACTTACCTCGAGCTTAAACATAGCACTAGCTTTTGAAACATAGCACTTATTCTGACGTTTCCACCGAGGACCGGTCTTTCCCTTTCTTTCAGAGAGGCCGGTGTTCCCCGGTCCAAACGTCACAATGATTACGTTGGTCACTGGGACTATATACTCGTGCGATGTTGACGTGCTCTAAACATCTCCGGCTATACCCTACGCGTGTCAACTATAGCTGTGGGACGTTTGGCATTGGCTGTGCGTCACATAGGAGGAATATCTTCAGAAAGCGAATAGCATGCGCACGTGGCCGCGCATTCTTCGCATGTTCGCGAAGAACGCGCCGCTTATTATTCGCGTGTTCCATCACACAGTGATGGAACACGCGAATAATAAGCGGCGCGTGCGTCACGTCGGAGCATATTGTACGCCCTTCCGCATAGGCCCCAGTCGTAAAGGTACACGTTGTAAAGTGTCTTCGCCCGAGCATACAGAAAAGGGTCCCGTCTCTTTCTCCGTCATACGCTGTCGTCGTCACGACGTGAGGGCTTTCGTCAAGCACGCACCGTGTCGCGAGCACAAAGGACAACTCGCACAAATATTGCGCGCGTGCGCTCAAAGGTATTTTCCGACCAAGTGGGCACTCCGACATTTTTTAAGAATCCAAAAAGTCGTTGCAGATTGACACCAACCATTCTGCATAATAAATGCTAAGCATTTCTTAGCGAACTTCAGTGACTTTGAGCGTATCTATCTATCTATCTATCTATCTATCTATCTATCTATCTATCTATCTATCTATCTATCTATCTATCTATCTATCTATCTATCTATCTATCTATCTATCTATCTATCTATCTATCTGTCTGTCTGTCTGTCTGTCTGTCTGTCTGTCTGTCTGTCTGTCTGTCTGTCTGTCTGTCTATCTATCTATCTATCTATCTATCTATCTATCTATCTATCTATCTATCTATCTATCTATCTATCTATCTATCAATTATCTATCTATCTATCTATCAATTATCTATCTATCTATCTATCTATCTATCTATCTATCTATCTATCTATCTATCTATCTATCTATCTATCTATCTATCTATCTATCTATCTATCTATCTATCTGTCTGTCTGTCTGTCTGTCTGTCTATCTATCTATCTATCTATCTATCTATCTATCTATCTATCTATCTATCTATCTATCTATCTATCTATCTATCTATCTATCTATCTATCTATCTATCTATCTATCTATCTGTCTGTCTGTCTGTCTGTCTGTCTGTCTGTCTGTCTGTCTGTCTGTCTGTCTGTCTGTCTATCTATCTATCTATCTATCTATCTATCTATCTATCTATCTATCTATCTATCTATCTATCTATCTATCTATCTATCTATCTATCTATCTATCTATCTATCTATCTGTCTGTCTGTCTGTCTGTCTGTCTGTCTATTTATCTATCTATCTATCTATCTATCTATCTATCTATCTATCTATCTATCTATCTATCTATCTATCTATCTATCTATCTATCTGTCTGTCTGTCTGTCTGTCTGTCTGTCTGTCTGTCTGTCTATCTATCTATCTATCTATCTATCTATCTATCTATCTATCTATCTATCTATCTATCTATCTATCTATCTATCTATCTATCTATCTGTCTGTCTGTCTCGTCTGTCTGTCTGTCTGTCTGTCTGTCTGTCTGTCTATCTATCTATCTATCTATCTATCTATCTATCTATCTATCTATCTATCTATCTATCTATCTATCTATCTATCTGTCTGTCTGTCTGTCTGTCTGTCTGTCTGTCTGTCTGTCTATCTATCTATCTATCTATCTATCTATCTATCTATCTATCTATCTATCTATCTATCTATCTATCTATCTATCTATCTATCTATCTATCTATCTATCTATCTATCTATCTATCTATCTATCTATCTATCTATCTATCTATCTATCTATCTATCTATCTATCTATCTATCTATCTATCTATCTATCTATCTATCTTTCTCCACCTACGACTTTTAGCTCTCCTGACCGTTTCACTAATGGTATCGATACAACATTTGGTATGGCATAGCATAACTGTACAACGAGCATAAGTGACTAGTCATAACATGAAAATCATGACATGCATGTCATGATTGTTATGATTTACGTTCCATGGTCTTCCTGCTCCTGCGGTCATTTCGTTCACATGACATATTGCAAAGCTTGTATTGTATGACATGACTGCATGACGAACATAAGTGACAGGCGCTAACGGGGAAATTGTGACATGTATGTTATGTAAGTCATGACTACACGCCCCTCTCATGGTGCGCTCGCGGTCGTTTTACTTGCTTCACAGATACCAAATTTCACTAGCTTCACAGATACCAAGCAACAACTTGGTGCTTAAATGCACCATGGTATACCGCCCAAAGGGTTAAGTTTTTTCATGAACAACAAGTACCTATCATTTAAGGTATATATATGATGAAAAAAGAAAGTCGGATGCAGGCAAGCAAGTCATAGCGGAAGTTTTGTTGTGCTTTTAATGAAAGAGTTATAAGTTAAAGCCGACGAAAATGGACGAATACCATCACACAACATCCGCGTCATCACGCGCACTGCGCTATACCATGCAGCTGTGGCTGCTGCCCCATCTGCGCACTAAGGCGCTGTGTTTCATATTGCGCAGCATTTTCGCGAAGTTTCACCTCTATGGCAGGCTGAGCAGCACTCTATTACTGTTATTATACAGCTATCGAATTCAAACATGAAACAAGTCCGCCCATTTGCCGCATGTTTGAGGCAGTTAGTGGTCTGCCACACATACACGCAATGTTTGAACGGTCCTAGAGCAGCCGAATACCACAGATCCGATTGCATCTTCACATCGCGAGTGCTTCGTGCGCCGTAAAGAAGTCTTTGTGGCGCAAAACTTGTAGTCGATCCACGTGCTAGATGTCTAACAGTATAAGGGCGCCACTCCCCACGACAATAGATTTTTTATCGCCGAGCCTGCAGCGTGGTGCTTGCTGCGCCCGCCCGAGTTCAGGACACATCCAGGGACGGGGTACGTAGGCGTGTCTGAGATAACGCCAGGCGACAGGTCCGCTGCTCTTGTTCCGGGCTTGCACTCTGTATACGAGCTATATGCTACAACAGCTGCTTCAAGTCGGCACCGCTGCTAAGCGTCTGCGTGGACCTTTAGAATATGCCGCAAAGACGCGCCCCCGAATAGTCTCGTGTCGCAGGGCTGGCATCACATTAAACATGCCAGAGACAAACATCCGTGACACAGCCCAGGAAAAGAAAACAAGAAGATAACGAGATGAAGAGGAAGTAAATACACGGTGGTCAAGTCCTTTCACGATGTGCTCCTCTGCAACGCGCGTTCCGTTCAAGAAGCAACAGAATCGCTTCGTCTGTCCCGCAGTTTCTTCTCTACTTCGATGTCCGAATGCCTTTGTTCCAGGACTAACTCCGTTTGAACAGCAAACGCGGCCCTGCTTCCAGAGCACATGTTTTATTGGTATTTCAGTCTGCGGTGTCGGTAAGTTGACAGAGACAGTGTCATGCTCAGAATACTGCGGCACAAATGGTATATATTCCTGCACTCTCAGCGTGCACGACTTATTGCCGTCAAGATGGTAATGCGCGGACTGGTTGGTTTGAATCACTGGCATTCATTTCGGTCGCGCGAAACACACACACACACACACACACACACGCACACGCACACGCACACGCACACGCACACACACACACACACACACACACACACACACACACACACACATATATATATATATATATATATATATATATATATATATATATATATATATATATATATATATATATATTGCCCATCCAGTTTGTGCCCTTTCTTGTGTCAGCGTCTTCTTTTTCTTATTACCGAAATAAATGCCTTTTTGTTCTTTCTGAGCGCTGGTCCGTAACTATCCCGATTGCTCGGCGTTCACGGAGAAGAGCGTAGAATAGTTGTTCTATCAAGTAAATATTTCTTTCCCTTGTTATGGTAATGCAGAACCAAATTCCAACTGAGTTTGTCAATTGCGTTTCTGTCTCAGCAAGACGGCCTCGAGTAAAAAGCTTGGGAAGCCGGGGTTGTCACTCCATGACTTCGGTAGCTAATGGACGGAGAGCTTTTTTTTTTATAGCGAAAATACAATTTGGTGGCGTTCAGAATAATTTAACCTTTTGCTGAAGCAAAGTTTCAAAAACTTCTCTTTGCTCCATAATGATCCGAACATACGACAAATCGCTCGGGAAACCGACACGCCAACGTGACGTCAATCTTCTTACCATTGCAGACTAAATCTTTCTCACTGTTTAGCTTAGTACCCCACCGCGGTGGTCTAATGTTTATGGTGCTCCAATGCTAACTGGAGTGTCGCGGGATGGAATTCCGGCTGCGGAGGCTGCCTTTTCGATGGGGCGAAAATGCTTCAGGCCCATATGCTTGGATTTGTGTGCATGTTAAAGAACACGAGGCGTGGTGCAAATTTCTGGAGTCCTCCACTACGGCATCTTTCGTAACCATAGCATGCTTTTAGGACGTTAAACCCCATTTATTATTACTATATTACTGTCCTTTCCCTTCGCCCCAAACCGATTCTCTTTTGCACTGGCTTCACTGGGCGTGGTGACATAGAGGTTGGGGTATTGCGCTGCTAATCTTGAAGGTACGTGTTCGATTAACAGGTTTCTGTGGACGCCTATTGATGGGGGCGAAATTCTAGAGACCCATATACCCAGGTTCAGGTGCACGTTGAAGAAACCTAAGTGTTCAGTATTAACCCGAATTCACTCACGCCGACGCCTCATCATCAGGTCGTTGTTCTAGCTCGTATAACTCGTAAGTGGCAGCATTCACAAAGCTGTCAGTTCGTAAGGGCTCTTTCCCGTTGGCCATCTGGCTCCAGGATTGATTGGTAGATTCCCTTATGAACGTTTATACCACAAGATGCTTTTGGGAATGTGAGCTAAATATGCCGTCATTATTATTTTTTTAGTTGACTAGGAACGTTGCTTATGCGGGAGCATTTCTGTGAATAATGAGGGGAAGGATAATTCAATATCTTTCGTCATCATTGCTTTTCTTGCGAGCATGCGTCGCGGAACTCTCAATTTCCAGACGGAGTCTCGAGCGTCGAGCGGGAGCGAGCCTGCCATGCGAGCCTTTCGTTCGAATGGTTGCCGTCGTCGCTATGCGCACGCAGGATCAGTGCGGCGCGTAGGCGGCATCCAACCGGACGCGTGGTGTACGTGTTGCAGGTGCACATCGGACGGCGACGATCGCGAGAGCGCGCGCGTCGCGCAAATAGAACGCGTCCGGCGGTGCCGTGGCACGCGGTTTCGCGTTACGCCCGGCTGGCCGTGCTTCCTACATGCGCGCCCGCCAGCAGCGCGACCGCGGCAGAGCCGTGCCGTCCCTCCACATCGAGCGCGCTTCAAGGGTGCCTATCGCCGGCGCGGCAGCCTTGTTACATACGCTTACGACGCATCGCCGGCTCGGTGTGTGCGCGCACGTCACCGCCGAAGCGAGTGCGATGGCCGGCAACGGAAAGAGAACGACGTGGCGTTATTGGTACAAGCTCCGAGAATCCCAAGTGGATAGACCCTTTTTTCTCAGCTTCGTAGCGGTCACAGGCTCTGTGACACTAACCCCCGTATTCAGAAACGCTCCTCGACTCGACTTTCACCCTTCACTTGACGAAGTTGCGCACTGCGCCGCTGCTCGGAAGAAAATGACGCTGCGCTACTCAAGAATAGCAGCAAATTATCACTGATATGAAGTGACTTGGCCTGCCTAGAGATGGCGCTCCCATTGAGTTTCTCGAGTGAAGGTGGAGCGTTGAGTGAAGGGGCATTTTAGAATACGGGGGTAAAAAACTTCTCGCTGCGTATTCTCGACACCAAAGCGTTTTCCAAGGGAGCAATAGCACTTTGACGTATACGCTACGAACCTGGTAACTTGCCGTACACATAGATGCTATCAAACATAAATAAACGTGCCTTCTGCTCGAGCTTTTGCGGTCATTCTCATGCATTTTGAAGTGAAGTTCGCTCATTATGTCTGCGCTTTTACTTGTTTCTGTGCCAGCCTGAGGGTCTCGCATACTGAAAGGCTATGGTAACTTGGGGGACATCATTGCCATTACCCACGACATTTGACTCCTTCCGGGCTGGAAGCTGTAAGCATTAAAAAAGGGTATTGACTCATATGCCGCCGAGCGAACGCCAGAATTAAGAGTGGACAGTTACCGCGTTGGTGCTGGCTTCCACGGTGGCCTCGATCTGGAACATAAAGGAATAAAAGGGGTGAGATGTGAGTGCCGACTCGTTTCTTTTCAGTGCACCTAATCCATCTCTAGGGCGTGAACTGTAATGCGGCCAACACGGTGTAACATGTGACGGTATACGACGCCAGTATGCTGCAATTTTAGCACTGATATTGTTTGGCTCTTTGTTTATCTGCTCTTATTCGTCATTTCTGAAAAGCAACAAGATATGGACTTACCCATTTTTTTTAGTAACTGCATGAGTTCGCAAACAGGCTCAATGTCATTCGACATAAGGCGCAGTTCATTGGTGCGATAGAACCAAAATAAGGCATAAGGAACGAATTTTTAGTGTGCCTGCCGCGAATGTACTCACTACGCATCGACCGCATTCGGCCTTGCCTTCCACTTAAGTCTACTGTGTCCTTTACTTCGACCTGTACTTGTAAAGCTGTTCAGTTGGCTGCATGCTTTGTAGGTTTGGAGTACGGCTTTGCCGCCGCCAAAGCCGTACTCGTCGGGGCTGTTGCTAAGCGTCCGCACTTACGTACGTTACGCTCTGTATATGCAAACAGTTTGCGGTATGACTGTATATAGTGAATATAATACGTCGGCGTCGTAGTGCCTGCACAGGACGCATTGAACAAATACCGCTGACTATACTACGTACGACTTGGACCAATTTATTATTTTTTTAAGGTACGCTTGTGTCATCTAACGAAAACTGTCTCTTCCTCTTTGATTCTTTTTGGGATAAGTACAGCGACAATGTACAACGGTGAATCGCAGACTCGGTTTTCCCGTTAAGAAATATTTAATAATGAAACGAGGGTGCCTTGGGATTTATCTCAAAGCTGACTAAATTGAGTTCGAACACACACTCAAAAAAAAAGAAGCGAGTAAAAAGGCTGTTTTTTTTAAATCCCACAACAATCACCGCCAAACATCTTGCCTACCTTTCCTAGCTGAATCAATCACTGCGCGACCTGCACTTCAAAGCCACGAATGACATGCACGCTGCCAGCGCAAACATTGCATTGTGCGAGAGAAAAGTGTCGAGCGCCGAGTTTTCAAGGAAACGAAAGCGAGACAGATGGCGATTGTGGCAAAAGAAACGGGCCCTCTCGATCTTTATTCCTTGAGTATACGAACCGAAATCACTTCTTTAAAGTAAAACGAGGAAGGCAAACATCAGCTTGAATTCAGACGTAAAAGCGTATACCTTCCTTCCAAAACTACATGCAGACTTGCGCACTTTTCCACAGCCCTTCCGCGCTGTGTGCCCAAAATCCTTTTTTTTTTGAGCTTCGAAGGCTGGTCATTGACCCCCCCCCCCCCCCAAGCGGCTTGACGGGGACAGCTGGCCCGAGAAATTCTTGGGCTGTTCGTGCCAAGAGCCTCTCAGCCGAGCTACCGCACCTCGTTCTACGATCGGCGTCGTAGTCGTTTATGGCACGTTGAGCAAAAGCACTAAACACATCTACAGAGGCCGTGTATGCTCTTAGAACTCTTATTTTCTTTTGCGATAATGAAAATATTCACGCTACGCTATAGTAATGCGAAGAGAGTGAAGGCGAAATCTGACTTTCCCCAAACATCACTCGAACGGCAGTGACGACACGTCATTCCGATGTCACGAGCTCCGGAGCGTACTGTTTGTACCTGAAAAACCTTTCAAGTGGAAAACAATTGACGAGGCTTCCTAGCTGGAGCATCTGCTTCATTTAGAACGTCGTAATCGGCTCCCACTTTATTTATCAATGGTTGATTAGTCCGAAAGAGACGCTGCGAGAAATCTCGGGCCTCATTGGCAGTCGCAGGCTTTATGGATAAAACCAACTGCTGCTTCGAAATGCCTCGGAGTGCTCGTTTGTGTATTGTCTCGAAATGAAACAAAGATCAATTTGTAACGTTCGCAGAGTTCCCAGCATCGGCAAGGCCACGTTTCAAAGTGAAGCACTGAAAACTCTATACAGTCTCAGCTAAATCCGCGGGCACACTTGCCGCGCCCGTTTGCGACATTCAACCAAACTGATAAACGTTGAGTCCACATACATCACATCGAAGATATGATGACGTCATTTCTCCACACGCACGAATGTAAAATGTCGGAATACAACGGTGATCGGCTTCATCTAAATACATGGAATAGAGGCTTGCATTGGTAAGCGCTCCGCGGCTCTTCAGGCTATTGTTTCTTGAGTAAAGGTCGGATACGTTTCCAACATCAAGAACACGTCAAGGGTACGAGTAAGGAAGTAAAGGTGAAAAGTGACAAGATCCGGTTCATGCACACACTATGAAGGTAATTTGAAAGGACGAATAAATATGAATGATTCTGATAGTGACTTCAGGGTGTGCAAGTCCTCTAGGGTCATAACCTATAGCGGGAAGAGGTGCTCGAAGAGACTGCGAAAAAGTGAGCGTGATTTGAGAAAAAGAAAACGTGCATCAGGAGCATATATACCCCATTTTCTCTGAAAAGCAGCCCCAAGTTCAAGTTGTGCGGCTTTTCACTTAGCTTCCCTTCTCTTCTAACGCATGTATGGACATGTTTTAAGAGACGGTAAACAACGGTATAAACAGCACAAGGCACTTGAATGCGTTCGAAAAGGACTTTGTCACAAGATTACGCAACAGGCGCATCGCATCCGCTCGCTGGACGTTATAAAGCTCAACGGAAACCAATGATATGTCTAGTTTACATATAAACATAATCGTGAAAGCGGCGTATACACACACAAGTATGATACACACGTACTACGAGCCAGCCACATGATACACGCATAATGAAAAGAACAAACGGGCCTCATCGGTGCCGAAAGCATGGCGGCACACTCATCCAACGGTGCTTCACGTTTTCGAAGTCGTTTTGCGAGATTCATAGACTCCGCCAGAAGTGGATGTGGGCTTGTGGCGGATGGCAGTTTTAGCTTTGCCACCCGCGTATTTTAGGCGATTGCTCTGACGACGTACGCTTTTCGAATTACTCCACATCATAGCCGCGCGGCCGGAAACAGCGCAACGCGCTGCAGCTGTGCGTGCGCGGCCGCAGACGGCCTCATGTGCTGCGACGAGCCCAAGGACTTCATGCACAGCTGCGCACACGCGCATTGCGCCTGTTGCTGGCCTCCCGCACAGCCCAGCTGTATTGCACCTCCAGCAGCGTTTTTTTTTTTCAAATACACTCACATCGCACGCACCTTTTCCTCGTGCCGTTCGAGTTCTCGAGAAGTTCGACAACGATGAAATCAGACTGACGTATACGAGTGAACGTCCACAACTATGCAGCGTTTCAAGGACCACAGCGGACGATGACCCGACAGCATTGTTCCTCGGCCTTTCGATACCACCGCTGAAGGAATGAGTCATACAGTGGATGTTTGTTCGCGGCACTGTGCACTGCTCGGGAGCTCAAGCTCACGACTACAGGCGCCACTACATTATTGCGATTGTTGTATACACTACGGGCGCATTATATTGGCGTCACTCCGTGCGTCTGAAGTGCGAAAGAACATGAAGGAAAAAAAAAACGACGGAACTCTTTGCTTTCAACAATTTAATGATAATTGCAAAAAAAAAAAGATTGAGTGGTGATTCAACTTATAGTGTAACGCGTCTCCCTTTTAAGCTTTTCGGAAGGTTCATAACTTACTTCACGCGTATACGTCATTGCATCGCAAGGCATTTTTTTAAGACTTCGCACGAGACGTCGTCGCCAGCATTAAGTGCTGTGCTGAAGGCAACAAAAAAAAAAAAAAGCACCGGAAATAGCAACATGAACTCCGACGAAGCGCGCTATTACGTACCATGTTCGTATAGGGAATTATTGGCGCACGTGGTACACCAAGAAGCTAAAAAGAATGTCGTCAATAGGGGTGCTCGTCCAAACGAAATCTGTGAGATTTGGAGGTGCCCTTCCTGCGCAAGGTGCCTACTCATCTTATTTTTACTTTTTTTTCACTTTTCACAGCAGCCCTTGTCGCCGGTGTCGCTTTTTCTTCCTCGTATTTCGCATTACTCACGTCGAATGACAGTTGAAAAAAAATAAAACACCTGCCACCCGTTCACGGATTGTGGTCTCTTACTGTTTCTCTCCGCAACTGTATACATCGGTTCGAAATTTCTGGAGCCCTCCACCACGACGTCTCTCATAATCATATGGTGGTTTTGGGACATTAAATCCCACATATGAAATCAAACATAAGAAAGTAAGAAACATAAGAAAGAAAATACATAAGAAAGGAGATGACAAGGACTTGAAGAATTACAGGCCGATCAGCTTGCTCTCTGTAGTATACAAGCTATATACAAAGGTAATTGCTAACAGAGTAAAGAAAACATTAGAATTCAATCAACCAAAGGAACAAGCAGGATTTCGAACAGGCTACTCAACAATTGACTACATTCATACTATCAATCAGGTAATAGAGAAATGTTCAGAGTATAACCTACCACTATACATAGCCTACATAGATTACGAGAAGGCGTTTGATTCAGTAGAAATATCAGCCGTCATGCAAACACTGCGGAATCAGGGCGTAGATGAAGTATATATAAACATTCTGGAAGAAATCTACAGGGGATCAACTGCCATCATAGTGCTTCATAAAGAAAGCAACAGAATACCAATCAAGAAGGGTGTAAGGCAGGGGGACACAATTTCCCCAATGCTATTTACCGCGTGCTTACAGGAGGTTTTCAGAAGCCTAGAATGGGAACGGTTAGGGAGAAGAGTCAATGGAGAATACCTTAGTAACCTGCGCTTCGCCGATGACATTGCATTGCTGAGTAACTCGGGGGAGGAATTGCAACTCATGATTACGGAGTTAGACAAGGAGAGCAGAAAGGTGGGTCTTAAAGTTAATCTGCAGAAAACGAAAGTAATGTACAACAACCTCGGCAAGGAGCAGCGCTTTGAGATAGGTAATAGTGCACTTGAAGTTGTAAAAGATTATGTCTACTTAGGGCAGGTAATAACCGCAGAGCCGAACCACGAGATTGAAGTAACTAGAAGAATAAGAATGGGGTGGAGCACATTCGGCAAGCACTCTCAAATTATGACAGGTAGATTGCCACTATCCCTCAAGAGGAAGGTATATAACAGCTGTATCTTGCCGGTACTTAGCTACGGAGCAGAAACCTGGAGACTCACAAAGAAGGTTCAACTTAAAGTGAGGACGACGCAGCGAGCAATGCAAAGAAAAATGGTAGGTGTAACCTTAGGAGACAAGAAGAGAGCAGAGTGGATTAGGGAACTAACGGGGGTTAAGGATATCATAGCTGAAATCAAGAAGAGGAAATGGACATGGGCCGGGCATGTAGCGCGTAGACAGGATAACCGCTGGTCATTAAGGGTAACTAACTGGATTCCCAGAGAAGGGAAGCGGCTTAGGGGGAGACAGAAGGTTAGGTGGGCAGATGAGATTAAGAAGTTTGCGGGTATAAATTGGCAGCAGCAAGCACAGGACCGGGTTAACTGGCGGAACATGGGAGAGGCCTTTGTCCTGCAGTGGACGTAGTCAGGCTGATGATGATGATGATGAAATCAAACTGTGTACATAGGTGGAAAACACTGGCCGTAGACACGCATCGATCGATGAAGGGCCGGCCAGAGCATCGTAGCCATCTCAGTTAATCGAGGTAGCGCCTCCTCTGGCGTTGATCGAGGAAAGACGAGAGTACAGTGACGTCAAACGCCGCGTATCGGGGGAACAGTAAACAACGCGTCGTCATGTACGGATCATATGCACCGTGCACGACGTACGCTCCTCTACCATACATAACACGAAGCTAGTAAGAAATAAGCAAAAGAACAGCGAAGCCTTCTGCCCAGATGAAAGCAACTTTGTGTGAGCAGGTTGAGAACAAAATGCCTTGCGAATGCGTGGCTGTCTAGCTTGGTGCGAAAACGATAACTTATCAGCGGATGCATTCGCAACGAAAGACCAAATATTTTTCGCGCCCCAAATTGGGCGTTGAAGTTGCGTCACCATGGTCGTCATTGTTCTTAATCATTGGCACAGCCGCGGGTAGGAGGGAGGTGCGAACTCCCCTCTTCCTCGATATTTTTCAATTTTGCACGTGCGTATCTGTACGTGCAAACTGTACACAAACAGTTTGTAACGCTCCTAATGACACAATAAAAATCATTTCTGATTGCTGATTCATACTGGAAACGCACGCACGAACGACCACTAACGTGTTTTAATCCCCCGCCTCCCCCTCCATGGCAAAAAAACAACAACAACAAAAAAATAAGGTGGTGCCTCTGCTCTCTGCAAATAACAGCATTTGCCACCACGTGCGTAAGGGGCCGGCACATAGCCACGATGTATGCGCTGGCTGACTCTGAACCCCGCTTCGAAGACCTCGCCAAGGAATCAAGATTGCATTTCAGAAACTTCATGCATTGGGCGCGAACATGACTTTCCGTGCAGGTGTTCCTGTGTATGACAGCCGGCCATGCCTCTGGAAAGCGAAGCTTTGTTTTCGTCAACAGAAGGTCTTGTTAGCGAATGCAATTTACCTGCAGGTATATTGAATTAGTGCTTATTTTTTACAGCAGTGAATAGCTCTCGACTAATCATGGCATTGAATGCGTTTGTGCCCTCCGCCACGTCACCAACATCCAGAGCGGGAAGTTCAATGGGGCGTCGGCACAAACCATTCGCTATTTTAATGCGAAATTTCCTATATTAACAAGTCCCTCAATTATGATTCCAAAATCAGCATGCTTGATGCGAGAAGACGCAAAATCTACCACTAAAGCTCCCCTTCATGTATTTATTTTGTGTCCCTTTAACGGATCGTTCAAGAAAGCCTACAGTAGTCTTTTTCTCTGTTTTCATCAATTGAGAGATGGGTGAAGGAATCTGTGACCACAGATCCCCACATACTTTTAAGGAGATATGCTTAATATATTATGATTGTTCACATTGTGGCCGCGATGTCAACACATAGTTTGCAGAACACAACCAGAAACCACTGCTGTCCACTATTTCTGCCGTATTATATATACCATTTGCGTATCTCATAATTCTGTGTAGAAACTATTCGTACGATTAAGATTATTTTTTTATTTATAAGTTCAAAATACCTCGGTTAATACTGGTGGCTTCTTTGGAAGGTTTTTAGCAACCTGCAGGTGGTTTCATCAGGCAGTGGGGATTGTTATAAAAACTATGCTCACTCCGTGGTTCACGGGGCATGCCCGAAAAATATGTTCCTCGAACAAGGCTGCATCCCCTTTCGGCAGCTGGGCAGTACCTACACTATAGCGCCTGTGTGACCACAATTAGCCATGAGCCCCATATTTTATCCAACTACTCGCGAACAGAAAATGTTGCTCTGAACATTTTTGTTACCAGAGCTGAACTTTTTTATGTTTATTTATCCCCCGAACTATTGAAGAATGGAACGTCATACCTTTTCATCATCTGGACTCACCTGAAAGAATACAAAATTACATCCTCACTGTTTCCTAATCATTTCCGATTTAGAGTTGTTTGTTTGTGTGATTTCGTTCAAGATTTTCAATTGTGCAATGTACGTTTATTCATTCTGTACCTCGCCACCCCTGCTTGGGTCACATGTCCTGCTGTATGTTGTAAATAAATAAAATAAAAATAAAATCTTATCTTCATTTAACGAACCTCTCGCATCCTTGGGAAATGTGGCCTCTCTTTCTCGTTGTCCATTATTACCACCTCGCTACGAGCGACTTTCTATTTTGGCCCCAGTGTTGTTCCTTTCAGAAACGATTAATTCAAGGTTGATGCATGATGCTCATTGCGCCAGCCCTGCATTTCAGTTCTTTAGTTCCTGCATTAAATGAGATCTGGGACCACCTCTTCGTTTCTCTCATTTCCATCGCGTGCGAGGATAATTAAGCGTGCTATGCAGAGAACAACTTTTGGGACACCGTGAAAGAACGAACTTGGTCATTGACTTCCTGAGCCAGTGCACCAATAGGTTACCCTAAGATCGCTGTCGCCATGATTCATATATAGGTTTAACGAACTCACTGTCAAGAACGCCGTCCCTAAATTAGCGACGCTCGAACAGTTTGAGGCAAAGGGAAAAGTTTCTGCTTAAGCAAATTTATTTTATTGATAGAACTAGTCAGTTTCTTTTACTAAAAACCAAAGCTTTGGACGCACCCGAACGACTATCTCATTATGTAATCTCAACTGGGAGGATTTTCCCAATAATATATGACTCCCCAACCATGGTTCTTTAGCGTTTGTTCGCTCAAGACAGCTGAATTTGCACACGTGATCTTGGAAATATACAGACGCTATGCTAGCTGTGCAAATTATGCTTGCCGAGGCGGCTTGCTTAATGTTAGCTCTCTAGCGGATACAATTGTCGTGACAGCTCAATTGTAGTGACAACAAAAAGCTATAGCAACGAATTATTTATTACGCTTTTTTGCTACCCCGTTGATGGTGCAAGGCTATAAATGAAACGCTAGTAGAATCGCACCTGAATAACCTCTCTTTGATTCTCCCAAAGTTTGCCTCTTCTAAATTCGGTCAAATTCGCTTTCGGAGGTACGCCGGGATCTCGACACATTGACAAGCCACAATTGTGACATCAAGAATGGTTTGCTGCACATCGGCACAGCAAGAACAAGGAGTGACAGGTTTCTAAACTTTTGCAGCTGATGCTTGTTTCATAATTATCGGGCTTGATCAGTTAAGCAGTGCTGTAAAGATTTTGCATGAGCACCTTTAGTGACGGCTGTTACAGCTACTTTAGTCACAATGGTGAACTGACATTGCTTCTACATACAAGCAACTGAATGTTACTCGCTGATTGAGCATCGACATTTAAAGTGAATGACTCGGAACAGAAGTGCTCCAAGAGAATCCAACAACGTTTTCTTCAAATGCGATGTAGTAACGTTTCAAATATCCGCACATGCCGTGCAACTGCGGCAGAGTAAATGTTAACGCTGGGATGTCAAGGCAAAAGCCTTACACACGTGTCAGGCAAACGTGACCTTTGGCAAAAAGCTAGCGTCGCCTCCTGGAAATAGTTTAAAAAGCCACGTGACCACATTTGTGGCATTCACTTCTTCACTGCGGCATTCGTCTCTCTCTCTCTCTCACACACACACGCACACATAAATAAATAAATAAATAAATAAATAAATAAATAAATAAATAAATAAATAAATAAATAAATAAAAGCGGTGTTCGCGTGATATAAAGTGCTGAGAAGTCGTGTACACTTAAGGGCTCGTTACCTTTGTTAGACACTATATTGAATGAGATCTAACAGACAATCATGTCATGAAAAGTATAGGAGATGTTACATGAGGTAATTGTAATGTAAATGTGAAGAACACTGTGTTTTTAATGCCCCAATACCATGTTTTCCAATCACCCCGACTTGGGCGAGAAGTTTTGTAAGAACCTTATAACGCTTTGCAGAAGCCCATGTGGTGTCACCCAGACCACTTATATTACATGGCGGAATTATTTGCTCGGTTTACTTAAAAAACAAAATAATGTTCTCCGAAACTTGATAGAACCATCTGGGCTAAACTATAATCGATAGCCTTTCAGTGTAAATAAAGGAGGGTTCGATTCTGACAGGCATGGGTGATATACGTGGAGCTTACATGTGCCTTTCTTTAGGGGCGAAGCTCCTTACACCACGTGTCGTGCGTCCCGTGTCGTCATAGTAGCCACCTCTCCTTTAGTTCTTAGAATGTCCGCTGAATGGCGGTATTTCTATATGATGAAAAGATGCGAGATGGCAGCACTTGGAGTGTTCACTAGATGGACGCACGGACAGACAGACGGATGGATGGAAGCATGGACGGAGAGACGCTTCGCCCCACTCATCATCATTTGCTCCGTGGATATGCTGTGATTTTTTTTTCAGACAGGCTGAGGCAAAGAGAAACAGAGGTTTCACATTTGTTAAACTATACGTACGGTGATGGGTATGCATAGTTTTCTTTATTCGCTAAAATCGTTGCGTTACTTCGGAGGATGGCTCGATAACCCGAGCACATAGCATACGATTGTTTATAGGCGTGTTTAACGGTCGTCCCTACTTCGCCGCTGCCGCGCCAAGAAGATGTGTGCGGACCGCTCCTATGGCCAGCACGGAGTCCGTTCACTGGGATCAGGGCACACGGCGCTGGCATTTCGCACAAAGCTCCACACGTCCCTCATGTAGTCCGGTTTAGGCAAGTGTGCCGTGACCAGGGACCGGTATTCGCACACATTCTGGATCGGCCGGCAACACACAAAGCACTTAGAGTGGATCTTGTCGATGCCCACCTTATCAGAGAAAAAAAAACAAAACAAAAAAGAGGTTGAAGATTGCTAATTATTGCTATGTGCAATGGAGGGTAACACTGATGGGTAATCCTTTCTCTTTTCGATACGATATTGCTCGGCTACCTCTCACGCCATCGTGTCGTGGCGTCAGACCCCTGCAGTGAATTTGAGTGCCCTGAAACTGTAGCTATACAACGGTGTGATATAGTGTGAAGGATGTTCGATGCAAAAGAATGGTCAGGTTTCCTCGTTCGACCAATCAAAATTAAATTGTAGGGGTTCAAGGTCTCAAAACCGCAATATGATCATGAGCGACGTCGTGTAGTCGAGGGCTCCGGAAAGTTCGGCCACGAGGTCGTCCTTTAACGTGCACCTAAATCCAAGTGCATGGGCCTCTAGAATTTCGCCTCCTTCGTCACGCGGGCGCTGTAGCCGAAATTCTATTCTGCGACCTTGAGGTGAGCAGTCGACCACCAGCACCACACCGCGGCGGGGTCTAACCAATAACACTCGATCCCGCCCGTTTGAGATTGCAATGCAGCCCGTTTGTATGGCAATACTGCCAACTGTGGCAAAGCGGTATTCCATATACCGCCCCTATACATTTTAGCTCACACGGGCTGCACACTATGTCCACTTGTACTCCAAGTTGACCGTGTGCGCTCTTGTCGAAACACGGGCATGAAGCCCTGACCATTCTTCCGTCGCTAAAATCCGCCTTGGGCACATCGTGGCTGGTCGCCACCTATTTTCTATTGTGAATGATATTGTGGCGCGTAAGGGTCATGCCATTCCCTTTCATTTGCTCTTTTCTTAGTTGCATGGGATTTCAATCCTGCTAGACCACAAATATCAATGTTGCTTGGTAGCAACACCGTTTGGGCAGCAGCGATGATGCCCTATAGGGCATCATCGCTGCTGCTCAAACGATGATGCTACCTTCCCATTAAGTATACTGAATGAGAAGGTAGCCCTAAATGCTACTGCACGCAGTCTTCCATGGTGACTTGGCGGACACATGATGGGGGTCCTTGCTGTACAGTCTCGAGCAAAAGTTCGTGTACTGCTGCACGGCGTGTAATAGCTTCCTCGCTACCTTGCATCGGTCTTACACGCGCTGGATAGCTCCATTTACACAAACATGCTTAGGATACTTACAAAATACACACTGATACTCAAATTAATCAAAGACGTCTACCTTGTAAGGCTTGACTTAAAGTGCGACGAACGCAGCCTCTCACTGACTGCTTCGCATGTGTTCGTTTACCATAATGCGTGGGATCTGTCGATTTTTTTAGAAGTATAAAACACAGTTTTGCTTGCTCGGCCACAAAACATGGTTCGTTACTGCGCAGAGTTTTAAAAAATTCCGCTCGCCGTACACGCATATATCCAAATATTCTGGAAAAAACAAGCTTAGAGGTGTGCAGTTCTTATAGAAGACATTTAATAATTCCACATACACGCAGTGTTTCTTTTTTTCTTTTTTCATCTAATTTAGTAATGAACTGTAGACAAATATAAAAATGATAACTACGTCTTCAGTGACTCATATGACGGCTGCTACGACGCCATGCATGGCCTGGTTGGCCTCCTCTCGCTGAACGGAGTGGAACGCTTGTTATGTCGCAGCGATTTCGCTAATGAAAGCGGAGGACGTCTCCATGCCCGACCTTAATTTCTCCGTGTGCTGTCGTCTCCAAGGGCTGCTTTAGTTTGAAAGCTCCCACGGTATTTGCGCAGCACGGCGTATCCGTAGGAACGCAAAGGGCAATTCGCTCTGCAACGTGGTCATGCAAATATCGTGCGAGCGTTATTACACTATCGGCTTGTTGCTGGTCTAGCTGATTATTCGCCATATTGCAAGATGTTTAGTGCAAACGTGACTCTCAAACACTCACACAAACACTCACACTTCCGCCCGAGTAACACACACAACATTGGAAGTGCTTATCGGCGTAATCAGGGTACTCATAAGGTCAATAGCTAATCGATTGCGTGGGAGCACACAAGGCTGAGCACGCAAAGCTCTGTGAATTGACGTATGCTGTAACAACTTGGTCGCCCACCTTCTGGGCCACGAGGCCAGTGATGAAGATGTCTTCGACGTACAGGAACGGTGTAAGCAGGGCCTCCGTGAACAGGGGTCGCACGGCGTCGTGCGACATTACGTAGGCGGTGCCGGAACCGTACAGGGGCAGGTCATTCTTGGAGAACACCGATAGCGGAAGGTAGTTTTTGTGTCCCAAGGAGCGCTCGGCAGTGCTGTTGCGCCGCATGTTACTGATCACGAAGGGCCTGCGTGATCACGTGACCCAGCTAGTCGTGATGAAAGGGGGCGGGAGCAGTGAGTGTGCACGCACTGAACTAGAGTGACGAGTCTTCTTAAGTTTTCGGAGAATAACTGCATCGAAGTTGAAGTCGGATGTGGAATCAGATTGTAAATGAAGTCTAGCTAATCATCAAAGTTGAGGTTTGTTTTATCACCTATTTACGCAGAGTCATCTAAAAAATTAGGCGCGACTTAGCACACCGTCACTCTCACGCACATTCACGCACGAAAATGCTCCCAACCACGCCCTACAACCACCTAATTTGCGCCTAATTTTCAAGATGACATATTACCAACTAGCTCAACGGCAAGTTCTGATTGAGTAGAGTTGGCGCCGCACCAGGTCTTACAAGTTCTTCTAACGGTAGCCAGCGCAAATAAGATACACATTCCCGAAAGGGAGTTCGCCGTATAGCAACGCACATTTTTGGGCGTTGCTATACATGTATAACATATCAGGCCATGTATAAGTACATGTATAACATATCAGGCCATGAACCAGTTTTACTTTATTCGACCTACCTTAATTTCGTTTGGCACAATGAAAAACATGTTTGTCAAAATTATGATTGATTGATATGTGGGGTTTAACGTCCCAAAACCACTATATGATTATGAGAGACGCCGTAGTGGAGGGCTCCGGAAATTTAGACCACCTGGGGTTTTTTAACGTGCACCCAAATCTGAGTACACGGGCCTACAACATTTCCGCCTCCATCGGAAATTCAGCCGCCGCAGCCGGGATTGTCAAAATCATGCTCGCTTAACATGGGTGGATGTCAAAGCTGATCTTTCTATGCGTCAATAGAGCTCCGAAATAGTGCCTTCACTGGACGCGAGAAATACAGAGAACCTCTTGCGATGCATTCTGTACACGCGCTTGGCATTTTATAAGGCTTCGCGCAGTGACGCCCAGCTGGTGAAACTGAACCCTTCCAGTGTCAGAAATTTCTCTTAAACAATAGTTTCAAAACAGCACTTGAAACAGTGTTAAGAAGCGCGGATGCAAGAAAAAGGGCGCATAGATTCAAGAGACAACATACGATGCAAGAGGAAGTTTTCTAGTTATTGCCATGGGATTCACTGACGCTAAACTATACAATATTTTTCAATGCAGAGAATGCCTGTTTCTGACTGCGATCGCAGGCGAACATTTGCTCTATTCCGACGTGAATTCACCTAATTTATTATGACAGCTTTGACAAAAATTTAATCAGAACGGAATTCGCCATCATCTCACCTTGTTGAATTTAATAAAGCCCTCATGACATTATTTTTTATAACTCATTGCTGAGCTCCATCAACAAGAAATGAAACCCTACAACTAGCTGGAAGTCTGTCCGATGTCACGAGCGGAGAGTTTAAGAGATTAAAAAAGAACGAGGAAAAAACTACAAAGTTAGTGTAAAGTGAAAGAAAAGTCACCCTGAGGACTACAAACAATGTGATGCACTATAGCGACTATAGTTCCAAACTAACTGCATTAATATCTCGTACACGCAGCGAACTTATGCCGACACTGACTTTGAAACAACACACGCAGTCGCTCAAAACATGTCAGATCGAAAAATAAGAAACGAAAACCATGAAAACGATGCATACTTGCCCTGTTTGGCGCTTCGCACGTTTCAGTTGCGTTAGCAAGCGCACCATGTTGGGAACGTTGACGAAAACATCATCGTCTGTTTTCAATAGGAATTGGGCGCGCGAGCAGTACATGAAGGCCCACTTGAGCAGGAATACAGACTTGAGCGTCAAGTTGCGGTACGTGTCGCGAAAATCGGCTTGTATGATGTCACCGTAGCGGGCGATCTCGTTGCCCACACGCTCTTGCACGATCACTCCGTTCGGCTGCATGTGCGGATGTCATCGTGAATATTGATTCTAGACATGCGCCAAGTATCCATCACATAAACGAGAAGGGTAGCCATTGGGTGGAATCGAAAAGGCGCCAGAGCTCAAGCCAAATGTAGCCAAGGTAGCCATGCCACTTAATATTATCGCCAAATTGGTAGCCAAAGAGGACAGTAGAGGCATTATGAATGGGGTGTTTACTATTAATGAACAAATAAAGCTATTTTAAATAGGTAAAAGCAGAAATTTAAATGTATCCAGTAAATAGCCCTGGCGCCAACCGGAAATTTTCATCGCCAAACGACTTGAAAAGTAGCCGATTTGTCGCAAAGTAGCCATCAACGCCAACCCTGTCAGCGGGTACTACTATAGAGTATCAAAAGGTAGTGTGTGTGTGGGGAGGGGAGGGGGGATCGCGTAGGCTAGTTGAAAGTTACCATAGAACTTGCTATCGCGACAACAGAAATTAGCGTAGTTAAATGAACACTGATGTGAAACATTGAGTCAGTTTACGTTGATAAATAGTACTCTGAGAACTATAATGCAGTTATTTGCTGTCCTTGAAAAACAGTGCAAACGACGGACCAAGAAAGGAAAGACATACAACGATGCAAAAAAAAAAAAGCATGACCAACCAGTATTAATCCTACTTTGACACAACTGACTTCACACGGGCCTTTGCTCATTGCGAGTTAGGCCTGCCGACTCCCGGGAGGCGGCACAATAGTCGCATGAAAAAAGAAAATGACAACCACTCATGTTGTAGCACAAAGCCACAAAGATATTCATACAGATTTCCCAAACGGGAACTTTTTAGTTGACGAAAAATAGTTCTGGTATGGCGATTGAACTCGCGACTAACGAACGCTCTTTAAGGTGGTCGCTCTGCCGATTGAGCTAACCAGGAATGAGTTGGCAGAGTGATTGCCCGTTATAAGCATTGGTACAAGGTTTGATCCCTAGGCAAAAAAGAATTTTTCGTCAACCACTTTGTGGGCTTCAACATCGGTTGTTTTTTCAATTTTTCATCTCATCAGGCGTTTGAATAGTATCAATGATGTATACCATATGCAAGCAACAGTGCGCAGTCCTCCTTTCCCACTTTTTGTACGGACTCACGCATATGCACCTCTCCTGCTCCGTGTAAACCAGCTGACATCTTCGCTCTGCCAACGACAACGCTCAGATCAGCTATACTTGTTCAGCAATCTCAAACAAACCACCTGTGGCTCAACCGAAGACGACATGGAGAGAGTGCACCGACCGTGCTGTCGGCGAAGCCGATGAGGAAGTAGACGCCGGACCTCCCGGACGCGGCGTCCCGTGCCCACGTGTCACGCACAACAGCGCGCTGCTCGAAGTGGTCGACGGCGCTGCACACGACGATGGCCAGGAAGTCTGGGCAGCGCAGCTGCGGAAGCGCGCCAAATCGGCCCGGTCCCACCACGATGCGCGTCTGGTCGCGTTGCCTGACGTGCCAGCGCATGTCGCTCACGCAGTGTCGCAGCACCGCGTAGTTCAGCACACACACGGCCAGCAGGGACCAAATGAAAACTACGACACGCCGTACGAACTGTTGTACACGTCGCCCGCAGGCCATCTGCATGGTCAGCACCTCATATGTGAGCCTCAGGTGCCCGTCCACGCAGCTTCACATGGTTTGAACTTCTATATAGTGAAGCCGATAACAACGAAAACCGCTCTCCTGATAACACCAGAAGTACGCTGGATCAATGCGGCAGCACACACACACACACACACACACACACACACACACACACACACACACAAAATAATTTTCGAAGACATGCATGAATATATATTTTGTTGATTCTGAGTGACAGCGACCACGGCTTGATTCTGCGTTGGTGAAAACATTTTTACAGAGGCTGAGCATTGCGCGTAGACACGAAAGAAATTAAAGCCAGAATCCCTGTGGTTATACTGAATCAAGCCTGCCACCGCGGTTTCTCATCATGACCTCTGGCTTTTCCCGGATTAATGCCATGCCGATGCTCCTATGTTCACCAAAGCGAAGCACTTGCTGTCTACGCCTTTCGATCAACACGTAACGTCGATAACTGTCGCACGCCACAAAACCTAAAGAGATGGGTTCTAAAATCACATAGAGGGAAGGCAACCATTTTGATTACCGAACCTCATTACTACTGGGTTCGTCGAAGTTTGAATATACGTGCAGGTTTGTACGAAAAGCAATATAGGACTGCTTTTTCCCATCAAAACATAATAAAGAAGAGGCATGTTCTTAGCCGGTTAGGGGGTTGAGGTCTTAACTACCAGAACACCAGTCGCCAGTGTTCTACGGGCTGTCATAAAGCGTAGAACGAGTTCAAGGGGAACCTCTTTCAGGATGCCTTGTCATCTCCACAAGTAACCGTTCGTTAGGGAAGCGTTTTACGCGGGGAAGTTTTGCTTCAAAGTGGGTAAAAGTGCACGTGAGACCCGTGACTTGACGAAGACTGCTTATGGGAGAGATATGCCATGGGTCGCTCAAGTATTTTTGAGTGGCAAATTGTGTTTCGGGGCAGAAGAAATGAAGTTGAAGATGATGACGCTCTGGGATGGCCATGACACGAAAATTTTGTGAAAAAGATCTCTTGCACTCTTGCTACACAGTGAGTGTGCGAACGATATCAAGACAATTAAACTAGTTATACTATTGCGCTTGACATTGTGGCCGAAAACTTAGGATTGAGATCAGTTGATGCAAAATCGCTGAATCACGAAGTCCCCATAAACACTGCGCCGCGCCACACCGCCCTAGCTGTCATTGACTTCCTGACCCAACAGGGCATCACACAGCTTACATGGCCACTCCATAGCCCAAATGTCGCTCCTTCAGACTTCCTCCTCTTACACCAATTGTCATGAAAGGACGCCACTGCGGCTAGGTCTAGGCCACTCGAGTGGCCGTGACGAGGGAACTAAAGTGCATTTCAGTTTATGCTTTCCAAGGAGCCTTCAGTGACTTGCAGAGTCACTGAAAACGCTCTGGTGACACAGAAGGACCATACCTTGAAAACTATTAAGTTGGTATGTCACAACTGTGAATAAATATCTTTTGAAAAATTCACTCCTACTGCTTTCAGGAGAGACCTTGCACGCCGCTTTCCCTTTCTTCGGTGGCAGCATTGAAACTTCGTTATACTGAAATTATGTATAAACACGCTTCGTCATTCTGAGGTCCAGAATACATGCTGTTTTGTGGATATATAGTTGCGAAAGGTAAATTGCTTCGTTATATTAGGAATTTTGTTATTCTGAAGTTTTTTATATCGAAGTTTAACTGTACATGATGTATATTATAAAGAAACAGTGTTGTTTTTTGAAGCTGTCAAAGATTGTCAAAAATAACAAAAGAAAGCCTAAATACGCACTCTGCACCGTATATTTTATTTCATTTTAGAGCGTCGTGCTTGTGCACGCGCAATTAAGCGACGTGCAGTGGACAACCTACAGTATTAGTTCTGTAAGCATCTGTAAAAATAACAACCGTGCATTGGAGCATATAAGTTAAAAACGTTTTAATTAAATAAAGAAATTCATCCGCACGACAGAGCAAAATCAATCTGAATGGTCCGTACGGCGATATATGCTAAAATGTTCTCGATTTTAAACAGTCGAGGCAGCCAGCAATGTCGAACTATCAGAACAATAATCGCACTGCGAGCATCGGTCACAATAACAACTTTTGCAGGGAAATGTACATGTAGTTAAAAGATCTCGAGAAAGGCCATGTACGATATGCAGGCCATACGCTTCGCATTGCTTGAACAAATATCGTCGAAGAGGGTATGAAGGTAGGGGCTGGAAACTTAATCTAAATGCGAATTTAAGAAATGAATCTTTTGGGCATGAAACAGAGTGCCACGATAATGTCACACCATTCAGCAACCTGAGAAATAAAAAAAACAGCCTACTATACCTTGCCGTCGGGCGTGCTAGATGATGACGATGATGATAAAACCACAACCATGGCTCACACCCGCTCAGGGGGATCGGCCAAGAATCGATTATGTAATTTAGTGAGACTTCACTGTATTCCATAACTATACCCCCACAACAACAACATCATCATCATCATAAACAACAACAACAACAACAACAACAACAACAACAAAACATACGTAAAACCGAAGGAGTGCAATAAATGTTTACAACTTGTTAAGTTAGATAAGATAATACAGTCGTTATTGTGGACGGAAGTAAGCGTAGTTGAACCAAAATACTTTTTTATGTTAAATTATTCCTGCAGGGATATTGCTCACGGAAGGAAAAGCTTAATTTGTTTGGTTTCATGAAGGTAAGTACAAACAACATCAAAAGCGTTCTCGAGGCTGAAGCCCAGATCCAAAGCACCGAAGGACAGTATTTTCTCAATTGGGAAGTTCAGCTCCAGGATAGCGAATGGGATGACTAAAAGGCTTTTTTTCAACAATGTGTATTGGTGGAATGACAAAAAGTAGTGCTCCTTTGTTTCTGGTTCAGAACAAAAGTTGCATAGAGGTGATATCGCCAGACCAGCCCTGTGTGAATAAAAAATTCAGCGGGGAGGGGGGAGGCATGGCATCTAAATCTGGTTTTTATGACTTCCAATCATCTTTTAGGACACCACTGAATTTTGCACAAACATTTTAAGTGAGTAAATTCTGTCTATATTGTTATTGATTCCATAGCATCTGCACGTTTTCTGTATCTTGTCGCAGTTATTGTGGCCACTTTGGGAAGGACCGATAGTACTGGATCATTCAATAACACTCGTGCTAGAGAGTCGGCGATTTAATGTAATTTTAATCCGCCATAGCCGGGTACCCACAATAATTTTAGTAGCTGCAGCTGAGGAGGGACTATGGCATAAGGAGTGTTTTTAAGGCCATAGATTTTGATGACGCCATAATCGACGTACATACTCACAGGAAATCAGTAATTATTATTGTATTATGGGCGTTCAAAGGTAGCTTTCCCCAGCGCTGGAGTTATTGCCAACAATTCAGCTTCAAAAAAAGGGGGTGAAGTACGGTAATCTTAATGAAAAGACCAGCCAAGTGAATGGGAGTAAATATCTAAACATGTCTTATCGTGCATTACTGAAGCATCTGTGGCTATGGTTTTATTCGTTTCTGCGTGTGCAAAATAATCCTGCAGATTGCTATTTAAGACCTTGTATGACAGAAGTTTGGGTTTAGAGGAGAAAATCTCAACGAGTTCTATCTTGAGATTCCGCCTTGAAACCTGCGCTGCAAGCACATCTCAAGTTTTCACATTTATCCTGTCTATAGTTGTTTCTGGACAAAAATATTCTGAGGTGTTCAAAACCTTAGCCAATGGGCAAGAAAAAAGGAGTCCGGATCATTTATGAAAGCATATTCAGGTCGTCTTAGCGTATACCTATAAAATTTCAAAAATGCCCGAACCGTTGGAATACTGGAGTGTTTTTTTTCTGTTCTTCTCCTCTGCACGCTAACTTCCAGATGGTATGATTTCATTACAGAGGCTTTTTTTCCCCAATCATTATGTAACAAATGTCCCTATAAAATTAAGGGAAGGGATGTATGTTGTGCAATCACGACATACATCGTGATAGTTTTTACTGTCTTTCACTACTGAACCGAAGGTTGCAAAATCTAATCCCGGCCACGGTGGCCGCATTTAGACGGAGGCGAAATTGTTTTGACCCACGTGCTTCGATTTAGGTGCACGTTAAAAAAAACTCCAGATTGTCCAAATTTACATAGCCCTCTATAATGGCGTTCCTTGTATTCATACCTCTGTTTTGGGTTGTAACACTTCAAAAATAATTCATTAATTGAGATATTTAAATACATGCGCAGACGGCCAGAAGTCAGTTCATGAATGTGCTCAAAGAGATGTCACACGAGGTTACATGCGATTTATAAGAACAGCGAGGTTTTTCTTTTTAGATGGCGCGTCCAGTGCATAAAATGTACGTAACAAGAGCAAAATTACGTTAATTCAATGTGGAAAGGCAGAACGTAAGAAATCACCCTCACACTGCCGACCGTAGCGATATCAAACCGCAGAGCGTAGCGGAATTCCTCTCGCTTCACTGGATATTTTGCGTATCGCGTGAGACCAGCCACGCACATTCGTCCCCAAGAACAGGCATTTCTCCCTCGTAGCCGTCTTCAAAAAGACCCGTGAAAAAAAATTAATGGGAAGTAACAGACAATGATGACAACATATATACACTTCTGTATACACTTCTCTTGGCATGACTGTCTCTTGGTTGTCAGTAATGTTGTATCTAAAAAAAAGAAAGCGAGCCCTTAAGTTCGCACCTGTGAACAAAAAAAAAAAAGAAGTGATGAATTCGCCTCAGCCTGCAATTAAGTGCGGGCTCTGGAAATATCCGAATCAGTTGTTCTATCAATCGGCGCCTCTACTTTGGGCTACAGTCACAGGGATGTTTACTACGCCATAGAGGAATTTATCAGTCAAACTAAAAGAATAGAGAGCTAAATTCTTCATTTTAAACAGATAAATATTACTATTCAGTAATTATTTGTTGTGTAACATATCCCTGGCATATATGAGTAGTATTGCGAAGAAAAAAAAATTCACCTAACACTCGGCCAATCTCTTGAATTGAGTAATAGCGATGAGAAGAAGAAGAAGAAGAAGAAGAAGAAGAAGAAGAAGAAGAAGAAGAAGAAGAAGAAGAAGAAGAAGAAGAAGAAGAAGAAGAAGAAGAAGAAGAAGAAGAAGAAGAAGAAGAAGAAGAAGAAGAAGAAGAAGAAGAAGAAGTAGTTCGGGCTTGCTCTCCAAATTACACTGCATACCAAAGCATGATAAATAAAGCGCAGTTATATCGCAAGACGTTGCAATGAAATCGTGTACTGAGCCAAAATTAACAACCAGCACATTATTGTAATACGTAATCATTTATTAAACTGACGAATTATACCAAAACTATGTATGCGCCAACGTCGCAATGGCGGGTTCGCAACGGCTTTTTCTGCTATCATAACACCAGTCTTCTTACGTCGGCGTGCCATCAGGGATTTAGAAATATTTTCTTATTCTCAGATATACTGATTTACCAGTAGGCGAGTGCCACTATTTGCGATTTGATGACGGGGTTCCCACCCTTCTGGTTGGCGAGTGCTTAACGGCCTCTTCGGCTGCGTTATACAGTCGTGCCATGTAAGGGGGGGGGGGGGGGACTGTGCAGCATCTCAGTCCTGGACAAATTGTGTACTTCGGAACTCTTTCTTTAGCGATACCATGATCATGACAAAAATAGACTGGATCATGGCAAAAAAAAAAGGAAAATGGATGTACTTGGAATGGCTGTATAGAAAGCGTGAAAAAAAAAAAAAAACGTGGGAGCATAAGAAGTGCTGGAGAAAAAAAAACACTGGCGAAGCTTGCGCTAAGTGGCGCAAGGCTTGAAACAGCGAAAACGGACGATTCCAAAGAATAAATAGTTTGCATCTAGGTTGTCTATGCAGGCCTTGGATAGGTGATGCGGCTTCTATATTACTTATATAGGCAGTTGATAGGCTTTAGCTACACACTCCGTGGTTTCTACGTTCATTATCGTGCACAGAGAGGTTTGAGTTAAGTCACACACACGACAAGGTTGTCCAAACTCCAGAGAAAGAAACTCGAGCTGAAAAAAAGTGCTTCCACCTCTCGTAAATCTGCTGGCTCGTCGTTGTTGGCGCTGGCCATCCATTGCTTCGGAATCTACTCGCAGTTGCCGCTGCCTTCCCCCTTCCCGTATAGTATCCTCTCGTGTTACGCATTCGGGGTCTTTGGCTCACTGCTGTCGTTTCACCGAAGTTTGTTGGGGGCAATCAATGCCTTCTTCATCTTTCGTGAACCAGTGCTGAGTCATGGAATTTACCCGATTTCTGTGGCAGGTAGCCGCTTAGGATGATAGTTTTTTTTTTGGCTTGTGGGACAAGCAACGATTTGCTAAAGAGATTCGTGGTTACAAATTGTGGTTATGACTACTATTCCATAGTGATGCAACAAACATTCGCTTTACTCGATTTTATTTTCTCATGATCGAAGCATCAGTATACGTTAAAATATGAGGAATTAAACGGGCCATATACCATCTCTTCGGGGGTCAAACAACAACAATAACAGGAGCAACACCCCCACCACCAAAATCCTGCGACACATTTGTCGCTCACCGGAGCACTCAATCCTACGCGCACTTTTTTGAACGTCAATCGTTCATGCAGCCACTACAGAAGTTAACGTGCGTGCCGTAACACAGGCTCGAGAAATGCGTCCTTCTTCGGAACGTGGGCGTAAGAACACGCAAACAAGCTTTCGTCGGCTGGAGGACAGATGTCGCCGCCATAGTGAACACTCTGCCAGGCGATCTGCAGCTGCTCGAGGTCCCACTCGTGAGTCGAGATGAAGTTGCGGTAGTCGCAAGGATGCCATACCGCGTGGGGGATGAAGCAGCGTGAGTTCGTCAACTCGATGCCCACCTGCGAAGTACGGGAGGTCGTCATACATGGAGCGCCATTGAACTTGGAAGGACCAACCGAAGAGTGAACTCGCCACTTGCATGCCGTGAATAGCGCCGGTTTCCAACACTAGCTCCGGATAGGAAACTTTTGTTTTTTTATTATTATTTTTTGGTGTGGGCCAGCCGTGGGCGAGGGTTTTTTTTTTAACACTAGCTTTACAAGTCAATCAACAGAAGCATCGTTTGAAAAAAAAAAAAACAGAGAAGCACCTTTTATATGTTGCTTGTGCCACTTCTTTCAATCATTATGCAAATTAGCCGTGAATACCACAGTAAACTTCCCAGCACAGTCAAGAAAAGCCTTGTTTTTAGTCATTCGCCTGCCAAAAAAAAAAAAACGCGAGTAGGACTTAGACCTCAAGCGGGAAGCTTTTGTGAGATTATTGATACGCGAAGTGTTCAGTAATATTTGTGAAAGTTCTAGTTGAACATTTCTGCGGAAGGTATATATGTTCGAGTGTGTGTTTGGTATGTGTACGCATTGTATGTGTGCGATTAAAAAAATGTGAAGGTTTCGGGGAACGTCGAGCAGTGAACAAGACAGCACCACTATTCTGACAAGAGCACTCATAGGGATTCTTGTTAGTCAGACAGATAAATATTCTCTCTCAGAAACTCCCAGAAAATATTTCTCTCACATTATAAGGGCTCTCTCGTAAGACTCTTTCATAAGAGAGAGAGAGAGAGAGAAAGTTAGGGCAATGAGGTGGCCACCATTTTCTCCCTTAATAAAGAGTTTTAGAATAACGCATGAAAGCAAACCTATAGAGATTCTTTACGAAAAGGAACACGGCTGGTTTTCTTTCTCTCACTCCCTCTATCTTTCTGCTCACGCTCCCCACATTATAGCCTTTCTGTGGCTACGTGCGCGATATATGGTAAGGCCCGATGATTCGCAAGATGTATTGAACTTGTACGTATGCGTTGGCACTTTCACACCTAATCGTGACTCCACGCCTCTTTTGTGCATCCTCGCTCTCCATCTCTCTGGAGGTTTGTGTTACCATACGTTAAATTGTTAAATTGAAATGTGTTACGTTACGTACAGCCTGATATATAGCACGAATTATTAGCGTTCAATGTGCGCTGTTGTTGTATAACACTCTAACAAGCATTCTTCCGCAAAAAAAGCCTATAAAAAAGTACGTTTCTCACTATAGGCTTCACTCGTAGGGCCGATGTAGCGTCTCCCGTGGCCAGGGGTGTAGCCAGAAATGTTTTTCGGCGGGGGGAGGGGGGCATGTTCAACAATACTTCATGTATGTTCGTGCGTGCGTTTGTATGTGTGCGTGTACATATATGCAAGCAAAATTGAAGATTTTTGAGAGATTTTCAACGCCCCCTTCCCTCCTCGGCTACGCCACTGACTTCGGTTACAAATGCAAGCAAAAATTAGCCGAGATGGGAGTTCTCCAGCATATGAACCCCATAACGTCCCTTGCCCCAATTATTTATTTACTCCTTGGTAGCCGAGTGAACTAGGCACACGTCGTCGTAAAAGGCCCATTGCTTAGTGACGGAGTTTATGAACGACATAACCTTGTTAAACTCCCCATGGAGTTTCAGGTCACGTAGTTACAAACTCTCTATGGGAGTTTTGAAACCCTGTTTGGCCGAAACATACGCTCGTGCATGTGTGTGGACGGGCATCCGTTCAACACGTCTGTGTGAAACACCAGTGCCTTGAGTGCATAGCGACCGTGTGAGCACCTGTCGACAGGCAACGAAATCATCAGTGTAGCGAAGATTTGCAGTGACCCGTTGGTGTTTAGTGTGACGTTTCAAGGAATTTCGCACCGTTGAACCACGCTGGAGATCCGTCCAATTCCTCAACGAAACGCCGCGAATGCCTCGCTTCAAAGGGCCGAGTCACAAAACATTTCGAAGAATAAATTAATGCTCACAAAAGTAAGCTGTTGCGATTTTCAGTGGTCGATCTTGTAGTTTCACCATTTAAAACTTCGAAGCGGTCTGAAGTAGGCTTCCGCTCGACTATGACAAGCTGGCCGGTGACCGGTGTGAGAGTTGCACTGGCGACGTGCTCGCCCCGACCTCCGGGGACGGTGCCTCGCCGTGGTGAACTCTACAAGCTAGCACTGACCACCGGTGGGGCAAAGAATGTGTTTCACAGAAAATAAAGACTGCTGGAATGAAAAAAAATCATAGACCATCTCCTCGAAGGGAACTCTGATGGGATGCGAAGCAGCAGCGGTGCGCACGGCGTCGACCCGGTTGAAACGGGCGTCGACGCGGGTGCTGGTAGAACGGTTTGAAGCGAGACTCTGTGTCGTTTACTGGAGTAAACACATGTTTGAAACGCAAAGACACGGGAAGAGGGACGCGTTGAAGACGCTTGCGCTTGGCTTCCTCAGCTCGCTTCTCGTCGGTGTTACCCACTCGCCGTCTCTATTCTAGAACGCGATCGGCGTGTCGCTGGTCTTCCACTGCCAACGCTTGCATTCGGCTTCCCTGGCTCGCGACTCGTCGGTGTTTACGTTGCCGTTCGCGAACACGACCGGCTTCGCTAACCATAGCGAACCCTTGTAACGCCGGCGACAGCCGGAAAAGGTACGCGCACACTAGCGAGAAGCGTGCCGCGACGGCGTCCTGCCCGTCGACGTCATCGCGCGGCAAGCAGCGGCTTGGTGTCCACATTGCCGGCACCGCGAGATTCTTGGTGCGCGCGCAGCGCACGTACCCGTCTGCGCCAGCTCACGGTAAAAAGTTTGTAAAAGTTCTAGTTGGTAAAAACGATGGTGAAAGGCATATAGGCACGGGTGAGATTATGTCCACGTGAGGAGTGTGCTCGAGTGTTGTGAGCGGTGGAGAGGGTGAAGCGAGAAAGAGCTGACACGCGGCAAGCACGCGGCGGGCGTGAGAGAGAGACGCTACCATGCACTGCTAAGAGGGCGTTAGCCACTTGCCACTGCTCCAACACATGCAGCGAGGTGAGCAGTGTGGATGGAGGGACAACGTTACACAGGCTATTCAAAGAGCTGCATCGCATCTAATAACAGTTTATCTTTCCTTCTGCCCCATGCGACCGCAGCTGTCAAACGACTAACGCGAATGTTAGTGCCGATTGCCCTGATGAGGATTTTATAAAAACACTCCCTTCGTACGGTTTTTATAAAACACCCATCGGGACGTGCGCTATAAGAGAAGTCGTTTACTCCCATCTCGGTTTATTTTTGTTTACAGTGTACGATCGTCAGGCACAGACACCGCATAAACGCGGACAGCTCCCCTAGGTGATATCTATACCTTTTGCCTTGGCTCTCTCGGACGCACATACAATCGCACTTCTTGCACCGATTCTTTCCGGCACTGCGTAATATGCCGCTTATTAAAAAACAATCGATCAGAATTACGGCACGCGAAGGCCCAAATGATGGCACCCGCTGCACGTAAAACAACTAATTCGCAGGCTTGCGCGCCCACCATGCACCTATGGCGACCACGTTACCGGCACATATAGGTGGTCTTTGAGGCTATCACAAAACACAAGTGACGATTTCAAGGGAGTCATGTAGTTTGTACGGGACGATCAATCTCTGCGCATGGTCGTTGCTTTAGGTAGCAGTAGCGGAAGTTATTCGAAGAAAAGTGACCCTAACTGCTGGAATGCGTACATTAAGTATCATCTGGGCAGCTGTACATACTGGAACCGTTTTACCTTCCACCTAAAGGGGCTTCACTCCTAGCCACAGCCATCACGCGAGGTCGCGGGTTCGATTTATAGCTGCAGCTGCCGCATTTCTATGGGTGCTAAATACCGAAATTCCGGTGTTCGTGAGTTTAGATGCATGTACTGTTTGTCGAAATAATCCACAGTACCTCTTATAAGGCGTTCCTCATAATATCTTGGCTTTAACCTGCAGGGCTCTCGGATGGAACTGTTTAGCCCCTTAGGTGTAATGCTAAATGAGTTGTGTTTGCACCATGTCTGGATATCACCTGTACTTTGCTTGTTTACTCCTTGAAAACAAGTCCACACTAGACATATAGACGCTAATTTGCTAAAATTTCACAAGAAGGCTTTGTTACTCGGCGGAATAACTGAGCTCATACGCTTTAGAATGGCTTAAATGCGATCACCAATGGCATCGAGGAAGTTGCGGGTACCACGGTCATATATATATTCTCAACTACCCGAGGGTTCGGGTTGACTCTGTTCATCAAATAAGTCGATAAAAGAAACAGGCGGATCCTCGATTAATGTGGAATCCGTGCGCTTCAGCGACTGTGCCTTCAGCGATAGTTGTGCTATATAAACTCCTAATCAGACACATTTATCGCCCAACAGAAAGAGGCGCTGCAGCCAAGGGGAGTTTCTCAAGCCACACATCATCCAAGCACTCCTATACGTACTCACTCACCGGAGCACGCTATTGAAGCGCTGCGAACGCTCAAGGCAAAGGGCGGTGAGGAAGGTGGGCGTTTGTGAATATAATGCCGTTGTAGATACGAACGGCACGTATAGTATGCGCGAAGCGCGCGATCACGCGATGCCTTCCTATGCCCATCAGGACACAGTGGTGTCGATGCTCATATGTAGCTCAAGGGCGACATAAAGGCGTCGAACGTTAGTCGAACGGAGATTCAAAGAATGTTCGGGGCATGGAACCTGATCATTTTACCGGGTTGCTCAAACGGATTCGTTGTAGGGTGCTTGTGTTGTCATACAAAAGAAACACAAGTGTGGATCAAAGGGGAAGGGAAGGGAAGGACGAGCTTATTGAGAATTACTTTCGTAAATGATCTTTCCCACGGGCTTGCCGATTTCTGATTATGCGTCCAGCATCAGGATTCGTTGAGGTATTCTTTTACGAAAAAGTAGCCATACTATTATTAGTGATCCCAGAAAAAAAAATTGGGCTACTTATAACTATCTTACATTATACGCCAGTATTACCTATCGGGTGTTCACAAAACCAGTTTTAATATATGAGATTTAGTAAAAATGTAAATTAAGCAAGGCTCCTGCATATTTTCATTGAGCTAGTAATATTTGATGTTATCGGGAAATTCAGCGAGCACGCGTGATAAGGAACACAGCAACAAAGGACTTTGTGCGTTACTTCGTTTTGAGTTCTGAAAGGTTTGTGAACGCCGAATTGTTCACAAAAGCGAATGCCATGTGCCAGCTCACCCAAATTTCAGTTTTAGTATTATTAATGAGGGTCGATTCCACATTATCTGTTTTGACAAACTATTTACGTCCGTATAAACCTCACTCATTATATAAAGTACGCCAATCATGCACTGCAGGACATCACTATAAAGTATGAGAAATGTCCTCGCGTATTTATAATAATCTAAAGTTATTGCTTTTTGCAGATTCCTGATGGAACCTGCATTATATCATTCGAAAAAGGCTTGTGAATTTTTCATGTGTTTAGAACCGTATGATTGTCGCAGTCGCGTTCAGGACGAATGTGACTCACGCGCGGCAGAGCTGTATACACTGGCAAGTTCATGTTAGCGCATTAATAAGCCGAAAGACTGAACAGTTTGCTTTGTAAAACACCGCAACAAGTTTTTTGAGCGAGTAATGGGGGTGGTTTTATGATTAACCTTTCTTGTCGTAAAGTGCACACCACAGTGAGTCAAGAAGATGCGCAACTTTTCGCCATGGGATTCACCACGCATAAAAACTCATCAAGTAATACTCATGTAGGTGCTTATTGTAAAATATGTGAATGTTATCCCATGTTTCGTGAAACTTAAAATATTTTTGGCGTAAAGTTCAAATTATTATCGAGGTGTTGGAATCATTCCATATCGGGAAAAGGGGACGCGACTGCTTTAGCCAAGTTATGATTGTGCTACCTGGTAATGAGGGTATCCATGTAGACACGTGGTGATTGTTATAAGTAATGAATTATGTATAACGTAAAATAAAATGTAGTAATCATGGCACGAATGTCTGTTTCAGTGCCAGGCCTGCTCTTTTACGCGTGTGTCAAGCTTCAAGTATCCCAAGTTTTGCGATTTTTTTCCAGCCTAATAAAGGATGAGTTGTGAGTGTAAGAGCAGTCATGTCCACTTCCATTGTACCTATATTCTGCGGGTTTTAAACTAACCTTTGAAGCAAGAACGTCTACTAACTGCCCCAACTCGCCACTACCAATTGTCCCAACTTGCCACTTTGTAGCTATGGAGCACGGCCCTGCGCACCTTCTGTGCCACGACGCCCGTGAGGAAGATGTCCTCCACGTAGAGGAAGGGCGTCGCAAGTGCCTCGGTGAAGAGGGGCCGCACCGCGTCGCGCGACACCACGTAGCCGCTGCCGTGAATGTACGACGGCAGCCAGTCCGGCTCGTACACGGCGACTGGCATGTACCACTTGGACCCGGCTAGTCGGACAGTCTTCCGACCCTGCGCGACGTAGCCGGCCAGGAAAGGCCTGGCGTCGGACCCAGCGAGGCCTAAGGGTTAGACATCAGTGATCAACAACAGCGTCACGAGTGCGTCAGGACGAGTGCACGGAATGCAAAGTGCTTCCACGGAACCATTAGTGTAGTTGTGGGACTTTGCTGTGGGACACGTGGTTAAAAAGTTCATTTCTCAGTGTATACACTGGTGAATTTCGATGGCTATTGAGTACTGTTCTGCTGACACAATGCTTCAACGTTACATAAACGTAAGTGACCGAACTTGATCCGGAGGCTTACACTATGTTACATTAATGCTATAGACGTGACCTTCAAGCATGGATGTATCAATCGACAAAAATTATGATTGCATCCACAGTAAATATCTATGGGTATAGGTAGCCTTATTTTTCACGGGGTCTGTTTAACTGTGTCTATGTAAAAAATAAAAAAGTGCATTCCGTATTATTTTGTGATATCCTCGCGAAGCGACATTTTTTTCATATACGTGATGAAAAAAAATGTGAAAGAAATTACTCTTTGGGTAGAAACTAACTGAAACCAGATAGATTATAGTGCCAGGCAATGATGAAAGCGAATTAAATGGTCTTTTAGGATGCGAGAAAACACGAATTTTAAGCAAAAAAAATACACCACGATTTCAACGCTCACGTGCTCCATCTCTCTATGCGTGAACCATCAGTAGGCCCGTTACCGTGTCCGGTTTTCGCCGTATGCCTTGAGGAAGCTCATAAGCTTTTCCACGTTTACGAACATGTCGTCGTCCGCTTTGAGCAGGAATTGAGTTCTCGAGCACTTCACGTAGGCCCACTTGAGCATGAACACACTCTTGACGGTCAGGTTACGGTAGGTGTCGCGGAAGTCCGCCTGGATGAGGTCCTTGTGGAGCGCACTTTCGTTATTCAACCTACTCTGCACGTATTGACCTTTGGGCTGAAATGTAGAAGGCGGACAGAGAGAGTCAATTTGGGTAGTGTGAGCTGGTATACGCACTTTAGAACACAGCTTTGTTTGAAGGGAAATTTGTGCTATTCGGCGATAGTTCTCTTTTTGATCAGCTTACAGAGCTAAAGGGAAAAGATTGAAATTCAGAGAAGCGTTCGTGTCGTCACCTTCTTTGAACTTCGATCTCGTCCCTCTCGCGCTGTAAGCCTGTCAAAAATGGACAGCCGTGTTTACCAGCGAACGTGCTTTCTCTTGCTTTATTCTCCTCACTTTCAAAGGGAACGCAGTGCACTCGTGGACATTGATTACCTCCATCACAACCGTCACCAAATTCACTATACGACCAGTATTTATTAGAAAAATAACACGATCATCGTATCATTTTTATGGGACCACGTGAGGGGTGCTTGCGACTACGTTAATGTTAATTAGTAACGTACATATACATTCATTTGTTGCGTCTTCCGTTGGGACAAAATATTACAGATACATAAGCACGAGGAAGAGAGGATGCGTCATGCGTATTCTTATTCTCATTATCATCATCATCGTCATCATCATCATTAGTTATTATACCGCGCACACGTTTCTGCGTTGCTCTCTCTATATATTATTTCTTTCCCAAGATCCATACAGCTGATACCTCTCGGCGATACAATGGGCGCGCGTGTCTGCGTACCAGTCACCTATAGTACAAAAAGAATGCCATCAAAACAACCTTTACGACAATCAGGCCCACGTGCTTCATATGCGACGGAAGTTAACAAAAAACGTTGAAGTTCGATTGTATGGACAACGAATAAACATCACGTTTTGGAGAGTCGCCGCTCCAGCAACATTCCTTTCTTGACTACAGTTCATAAACAGCAGTACTGCGTTTTGGTGATACCGAAACTTCCACAAAGCAAGAACAACATCGGGAGAATCGTATAGCTGTTAGCTTGCAACTGGTACAAAAAAAAATGCGGGCACGTTTTTTGACTTGAGTGTGCAGAGCCTCTTTATTGTTCAACTCAGAAGTGAAGGGACTGCTGGGCTTTTAGATTTCGGGCACTAGCGACATCCGACATCTAGTGACATCTAGCGAATATCTGAGTGCCACATTCCCGAAACATTTCGCCAAACGACGACTGTACTTGCCACGGTGGTCCAGCGGGTATATGGTGCTCGACTTGGGACCCGAAGGTCACGGGATCGAATTCAGGCCGCGGTGGTCGCATTCGCGATGGTGGCGAAAGGGCCTAAGGCTCGAGTGCTTAGATTTCGGTGTTAGTTAAATGACACCAGGGGGTCTAAATTTCCGGAGCCCCCCACACCACGACGTCCCTCAAAACAATGTCCTGGTTTTGGGACGTTTATTCCCAATAATGACTATATTATAACGATGACTGTGCGCCAGGAGATGGGCGCTGCCAGAACACTTACAACGTTGTATATACGCATGAAACGTAAAGCTACTCGCCTATGTATGTTATGCTAATCGAAAGTTGGTCTGCTTTCAGGGACAGGAGGCACAGTCCTCTTTTTATTTAGATTTAGGATAAAGTGCGATTAGAGCAGTCATATACCAGTCGTTATGTGCATGCCATTGTTACGCTGTATACTTTTCCCGCTTGTTTGAACAAACAACGAAGGCGTGCACTGAGCAACCCGGGACGAGCTGATTGCAGCTATAGCTGTAAGTACACGCCGTGTGCGTTTGGCAAGCTTTCCAAGCGTGCTTTCCGTTTATAGAGCTATAGTAGACAACGCGCCGAGGCCACACGCCACTGCAGGCACTTTTCCTGTTTATCTTCTCCGGCGTGGCTTGATTGCGCGGCCTCTACACGAGATATGTCCCAAGACGAGTAAAGGCCAGGCCTTCGTGAACATTTCGCGTTTCATTAATCCGTACTTACGTAAGCACCGTGATAATGCAAGACGAACTATCGACCGGCAGTGAGCACTGCTTATTAATTGTGTCCTGCGACTCAAATTTGTCGAAACAAACGTCTTCGTACTTGTCTCATGACGTTAGTCTTCGAGTTAAGAAGAAAAAAAATAAATCAATAACTACAAAACAGTCACTGAGCTGCTTCAGGTAGCGAATTTCAGAATGGATCATTTTCTTTCCCAGCAGGTATAATGCGGCAAGCCCTCATGGAAGATTTTCGATGCCACTCTTACGCAGTAATTTACCGCAGTGACCGAGCACTGTAACCAACAATGGCGGATATTTCGTGGTTTGCAGATGCAGAGACATCTGCTGCACAGAGCTTATGAGCCTGCGGGGCAAGACTTAAAGACGATGTCATCCCTCGTTTGGTATTACACAGTACCTAAGGCCGGCTCACTTTACCACCACTTTTATCTCCGGGAGGATTGGCCCGCAGGAAAAGAAGGTACGAAAATATTCGCTTTAGTAAACGATGCCCGCAGTCAAAGAAAGTAATATTTGTCTCAGTGAACATATTAGAGGGCGCATGCACACAGACGACGGACAGGGTTCGCGCGACCGGGTTGGTCGTAAATGGTCGCAAATGGTCACTTTTACCGAAAAGCGTCAGTTTTAGTGAAGTCCCACTAACCGATTCTCCAGCTCCGCGAATGGGGTCGAAAAAGCTGCTAAACCAGTCAGCGGTGGAGGAGAGCGACGTCAGATTAAGTGAAGAGTTGTATTACGTGACTACGCCTGTGCTGGCAACGAATCAGACGTAAACAGAAGCGATCGCGGGTGTCACAAACGGCATGATTGATATGTGGGGTTTAACGTCCCAAAACCACTTCATGATTATGAGAGACGCCGTAGTGGAGGGCTCCGGAAATTTCGACCACCTGGGGTTCTTTAACGTGCACCCAAATCTGAGCACACGGGCCTACAACATTTCCGCCTCCATCGGAAATGCAGCCGCCGCAGCCGGGACTCGAACCCGCGCCATGCGGGTCAGCAGCCGAGTACCTTAGCCACTAGACCACCGCGGCGGGGTCTCTGGTGCGAATGCCACCCTAGTGTAACCGCTTGTTTGTAAAGGTGGTAGTATGCACATAAACCGACTGAGGTAGTTCATGTGCGCTAGCTACTTGTGTTTGCTACTCTGAAGGCAGAGAAACAGCAGCAGCCTCAGCCAGCGTGAAGTCTGTGAGGAATCTGTGAAACTCCGCTTTAATAATTGGCAATGTCAGTTACGAGAAAAGGACACATTTTATCTTATACAAAACTTTCTTGACTATACGAGATGGCCTCGCCTGCCGATTACGACAAAAGCAAAACTTGCAAACTTGCAAAACTTGCATTGTGTGTGGTGCCAATGTCACCTGAACTCCCGTGGTGGGATCACACGCACGTACAGTACGTATGCACTCAAGCCTGAGTTCGGGAAACACCTGCTCACGTGCGCAAGTGGGACGCAAACCACTTGTATCCCCTCTAACCTACAACCATAGGTTGGTTAAATATGTGGAGCTTACTCAGCCTCACTCATGAAATATATTTTGCCCTTGGAACTAACTTAGAACTCAGAAGCACCACAATTTTCCACAACCGGACTCATTCGGACTCACCAAAGTATTACTCCTTGGACTCAGACTCAGACTCACGGTTCCATCTGAGTCCGAGTGAGTCTTAGTGCCCCGACCTATGCGTCCGTCAGCGTACAATTGGCTTCTCTGAACATGGTGTTAATGCTGTTTAACACCAGTAGGTCGTGTAATCAGTGCTGTACTTGTCGCCTTTTGATCTCGTACCTTCAAATATGGCATCAGTAGTTGCAATCCAGTACGGGCATTTTTATTGCTATATATAATTCACACAAGATCTTCTTACTAAGAATTCTCGGGAAAGCTTTCCGGGGATGGGAAAGACCCCGGAGCACCCGCCCGATCCTTAGTAACTCACGCCTCTCATCAATAAATATTGAGCTGGCGTATGAACGCTGGTGCTTTGAAGTATGTCTGAGTCGGCTTGGGAATAAGCGTGAGCTGATGCAACGCTGATATTAACGCTGAAATACAGTAAGTGGAACCATAATCGGGAAAATAATGTAAAGCTCACTCAGACATACTCAAGACACACTCAAGCAATCCATTTTGCGCTTAGGGCTCACTCGGTTTCAAACTCACAAAATACTTTTTCGACCGGACTCACTCGGACTCGCCAAAACAGTACTCACCGGGACCCACTCAGACGCAGACTCGCGGCTTGACATGAGTCTGAGTGAGTCTCGCCGAGTGGACTCACGAATGAGTTCGCCGATTTATGCTTACAACTCTTCATGAGAAAGGAAGAAAGTAATATGCAAAGATGTGCCGCGTACCGTGTCACCGGGTCTGCCGACGAGAAAGAATACGCCGGTGCCCTTGTCGGCGCTGACGTCACGACCCCACGTGACACGTATCGCAGCTCGGTGCTCGAAGTTGTCCACGGCGCTGCAGACGACGACGGCCAGGTAACGCGGACAGGCGACGCGCGGCAGCATGGGGAACCCGCGGGTGCCCACCACGCGTGGTATGACGTCTCGCTGTTCAACGTGCCAGCCCATGTCGCTGACGCACACTCGCATCACGGCGTAGTTGACAGCGAAGAACGCCACCAGAGTCCAGGTTCCCAATACCGCGTACTTGAGGCGACGCACAGCGAGCCTTCCTTTGCACACCGTGGAAAGGCACGGCTGCGAACAGGCGATATCGATTGTGCGCTACTATCAGTGTGGAATACCCCATTCATGTGAAAAAAAAAAGGAAGGAGAGAAAACCCGCCATGCTATTAGGGCTTTGCATAACTCCCAAGTAGCAAAATTAATACGCGGCTCCCCTCTATGGCTTGCCTCGTAAATATATCGTTGTTGTGGCTCATAACACGGCGAACTCGACACTCAGCTGTGAAATTATGCGGAAAGGACAAGCTTTTGATGGCTGTATGTTTCATATATATCTTACACACCCCAATAATGACACTGATAATAAAGGAAGATCGTTTCCCCTATGCTTTACTTAGCTGCATTTCACGTCACCGTCATGTGATACTTACTAAGCACCATGTGCTTCGTTTATTTCCAAATATTGATTATGAAAATGTGCTTGTAAAAAAAAACTCTAAGGGAAACGTTTGTGATTACACCCTGCTACTACCCCAAAGGTGCGATCGAGGCAAGTTTATCACGGCAATTATAAAAGATGATATACACTGCTTCTAGGCCGTGTTGCATTGTTCTAGATGACGTTAGGTTCTGCGCGAAATATAAAAAAAAACTACATATTTCCTGTCTTCGTGTCTTCATTTATTATGTTCGACTAACACTAATGTGCCACCTTGTTGACTATGCTAGGCTATATTGTTGTATAAATCAATTTTATGTCTGTAAGAAAGAACGTACACAGCTACTAAACGCTAAGACGAAATATGGCTGCCAATGATTAGACTGCCTACATCGTATGTTTGAAAGAACTGAAGGCATGCCGAGCAATAGGATATCCAATGTATTATGCGATATGATGTGCATTACGTTAGTAGGCACTGAAACTGGACCAGTGAATATTTTACAGTTGTTACGTTCGAAGAAATGCGTCACAAGTTGGCCAACTAGTCAATCCTAATAAATTACCTAAGCTCACCTGAAATAACTGCTAGGGTTGAGGATTTAAATTATACTGCGGTCCCTGCATATTCGCGTGACGGGCATGCGGATCTTAAGCTTTGAGTCCAGCTTAGCAAGACGACCCGGTGCTCAGATCCGTTGAGCGGCGGGGGGGGGGGGTGATTTTAAATGGAAAAAAAAAAGTGAGCCCCCTAACTGTCTCTCAGGGGGAGGACACCTTAACAGTAGCTCACAAGGGGGGGGGGGGCGGTAAAGGAGGGATTAAAAGTACAGGATTAAAAAGTAAAGAGATAGAGAGGAAGAGAGCGAGGCGGAGGAACAGCGAACGACGGAAGTAAGGAGAAGATGAGAAAGATTGAGACGGTCACTGGAGTCTGACGACGGGGCACCACTGGCGAGAGCTCTTGTCGGCGTCAGGAGATGGCGTAGGGCGAACTCAGTCGGCCAGAGCAACGCTGTCATCGGTGATCGGCGTCAGGAGATGGCGTTGGCTAGTCAAGTCGGCCAGAGCTACGCTGACATCGGAGATCGCGAGGGCACAACCGGTCGGCACGAAATCCAGTGAGCGAATCGGAGCCGTTGAGATTTATGCTTCCATTCAGGTGGTCAAAGGAACCGGAGCCCTCCACTACGGCGTCTCTCATAATCATATTGTGGTTTTGGGACGTTAAACCCCACAAATCAATCAAATGTATGTCTTCATTCTCTGCATCGTACACGCGTGTAACGGGTAATCACACATTATACTGACCATATATTGACTCCTGGAGAAAGCTCACAGCCCGACCTGGCATGAACGCCTTATGGGGCGAAGCATGCATGCATTCGCCCGGGGGAGACATCTCGACTATACATACCCCTTTACAACGATTTCATTCCACGCTCGTCGCGGTGCGTTGTCACAGGGAATGCCGAAAAACACTTACCATGACGTAGGTTTGCAGAAGAAGCCACCTCGCTGTTCTTCTTGTTCACCTATTGCGCGTGGTATTCTCTGTTTCTTCGTTCTCCTCCACTCGCCAAGTGCTCTGTTCTGAGGCGGAAAGTGGAAAAATACGGCGATGATGATTAAGGATGTTGCCACGTAAGTTCTATGGAAATTCGTTGCGGTTCAGTTACATCAGGTATTACTTCTATTATTTAATTTTGTTAGTTTTTAGTCCCTTTTGTGTTTGCGTTCGGTACTTCATTTACTCTGCTGTGGTCAAGCCCCTTCGAGCCAGGTGTTCACAGCAACGAAAATCACCGCCCAAGCGCACCGTACAAATTTTTAACCGGTGACAATGAAGAATGCTACCCCGGGGTCTATCGCTGCGCTAATTTCGATGGTTGATTAAAGTAATTATCAATTATTGCTTACTTTTCTTACAAAATCTTGCACCCATGTCTTTCCTTTTTTATCTGTATATAGCTGGACCTGTGGGGAGTAGTGGAGCTTGCCCAATTTCTGTGACACACGCACTGTACAGCTATTTCCATGATTTTAAACAGCGGTACAAGCGCCGTCGCGCCGCGTAGGCTCCGCCCAGCCAAAAGCTCGCCACCACCCACTATATTCAGGTGACAACTGTCATTGCAGCTGCGAAGCTTCCTCGGAGCACAGTGCGTCGGAGGCTCGGAGGCAGCTTCGCTGCTGTTGTGCCAGTTTTAACGTGATGATAGAAGGTGGCGGCGAGATTTTAGCTGGGCGGAGCCTACGCGGCGCGACGTCGCTACAAGCGCCTCAGTATGTCGACGGCGCTTGTACTACTGTTTACAAACATTGAATAGGTCTACAGAAGTTTTTTTTTGTACATATGACCAAAAATATTGCTTTCTTATATATATATATATATATATATATATATATATATATATATATATATATATAAGGGAAAGAAGTGTATACCTAAGGGCTCGTTTTTCCGTGTTTTAACACAATATTAATGAGATATAACAGACAGTAATGCCAAGGAATGTACAGGGGAAGTTATTAGAACCAATGGAATGTAAATAAGAAGAAAGAAAAGTGGATGAAAAAATTACCAACTGTGAGCAGGAATCGAACCTACGACCTTCAAATTACGCGTTCGATGCTCTAACCACTGAGCTATCACAGCGGCCCTCTCACCATCCACTTTTTTTGGGTTTATCTGTGAATTTAGAAGTAGGAGTGACAGTCAGCGCCATCTATAAGCCAAACGACGAGTGTGAAAACACTCTTATGCGCATGTTTGGCGTCACGTAGCACGTGAACTTATTATGAGCGGGCAGCTGATTAATTGTCCCTCTTATACAACCTAACCACAACAAGTCTGCCAGTACGAGACCCTCGTTCAATGAAATAAGGGAAAGAAGTGTAGAAGAGCCCTTAGGTATACACTTCTTTCCCTTATTTCATTGAACGAGGGTCTCGTACTGGCAGACTTGTTGTGGTTAGGTTGTATAAGAGGGACAATTAATCAGCTGCCCGCTCATAATAAGTTCACGTGCTACGTGACGCCAAACATGCGCGTAAGAGTGTTTTCACACTCGTCGTTTGGCTTATAGATGGCGCTGACTGTCACTCCTACTTCTAAATTCACAGATAAACCCAAAAAAAGTGGATGGAGAGAGGGCCGCTGTGATAGCTCAGTGGTTAGAGCATCGAACGCGTAATTTGAAGGTCGTAGGTTCGATTCCTGCTCACAGTTGGTAATTTTTTCATCCACTTTTCTTTCTTCTTATTTACATTCAATTGGTTTTAATAACTTCCCCTGTACATTCCTTGGCATTACTGTCTGTTATATCTCATTAATATTGTGTTAAAACACGGAAAAACGAGCCCTTAGGTATACACTTCTTTCCCTTATTTCATTGAACGAGGGTCTCGTACTGGCAGACTTGTTGTGGTTAGGTTGTATAAGAGGGACAATTAATCAGCTGCCCGCTCATAATAAGTTCACGTGCTACGTGACGCCAAACATGCGCATAAGAGTGTTTTCACACTCGTCGTTTGGCTTATAGATGGCGCTGACTGTCACTCCTACTTCTAAATTCACAGATAAACCCAAAAAAATTGGATGGAGAGAGGGCCGCTGTGATAGCTCAGTGGTTAGAGCATCGAACGCGTAATTTGAAGGTCGTAGGTTCGATTCCTGCTCACAGTTGGTAATTTTTTCATCCACTTTTCTTTCTTCTTATTTACATTCCATTGGTTTTAATAACTTCCCCTGTACATTCCTTGGCATTACTGTCTGTTATATCTCATTAATATTGTGTTAAAACACGGAAAAACGAGCCCTTAGGTACACACTTCTTTCCCTTATTTCATTGAACGAGGGTCTCGTACTGGCAGACTTGTTGTGGTTAGGTTGTATAAGAGGGACAATTAATCAGCTGCCCGCTCATAATAAGTTCACGTGCTACGTGACGCCAAACATGCGCATAAGAGTGTTTTCACACTCGTCGTTTGGCTTATAGATGGCGCTGACTGTCACTCCTACTTCTAAATTCACAGATAAACCCAAAAAAAGTGGATGGAGAGAGGGCCGCTGTGATAGCTCAGTGGTTAGAGCATCGAACGCGTAATTTGAAGGTCGTAGGTTCGATTCCTGCTCACAGTTGGTAATTTTTTCATCCACTTTTCTTTCTTCTTATTTACATTCCATTGGTTTTAATAACTTCCCCTGTACATTCCTTGGCATTACTGTCTGTTATATCTCATTAATATTGTGTTAAAACACGGAAAAACGAGCCCTTAGGTATACACTTCTTTCCCTTATTTCATTGAACGAGGGTCTCGTACTGGCAGACTTGTTGTGGTTAGGTTGTATAAGAGGGACAATTAATCAGCTGCCCGCTCATAATAAGTTCACGTGCTACGTGACGCCAAACATGCGCATAAGAGTGTTTTCACACTCGTCGTTTGGCTTATAGATGGAGCTGACTGTCACTCCTACTTCTAAATTCACAGATAAACCCAAAAAAAGTGGATGGAGAGAGGGCCGCTGTGATAGCTCAGTGGTTAGAGCATCGAACGCGTAATTTGAAGGTCGTAGGTTCGATTCCTGCTCACAGTTGGTAATTTTTTCATCCACTTTTCTTTCTTCTTATTTACATTCCATTGGTTTTAATAACTTCCCCTGTACATTCCTTGGCATTACTGTCTGTTATATCTCATATATATATATATATATATATATATATATATATATATATATATATATATATATATATATTCTGCTGAAATTACAATGATAGCAAACGAGTTTTAAGTTGTAATAGCTGTAGAATGAGAACACTGAAGGTAATAAATAATTTAGGTAGGTAAAAAGTTGCCAGTACCTTATTTTAAGAGCGGGGCAATAGGCAGCGTGTGATATTCAGCAGTGCTTCCATCTAATATAGCAGCCTCTTTATCTAAACTAATATAGCAGTACAGGAGGCGTACACTTAAGATACGTCACACAGGGACTACGAGCCTCGTAGTTCGTTCACTTATTCGCTTAACTAAGTCAACTATACAGTGACTGTATAGTTAACTTAGTTAAGTGAATGAATTGAAAAAAAAGCCGCCCGCATCTTCCCACGGGGGGAACTCGAATAAATACGTTGCAGAGGGGGGGGGGTATTACGTGAATGTCGCGTTATTGAGTATGGTTTGGGAATGCTTAATTGGTATTTCGTCTTTATCATTCCTATTTATTGAATGAAAGAGAAGCGTTGCCTTCACAGAGTGGTGGGACGCTGATGTGCAATTCATTGCCTACATATGAATCTTTTTTACGGTGAGGAGGATTTCCTCCTTTCTGGGCGGTTGCACGAGAGTACGAAAGCCAACGTCACAGCCTCGGCAGTGCATTTTTTTGGATGGGGGGGGGGGGGTCACGCGCACTAACAATAGCATAGAGAGGACGATGGCGGCGCCCAGGGAGCCTTGAGTGAAAAGGCCATTGAACGGTTGTGCACGGCGAGCAGTCGGTTTTTACTAGCAGATGCTGCGTCGGCCTTGCGAGGCGAGAGAGAGAGAGGGGGGCGACATTTGGCACGGGACGCGAGCATGCGCAGTGGGAGCGCGGACGGCGCCACCACCGGCGTTGAAGCGCGACATCGTGCAACTAAGAAGTGCTCCTTATTTAAAAAGCTTTATATAGAAGAACAACCCCACCTTACTGCCCTAACGTCGCCAGGACTTATTAAACAGTAGAGATGGTGCTGGTGGGTACACTTTCTTTTGTGTGGTGATTTTTGGAGATTGAAGCAAGCCCAATATATCTTCGAACTCGTTTATTTCTGTCTCCCCCACTTTCTCCCAAAACAACGCCGTCTTCGCCAGTCCTAACGCCTTCATAACTCACATGACTCGTTTCGTCACATGTCTCAGACTTAGCTTCACTCATCCCGGGTTGGCTGGTTGCTTGAACCTAAGAGGAGTGCGCTCAACCCACCACGGGTGATCGGCCAAGAATCCTGCAGTAGTGTAATTTGGGAGTTTAAGAAAAAGAAAAAAAAGGGGAGGTGGGGCTTAAAAATACGTTATGTCCACTTCATCACTCGTTTGGGTAATTTCACCACTCATCTCACACTCGTCTTCACTATCGCGTTTACATTTTTTTTCGCTCTCTTTATCACGGAAGCTCATCTGTTCGTCCGCGTGGTAGATATCGCACGTCTCATGTAATCGTGTATAATGATTATAATGTTTAACTTGCTAGTTTATATGCCCTGCTATTTGGTTTATATATGATGCAGAGTACATTCTTATGTATAAAGTGCACAGTTGACGTTACTTTTTTTTCTCCGTATTGACGATTTGTTAACGGGATGAGCATTCATGGAATTTGTGTGCAGTGCCCACTTCCTACGGTCTCATATAGAGAGTGACAGTATCGTAAATAAATCTCTTCGTGGGGTACCACTGTGGCGTGGTGCGAATGGCTACAAACCTCCTGGTCCCCGATTCAAAAGTCTTCCATAGATTTGTGTTCTGTAGAAACTCCTCTCTGGGACAGTTCAGTGCACTTGGCCTGTTTCTTACGCCTAACGATCGGCTTTTTGTTACTGTTTCGGAGATCGTTGAACATTCAAGTGATAGACTGCTTTTTCATTTTTAATAGACTGGAGGCAAGTAGTGGGGCTTGCATCATTGTCTTTGGCGCATACCCACTAATTGAAAGTGCGAACGCTTCACACGTTTTAACGTCCACCTTACTTAGGTATGCTGTTAAATGCCCGAATTAGCCACTAACAACACTTTACGCACTCGTCTAACGTCACATTTTCCTAATAAGAACTGTAACTGGCAGAGTATTCAGCCACGCACTCGATCTCAATTAGTGTTGCTTCATGCAGAAAGGAAATCAAATCGGAAGTAGCAAAACGAGAAAAAGCTAAATAATTATTTTACCATTTTTCTCGTCATGCGTAGCAAAGAAAGAATAATCATCTTTACTGCAGTCCGATTCTGGAATCGTCAAACTGGTCGTAATTGTTCACATCATAATCTTACAAGGAAACGTATAATTGCGGATATTTACGATGTTTACTTGCGATAGCAATGGCTGACACACTGGCGGGCTGGGACCAGTCTTTATCAACTCCGTAGTCTTTTCTTCCAAGCCGCATAAACCCTCTACCGTTTTATGCCCTAATCCCACTACTGCCTTGTGGCAATATTACAAAAGTATCGTATACGCAGAACTGTCCACTAATTGGACTTGCGGTGAAACCTAACGCTTGGCGCTTACAACTGGCCAAGCTTGTAAGCCGCCGTGGTGATCTAGAGATTCTGGTGCTCCACTGTTGACCCGAAGCTCACGGAATCGAATCCCAGCAGCGGCGGCCCCATTCTCGTTGGAGGCGAAAATGCTGTGGGCCTATGTGCATAGATTTAGGCGAACGTAAAGAACCCCAGGTGGTCGAAATTCTCGGAGCCCTTCAGTACGGTGTCTCATGATGATATCGTAGTTTCGGGACGTTCAACCCCAGCAGTTATTATTATTATTATTATTATTATTATTATTATTATTATTATTATTATTATTATTATTATTATTATTATTATTATTATTATTATTATTATTATTATTATTAAATTATTATTATTATTATTATTATTATTATTATTAGTAAGATGGTTAAAGAAACAAAAATGCGAAGAAGGAGCAAGAATTTACTCTTTGAAAGTGTGATTACGAAACTAGTAAAGATAATTAAAAAACCTACAAAGATTAGGATTCACACCTGCTGATCGTGCACTGAAAGGTGTCTTAATTTGTGCAATTATTATTCTCTATGCTTTACTTTCTTCTTATTAAAGTGACCACGCTTTCGAGCATGCAAACCCATTTCTTACTGCTAAAAAATTAAGAGACAACTTGGCGAATCTAACCAGTTTACTTTTTTTTGCAAAGATATATTGTGAACTAGAAGCACGGTAGTTTGAATTCGATTGAAGCGAAATGGTTGATATTGGGAATACAAATTCACTAGCCTTCACATTGACGTGAAGAAAGAAAACACATAAGTTGTATAGGGATAAGAATATATATAAGGAGGAAAAGAAAACCAGAACATAGACATGTGATGTAGTCGTTGCTCGTAATCATGTCAATGTAAACTCCCCGTGCTGGCTAACTAACTTGAATCTATAGCGCGTTTGATTTATAGCTGTGGTTCCGGGGATTACTCTTAGATCTCAATAAAACAAAAGGGCGGCCTTGAGCAAGTGGTACCGTAGAAAAAAATACAAAAACAAAAACCAGAGACGCAGTATGCCATTTCGGATGGTCAAACATACTTGGCTGCGAGACATTAGCTCGACGCACAAAGGAAGCCGCTCACAAATGTTGTCTCCAACGTGATATGAGTGGTTAAACGGGCGCGAACAACCCGCTTCTAAGGCACCGCACTGCTAAGTTCAAAAACGCTGGCTCGATTCCTTCCTAAGACAACCGCATCTAGATGGGGCTGAAATTACGGGGCACCCATCTGCTTGGATAGATCGTGCAGGTTTATATAAACCCAGGTAGTCGAAATTAATCCAGAGTCACCCATGTCGGCGCCTCACAATCATGCCGTCGTTGTGTGGCCTGAATGAAACTCCAGCAATTATTCCTAAGAGGACCGTGAACTGTCGTTCTGCGATACAGCCTTGTTTGTATGCAAAACTGGAGTAGCAGTGGTAGCCGCAAGTTAACAAGAGGTCGAAATGAGAACAGCAACGTCTTGTTCACGCTACAATGCTGCACCTTAAAATTTGGCAAACTGCCCGACTCATGCAAGGCAACGATACGAGCGAAATGGCTCAAGGCGGTCAACAAGCGGCTGAAATTTTGTCGCATTTCTCTGAAAAAGAAAGAGAAAAGTTCCTATATAAGCATCCAATGAAATCTGTAGTCGTTATGGCACTCCACAGACACGGAGTGAAAAACCGTCACGTATCGTCGATCTGTGTTCTAATACAGTCCATCCCCACGGCGGCAGCGATGTCGCGCTGGCTGGGCCCCACGGTGGCAGCGATGTAGCGCTGGCTGGGCCCGTCAGCAGCGTAGGCGGTCGGTGTCGTTGGGCGGAACGCAGCCGCCGACTGCGTGACCGCGCGCGAGCATCCACGCGATGCGCAGGTCGTCGGGCTTGGCGACGGTGGCGGCCAGCAGCCCACGGTAAGCGCACGGGTCCGTAAACTCGTCGCAGCAGACGAAGCAGGGCGAGTGGAACAACCGCACGTTCAACTTGGACGCCACGATTCCGGTGAGGAAGACGTTCGCGTGGTGAAGGGCGGGCGTCTCCAGCGCCTTGCGAAGCATCGGACCCACGAGAGCCCCCGACATCACGTAAGCCGCGCCGGACAAGTAGGTGGGCGCCCAGGTAGAACCGGCTGGTTTTCCGTACCTGCAAAAGCGCAGGAATGGGTCATTGCGTACCCACGGCACGGAAGTGTTACCTTTCTTTAATTTTTCTGTATATAGTCGCGAACTGAAGAAAGCGAATGGATGCTTTCTTTTTAATGCACAAACATACAAGTTAAAGGACAAAGAAACCAACAAAAACATATATAGAAGCTAGACGAAAACCAAGAAGCTGGCTGCGGAACAGAAGAACGGATGGAGAGCACAAAAGAACGCAAAAGTTTTCGGACACCCATTACTTGGGTGCCTCCTTCTATTATAGCGAGTTTCAGAATAGCGTACGCAAAGCTTTGCGTCAGCGCTTGTCACTAGACACTTTTTGTTGGGCGTACGTAACGAGCCCACGCACGCAGCACTGCCACGGGAGAGAACTGCGCATGTGCAGTATGTAACGTACCTATTTCAGAGATTCGCGCGTACGCTCAAAACAAGATGCTGCGTACGTAACGCGACGTTTACAACGTTACGTTCTCGCGAGACCTCGGAGAAAGCAGCACGAGAGTGTAGGGTGACAACAGTGACGTTCGACGCTGACAGCAACAGCGGACCTGATTCAAGGCATGTGTACTTCTCAATGAAAGGCGATGTTTTCATGCCCGACAAGGTAAATTCAAGCGGTGCGTTCCGGCATCTTGATTGTTCAGAAGAAATTGCCTGGCGTCTCACGAAAATCCTCGGGAATCGCCTTCGATAGGCTGTGTGCGGGAACGCGTCTTTCTCTGCCAGGCCTCTCGGCGAATGAACCCGTAAATAAAACGGCAGCTCTGCACGTACTTTTATTCGTTGTGCAACGTTACACGCTTTGGTCATTGGGCGAGATTTCACGCCTTCAATGTGCTGGTAGTATACATCGTAAGGTCATGAATGTTTATCGCGCAGATCACAGAGGCCACGTTATTACTGGTACCTAGCATGGTTCTAGCGTGGGTGGCGCTGATAAGCATTCCAAACCCTTGCATCTCGAATACGACTTATCTAGTTGAGTGGAACGCATCAAAGTACGTTAAACTAAAAGTGTCGTTGCACGCTTCACTTGCGGCGTGCGCAACCTCATTTTCACGGCGTACGCAACTTCCCCGTGCGCCCAACTAAAAGTGTCAACTACTACGCATGTGTCATACGCTATATATCCTCTTGCAGTGACGAAAACTGGGGTCAGCCCCAACGAACGCTATCTTTGCTCATATACGCTGTTCCAAGAGTATACCTACCAATACTCTATAATGCCTCTTACATATGTTGCCACCACGCTACCTTCGGCGGTTCCGGCCGATCGGCTTGCTCTCGTGCCGCTTGCCGAGTAGGAAGCCGTCGCCGTTACCGCGGCGCGTGTCGTTCTCGAAGGCTGCCTTCTTGGACTCCAGCAGGGCGACCAGGCGCGGCAGGTCCACGTACACGTCGTCATCCGCCTTCAGGACGAAGCTCACGCGCGGGCAGAAAGTGTGCGCCCACTGGAGCAGGAGCAGGGACTTGAGCGTCTGGTTCTTCCTGGTGTCCTCGAAGTCGGCACGGATCACGTCGCCGAACACAGAGCTTTCCGGGAGAATGGAAGAGTCGTCGCTCGACTCCCAGCCGCCGGACCTGCGTTCAGTTCATTCATTTTCATTTTATTCATTCATTGAAAGCCTGTCCCACGGGGACTATAGCGAGTGTGGAAGTGATACTTTTTAATACAATGCAAAGTACAATGTGCAAAGATGGGAAGACATTGAACAAAGAAAAATGAACTTCTAAAATCTTGGAAAGTTTGATCTCTTGGCGGATTACCAAGCGTCATAAAGGTACGAAAACATCGGCTTTATTTAAACAGGCAATACAGTCCTACTATACTTGGTCCGACGGGGGCAGGGGGGCGTTAAACCATACTAAATGTGTGCTCGTGCATGTGTTTTTATGAGCGCGCGTATGTATGTGAAAGGAAGAATGAAAAAAAAATTGGGGGGGGTCAGCATCTCCACGCCCCACCCCCCTTGGCTACGCCCCTGATTATCAATACTTTCAAGCTATCCGTTCAGCGTAAAAGGTACTTAAGTCAACGAGAGTATTCCAATCTTTTCAAATGCGTTAAAAAAACTTTAAAACTTAAAGCAGAAATTTCTTAGAACCAACAATGGAATAAATTTGCTGTAGTGATCTCTGGATCACTACAGCAAATTGGTTTTGATTTTTGAGGTTTAGTGAGCAAGATGTCGACGGATATTTTCTCTGCAGTGTATAATGCCATTATAGACTCTTGTAGGTGCACTTGTTTTCCTTGAGAAATCAGCGACCGCAGGAGGGGCCCACGTCACGTCGAGTGGGCTATGCCACAACACGCCGACACCGCCTGGTAGAGATATCACGAGCTTGTAACGACATCTTCAATGATAGCAGAAACGGGCTATATGAACGCGCCGACAATATCAACGTTTGTCCACACCTATGCGTCAGTCCAAGCTCTTTGTATGCGCTTTTGAAAGGGGCGCGTACAATTTCCCTACGTTGTAGCACGCCTCAGTCAGGTCAGAAAGTGGACACACGGTCCTACCCAGACACTACCCTGCTTTGTACAAAAATAAACTTCACTTCACTTCAAAGATGGTGCTGCCAATTCACTCACGAAAAATTTAAGGGTGTGGTACTAAGACTGTTGTCTCCGTTTCCTAGCCTACGTGATGTACGACCGGTTTTTGTCATGCAATGTTTCAACGCTGGTTCACGTGTCATTTTTTCACGTCTGCCGCACCATGTACATAAGCTCTCACGCGCTTTAAACTAATCTGCAAGCTTTGTCGCATAAGTGGAACATTAGCAATACACCACAGGCTTCGCAACCCCTAGGTAGCATGATGCCCCTGTCACTGTCGGGTGTGAGTATCGCGCCGGTAACGCGCCATATAGTATTTGCAATGACAAGAATCCAGGAGGCCACTTTGTGAATAATTAGGGACATAGGTGTGCTCAAGATTCCCCGAATAAGGGGGGAGGGCGAATTTTATCGTATCTCCCCCCCATGCATGATATAGTCCGAAAGACAATATGCGTCCCATTGGATATAAAGAAAAAATAAATAAAGAAGCAGTGAAGTCCACACCACTGTGGCCTGCCTTTAGTATCCCTGGCTTTCCGTCGGGAGTAAAGGTGACAACTAAAATGTTCTTGGTCCCCGCCGCGGTGGTCTAGTGGCTAAGGTACTCGGCTGCTGACCCGCAGGGCGCGGGTTCGAATCCCGGCTGCGGCGGCTGCATTTCCGATGGAGGCGGAAATGTTGTAGGCCCGTGTGCTCAGATTTGGGTGCACGTTAAAGAACCCCAGGTGGTCTAAATTTCCGGAGCCCTCCACTACGGCGTCTCTCATAATCATATAGTGGTTTTGGGACGTTAAACCCCAAATATCAATCAAATCATTAAAATGTTCTTGGTGGGCCACATCAGGGGCCTTCGACCACCATTATCGTCAATAACCTGGCTGGCTATGATACCGTTCAAGACATCTAGGACGCCTTCATTGTACCTTTTCACAACAGGACTCGTCATTTTCTTGAAATAACGGGTGCTACTTTAAATAGGCATGGGACAGACACTGCCCCTCCTCAATTAGTCAAGGCTCCTTCGCGGTGGTCTAGTGGCTAAGGTACTCGGTTGCTGGCTCGCAGGTCGCGGGATCGAATCCCAGCTGCGGCGGCTGCATTTCCAATGGAGGCAGAAATGTTGTAGGCCTGTGTGCTCAGATTTGGGTGCACGTTAAAGAACCTGGGGTTTTTTAACGTGCACCCAAATCTTAGCACCGACCAGGAGGTCAAAATTTGCGGAGTCCTCCACTGCGGGGTCTCTCATAATCATATGGTGGTTTTGGGACGTTAAACCCCACATATTAATCAATCCTCATTTAGTCAAAGGGGCCCCCCTTATCCCTGTCGCCCCCCACGAGCACGTAGGGGTTAATGCCACCAAGTGGCATGTTTCATCGGAAGTCTGGTCAGTTGTGCACCTCAGTGGAAGCCTATTTTCATTCGCAGGTAGGCATTCATTGAATAAAAAGTTTGTATTTCAATATCGCCATCACCTGCTCTGCTGCGCCAAATTGCCCTCACGCAACAGTAAACAAAACCACACTACACAGTAGTCGGAAGCAAAAAGCTGGCGGTCGACCTTCCACTCCCAATACCACCTGCAACAAACGACGGCAGTGTGCTCTTAATGGACTGACAGTGGCGATGAATACACATTGAACTGCAGTTTATGATGCCCACCTTTCACGACCTCGGATCACGCTCCTTCTTCTAGTGGCGTCCTGGGCGTGCCGGCCTAGTAGGAAGTAGACGGCACTGTGTCCCGGCCGGGCATCGTGGGCCCACGAGTCACGTATGGCCTGGCGCTCAAAAGAACGGTCGGGCGCCGAGCTCACCACCACGGCCAGAAAGCTCGGGCATGGAGCACGCGGCAACATCCCGAAGGCACCTCCCCTGGCCGATGCCAGGAGCCTCAGGTTAGTGGCTGCAGCTGTCGCTGCAGCTGGCGGCGGCTGCGACCAGGTTGTGTCCACGTTATCCCTGCCAACACGCGTCGAAACTTATCACCTCTTCATCCTTGCATATTTGTCGAATAGGCACTTGTACTTTGGAGCACTGCCCCTCTCGACCGCCATGACCAGTGGGGCTTGTAAACATTCAAAGTCAGTGATAACAGAGTCTGCCCGTACAACCTAATGAGCCAGCCAATAGACAAGGAAGGAAGGAAAACGAGAGTCAAAGCTAATAGACAATGGCGGTAAGTATAAGGAGTGGTATAGGGGCAATATTAATTACATAGCCTTAGATGCCTCATCAAACGAAAAAATTGGCTGTCGGCGTCGACGGCCACGCTGGTGATGCAAAACATCAACAAGTGATGCAGCCACCACACGAGGTGATAATGACGTCAGAGCTTGCAAAAGTGACGTGCCTAACGTCACATGATGACGTCAGTACGTGACATCGCTGTTTTGCCAGAGGTGGAGCGATCACGGAGGCAATGCAGAATCAGGTGACGTGCAGAAAGCTTGCGATGCCACCGATCCTAGAGGAAGCGCAAAGCGATGTTAGTTGCAGAAAGACTTTGGTATAGAGGACAGGGTAGGACCAGCACATCTAGGGCACCTCGATGGCAGCTTTAACTGCATGCAATTACAAAACCTTGAAGACAATAATCTGCAGTAAGACACCAACTTGACAAAGTTGGTATCGGTCCGTATTTCTATGTAACAGCGTACAACGAAACGAGTACATCGATAGCAGAAGAAAGGATGCACGCTACAAGCTCTCATGTGCGTTATTTATTCTCCTGTCAGTTAACTCGTTTTCCAGCGAGCTGTCACATTGAAATGGCAACGTAATAATGGGCACGATTATGTATAATTCATAAAAACTCTTTGAAAATGCGTATCCAGTGCTTCCATAAAATTATGAGGGCTGTACAGAGCGTTCCCATACAGATATATAAGTGGTTGACACTGTAAACGGTTAAAAGGCAAGCGCAAATTTTAAGAACCGTTTTTTGAAAAGTCATCGACTCACCATAAAGCGCTGTGTATTTGTGTTTCATGTATGTGACTATGAAATATGACTTAAATAACGTACTAAAAGCAGATAAGCATTTAATAATTTCTATAAAAAATGAGATTTTAAAGAGCCAGTGCTGAAGTGCTATTTTTAAAAGTATTTGAGAATGTTAAAAATACGTCTGGTCTCTGGTTTTGGTGCGCAGTGGAATATGATATTATCTTGAGCTCTGCTTCCCCAATACCAAATTCGACAATTCTAATGGTTTTCTAAAACTAATAATGCTACCATGATGTGCAGAATTGTGTCTCTCAGCAGAAAACTGAGAACTAACGATTAGGAAATTGGGAAGTCAAGAGTAGCCGAGCTTGTATAATGTGATTGATTGCAACAATGTCAACCATACACTGAAGTCATTCTTCGAATGCCGTGCAGCGTGACTCAGTTTATGCACTGCCCATTAGGACAGCCACCAGTTAGTAAACTACAATACTGCTCTCGTGTAACATTTCATTGAATTTCGCGCACTGTACTTAGTATATGCAGTGAAAACTTTTGTTTCTGTTTCGAACACCAACATTTGGATTCTTCCGTGACACGTACTCTTGGCTCATCGCTCGCAATTAATGCATCTCTGATTTGTTGACTTCTACGTCATTATACACCTCACAGCAACTTTCAAAACGCATTTTTTAAAAAGAGCCTCTAAACAAGTGAGTTATTCTTTCATGACATGTCCTGTTATTCTGGAACAGTTCGTGACGCCATCAGTCTGTTCACGTGCGCGCTGTCATGAGGGAAAAGCTCTTTGTTTAGTCCATATGCGAGGGGTACGAGTTTTGAGTTGCCACTGCCACCCTGCTTTGCCGTGCAGTAGCGCGCCTATTCTGACTTGCTTCTCATGACCATCGTACAAGATCAACTGATTTCATTTCCCTTTGAGTGTTTTTGAGTGGAGATAGCCGAAAATAGCAAAATCATGATATCCTCATTGATTAGTGTTGAGAAGAACGACCCTTGCTTATAAAACAATAAAATATAAGAAGACAGTGCCTGCTGAAAGGGTGGGTAACGTGAGAAACAAACCCCTCTTGCATTCGGCTTCGGTGAAGTTTAGGGGCTCCTTAATCTCGTTATCCTTAAGCCTGATATTCGTGGCCGTGTTATTCTGCCAAAGCAATGTCGGAGATTATGAGCCATGTTACAGTGAACATGATGCATTTAAGCTTTCTAGACGATGTCTTCCGAGATACCGACACTGTTTAGCTGAAGAATACAAGCTAAGGCACTTGCCGGGGCTGACCACCACCGCGCGTCATGCATTCATTTCCATGCTACAGAGAGAGAGACACGCAGCTGCACTCACTGGGTCGACTTACTTGCGTGCGAGAAAGAAATAAATGAGCAGTGTGGTAAAGCTGAGCCAGACCGCAATAGTGACCCTTCGAAGGAGGATGACCACTAGTTTAGTCATGAGGAACGGTTCTTGCTTGCTTTCTCGCTTGACCCTATGTTCTGGCTCGTACCCACTGCCAAGGATGGGCCATTAACGCGGCGGTTAATAATGGGGACAAAGGAATTTAAAAGTTTGATGAATCAAAAACGAATGATTTCTTGCTCGTGAAATAACGGCACGTGCCCCACTACCGAATAACGGCCACGCAGACCAGCGGCATGCAAAAAGACGGCTGAAGTGACGAATAATGAAACTAAGGACCATCAAAATATGCATTATAGCTTACTTTAGTGAAGTAAGACGTATGGCTCATACTTGTCAAACAGCGAACTTGTAGTCATTTCATTTTAACCTTCCAGCCTGAGCTCCCTTCCAAATTATTTCCAACCCATTTGAAGATATTCTGCCTTATCCTGTAATACTTTGTCTTCGCTTCGCCTACACTGACCCGCCCCTGCGCATAGTAGTTATTATACTCGACTGATGGCCAGAAGGTCACATGATCGTATCCCTTCTGCGGCTGCCGCGTTTCGATGGAGGCAAAAGGCCCGGGTGCTTATAATTTTAGGTGCGCGTTAAGGAGTGCCAGGTGGTTAAAATTTCCGGAGCCCTCCACTATGTGGTGTCTTGCATAATCACACCGTAGTTTTTGGACGTAAAACGTAAATATATGTTATCATTATCTACATCCACTCTTTAACTGCCAACTCTTTCGTCAGTATACCCGCGTAGTGGGTAAGCGCCACGAATTAGGTAGCAAGCACGCAAGCGAGCAAGTTGAGTCGAATATCGCTTGGTGAACACGTGGCTAAGTTTTCCAGGCTATCCATTTCGGCTCCAACGCCACGACGCGTGCCCGAAGCGGTGGGCGATGGCGCGGTTTCGAATTCGCGTTCTTGTGCGACTGGTGCTGCTCGTGTGGTTCATCTTCATTTGTCTCCTGGTGAACTACGCTCGCATGGTCAAGCGCTATGGCACAACCACCAGCGTGAGGCCCTTCTGGTGGTTCTTCGGTGAGCTTTCGAGTGGGTGACCGTAGAAGGCAACACATCTTAGCCTCGACTGCAAACTGTCGTTTGTGAGACAAGCGTCGGTGCACCGAATCACAACAGTGTTTTCTACGTGTTAACAGCTGTGGACACAGAACTAATGTGCGGATTTCAGAAGCCACGTAGGAAGTTGTCACTCTTAAGACAGGGCTTTGTACGGAAACTTTAGCCCACGTGTGCAGTGCTTGTTTATTTATTTGGCTCAAGTGAGCACATGACGATGTTTACGGTTGCAATGCGCAGCTGCTCGGAATTAAAAACGGAACTTCCACGGGAATTTTCTCATGCGTGAAACAACAGCGTGATGAATCGCACTGTGTCGCACTTTCGAGGTGTACGACGCCCGCTACGTTCTCCTTAGTCCAAACAAAGAAATATTCCTAAGCTTTGAAATAATGAATTGTGCTGAAACTTACATATTGGCCCTTGTGTTTCTTGCCTGATTCGTCAAACTATATTTAAGTCGGTCACTGTAACAACATGTTACGTCCGTCTGATCTCTCGAGCCATTTGTCTAATCAAGTGGACTCTTGGGGGTCGGGCTGGCAACCACAACCTGTTTCGTCTTTCCAGTTGGCATAAATATGATGCGGTGTTATAATGTTCTCCAGCAAAGCCCCATACGTATCCTTTCAAATAAACTGACCATATACTCGTCGCTGAATTTGCACTTTTGTCGGGCAATCGGGCGTAATATCCACGCTATAGACTTCGTTGGTCTTCTCATTTTCCTGGCGCCACTCCATTGAGCAGCATGCATACGCATGCATACGGAGAGGCAGTGAGCAAGCAGAATTGTGCAAGAACTCTATCACATAAAACTTTTACATGCACCTGCGTAATATTTCGCGCGCTTAAACCAATGCTAAATTGGCTTTGTTAGAACGACTACGCGGGCAACAGTATCAAGCTCTACACAGCACGAAGGTGCCTGTGTGCTTATTGAATAGCAATGCGTTTCGGGCCCAGTTACGGTTGGCATTGCAGTTAAGTTTCACTTCGAAGTCCCAAATGACGCTGCAGTAGCGTTTTTCATGCACACTGATAACACTGGTATAGGCTTGTCCGGAATAGAGTGTTTTCTCTGCCCAAGGTATGCAGGGGCTTAACCAGAAACTTTGTGGGGGAATGCACTTGTTTTATGTGTGATTGTATATACACGCAAGCAAAACCCGAAATTCTCGTAAAGTATTATCGCCGACCCCACCCATGGCTATGCCAGCGAAAAACTCTTCCTCGACTAAACGCTTGGGACAAATATACGGTTGTCATCTTTTCTCCACTTAAAGGACAGCAGCGCTTAGACGACAGTCTGCGTAGATTTTGTTTTAGACTGACAAAGATTGAATGCAGCTGTAGCCTTCTTTTTTTACTCTATAAACGTTACACTATCCCTAGTCTTATTCTATCTTTTTAATGGCCATATCCTACAGCCCAAGCCACAAATTTAGCTGTTTAATTAAAAAAATCAAAGAAAAACAAGTGAACTGTTTCGCGTAGCCCTACATCTTACACCACCAAGCTACAAAGCTCATCGTAAGAGTGGGAGTCTTGCGAGGTTTTCAAAATAAGTCGCGCCCACTTTACGGCGTCACCAGCAGAGATATGCCATGAATAGTGACACTTCGTGCGTGTGGTGTTGGGACATGCAAAGTTGACGTTCTGGACGGATTATTGTGTTTGATGGTTGAGGCGGCCTCTCCATATTTTTGTGCTCTTCAGGTGTATGCAGCGACGACACTCTTCGCATACTTCGTGATCGCGTGAATAGTGACACTTAATTACTGCATGTGGCAAGTCAGGTACCATATGCGCAGCTGAATTCGCGGGCACTTACTCTTGGACTGTTTGTTCTGTGAGCGCGAGGCTTCTTGCCCTGGATTCAGACAGAGTGATTGGGATTTAACTATATGATATATGTATTGAAATGTCAGCTGCCACGTCGTAATAAGTTCACGTTCTACGTGGCACCGAAACAGGCAGATAAAAGAGGGTTCCACACTCACAGTCATGGCTACTGATGGCGTTGACTGACACTCCCACGTTTAATACATATACTATATACCCCATGTTGTGAACAAGAGGGGGGGGGGGTATCGCCCGTGGTAGCGCAGATGGTAGAGTATCGGACGTGTTATTCGAAGGCCACTTATTCCGTTCCTACTCACGGCAAGTTATCTTTTCACCCACTTTTCTTTCTTCACATATACATAAAATTTGATCTATTAAATTCCTTGGCCTTATTGTCTGTTAGATCTCATATATATATATATATATATATATATATATATTATCGTCGCCGTGGATCATTTAACACGCTACGCTGAAACATCTGCGCTGCCTGCTACCACTGCGAAAGACGTTGCATCCTTTCTTCTTCACCATCTCATTTTGCGACACGGTGCACCTCGTGAATTACTCAGTGACCGTGGACGCGTGTTTCTCTCGAACGCCGTCGACGAGCTACTCAAGGCATGTCGCACTGTCCATAGGAAATCCTCGGCATACCATCCCCAAACCAATGGCATGACAGAACGCTTTAACCGTACCCTTGGAGATATGCTTGCCATGTACGCCTCTGACGACCACACTAATTGGGACCAAGTGCTCCCTTTTGTCACGTACGCGTACAACTCTGCGCCACAAACAACCACTGGCTTTTCTCCTTTCTTCCTTCTGTACGGACGTGAGCCATCATGCTCCATGGACAGCATTCTCCCTTACAGGCCTGATGTTTCTGAAGCGACGCCTGTTTCCGAAGCAGCTGCTTATGCCGAAGAGTGTCGTCAACTCGCTCGCTCATTTACAGCACAAGACCAATGGCGCCAGAAAACTGACCACGATTCCTCTGCGTCTACTGTACACTATAACCCAGGAATGCTGGTTTGGCTCTGGGTCCCGTCTACCCCTCCTGGTCTTTCCCCGAAGCTTTCGTCGAAATACCATGGCCCCTACCGTGTGGTGCGGCAAACATCTCCTGTCAACTATGAAGTTGAGCTCATTGATCCACCCTCGGACCAACGCTGCCGTGGGCGTGAAACAGTACAGTATCACGCCTCAAACCGTGCTATGACCCCCTTGTCGTGTCCTTTCCCTAGGTCGCCAGGTTGGCTCCTTTCTGCGCGGGGAGTAATTGTACCGAAGCATAGTGGCGCCAGCTCTGTGCCAGCGTGAAAGAAGACGTTGACGTCCGTGTGTGGCTCGTGCTTGCCGGGGTATATATATATATATATATATATATATATATATATATATATATATATATATATATATATAAGGGAAAGAAGTGTATACTCAAGGGCTCATTTTTTTCGTGTTTTCACATCATAATAATGACATCTAACAGCTAACAGACAGTAATGCCAAGCAAAGACCAAGAAAGGTATAGGGGAAATTATTATTAGGCCAAGTAGTAATGTAAATGTGATGAAAGAAAAGTGAGCGAAAAGATAAGTTGCCGTGACCAGGAAGCGAAATGCGACCTTCAAATAACGCGTTCGATGCTCTACCACTAAGCTACCACTGAGATACCATGGCGGCTATCCCCCCACTCACTTTATTGGGTATATATGTGAATATATATGTGAATATATATATAGTGAGGTCAAGTCAGCACACACTAACTATGCAGCAAGATCAATTCATCCTACTCACCATGTTTCTCACTCTTATTTCGTGGTCTCTGGTTGCCAGACCCGGCAAAAATGAGCTACCTTCAGATGTGTCCACATTGCGCCTCAACAGGATGAGTACCTTGCAGACGTCGTATGAGGCCTTCCATCAGTGATGTTTAGCTCCTAATAGCGGGGAGCCAAATGAAGTGCGGCCTTGGCTACGTAAATTACAGCAATTATTTTGCTGCTGCGAATATGTATAGCATCTGAGGCCGCAGCCAAATACATTTGCGCGTAATTCGTACCGTTTGCTCGAAGTGAAGGTGTTTCAGTCTTTGCCCCTGTTTTCTTCATTTGTTCGTGGATGCAACAGTATCACTTGTTCATCTGGGTTGAAGTTCAAGATGAGTTCTTAACATACATACGAAGAACTGTATTCGAGTCCTAAGAAACACGACTGTGGAAATCCTAAACAGGACCAATTGGAACTCTGAGTAAGAAAAGTGCGTGCCGGTCAGGACTGTGTATGCCATATCGTAAATAATATGATATCACAAGCGTAATTTCATTTCTAAACGTGGCGCTGGGGTTAAAAGTTTATCGCTTGATTTTTTTTCACATTTGGTAATTCTGGAGCATTACAGTCATTACAACAAAATAAATAAAGTTTTGTGATTTCTTATTACTCTAAGTGTTCACATAAGCAGGTACAGGTCATTGACCACTATATATATATATATATATATATATATATATATATATATATATATATATATATATATATATACGGGGAGGTTGGCGCACCTCACTAATCCAGTAACCGTTAGTGGTGCAAGTCACGCAGGGTGACGTCCGTCGCTAATTCCAATCATCACTGAAACCGGAGGCCGGCACCGTGTGCCAAGAGCTGGGCCGCGCACGACACATAAGGCGCTGCCTCGTCTTCCGTTTCGGTTCTTTTCCAGTCACACACAAAGAAACCGGTAAATATCTTTATTAGTCAACTTCATAGATTGCACAAGTACTATTATTATCATTATTAATATTAATAATATTAAAAACAAAAAGCCAGAACACAACGTGATAAAAGGACGCGTCACCTTCGTGCACATCCGCAATTCTGAACAAAGAGCAGCGACACTTAAAGAACAACAATAACAATAACAGCAACAATAACAACAATAAACACAAGAAAAGAACAATGCCCTTTAGTAACAAATTCGAACCAAAAGCCCGGCGTTCAGCTATGGCTTCATTCGCAACAACGACAGCCCGCTTGTATAATGAAAGCTTTCAGTATACAAGATAAAATGATTGCAGTGTGGCTTCATGCGAAATCGCTTGGCTCTTACAGACGCTACGTATTCGCTGCCAGCGAATGCACTTGTTGATTTTCTTCACCGTTTCTTTTGCAGCTACACTTTATAGTGACTGCGATGTTTAGCTCTCCACAGCGTATCCTTCACATGGGAAGTTCAAGGAGCTGTGCCCGTGCAGCCCGACATTTTAGCGTCCTTTCAGAGGTGCAGTGCTGACAAAAGGAAACGAGAAAAGTTAGGCCCAAGCAGTGTGCGTACTTTCGTTTCCAGCGTCTTCAGTCTGCGTCATGTCTTAATTCTGACTCAATATCAGAGCCTTTAGCGGCCAGTTTTGTAGCAAAATGACGTGGTTATCCAAGTGAACGCGCACACGAGTCGTTATACCGGTACATTTGTTGTCACGCCTCCCTCTGTCAGTGCTGTATAATCTATTTTAAATATAACAATCTACATAATAAGGTTATGAATATATAGGGTTTTATGTCCCAAAGACACGATTCCATTATCAGACACGCTGTCATGGAAGGCTCCGGGAATTTCAACCATCCGGTGTGGTTTAGCATCCACTGACATCGCACATTGATATGTGGAGTTTGAACGTCCCAAAACTACCGTATGATTATGAGAGACGCCGTAGCGTAGATGCTCCGAAAATGTCGACCACCTGGGGTTCTTTAACGTGCACCAAATCTGAGCACACGGGCCTACAGCATTTTCGCCTACATCGAAAATGCCGCCGCCGCTGCCGGGATTTGATCCCGCGAACTGCGGGTCAGCAGCTGAGCACCTTACCCACTAGACTACGGCGGCGGGGCACTCACATCGCACAACACACGATTCTCTAGCATTTCACCCCCATCAAAATGTGACCGCCACGGCCGCAGGGATCGAACTCGCGACCTTTGGATTAGCAGCCGAGCACCCTAACCACTTCTCCAGCGCGGCGAACAGCGATCTTGGGAAGTGCCTCTAAAAGGTCATACACCACGTTGGACTTCCCCCTGCGTCTAAATAATGCACCCGTCTGTGCTCTCAGAGTGCTTGTTCAACTGGCAACCTCAAAAGAAGGGCTCACCCTACAAGTGATGCGAACGCAGTGCAAAGTCCGCTCGGAGCGAAAGCCATAAGAAAAAAAAGAATGCTACGGGGAATATATAAGAAAAGACGCTCGGACTATCTAGTATTACGTCACGATCAAGTAACTTGTACCCCTTTGATCCATCAGGAGCTCTATAGTTATGTGCACTGACCGACCACCCAGCTGGGTAATTGCGGTCGTTGAGTGTCACATAGTTTACTCACATAGTCTACCGAACATGCAGTAATACATGATACAACCGCTCTTCCTCGCGTAATATCTCCAAGGGCCATGACAACGCGTAGTGATCGAGAAGTCGAGCGAAAATTTCTTCTTCTCCTACCTAATAGTGGCTGGAGAAACTGATATCGGTGTGGGACCTCGGTAATATGAAATGGGGATAATTTTTCTCGAAACTACCACCCGTTCAGACGAAATAACTGCTCTTCAAATAGGCGTCGCATACTTCAGCGAACAAGGTAGGCAGTGCGAAATCGCGGTATTCGGTGAAAGGAAAGAAGGAAGCGCGTATGTTACGTGACACCTGGCTTTTACACACGCGATTTAGAAAACTACTCCGCGCACAGGTAAGAGGAATGCATGAGCTCGATTTCAGCATTCGTAGAAGTTGTGGAGCACGTGCAGAATCCAATTCTTATCCAAGGACATGCTGTTGGCTTCGTGCCACGTTCTCTCTCTCTTTCCTGTTTGATGGCATAGCAACCAAGGAGATTTTTTCCGAAATATCTTGCCTACGTATCCGAATCATATGCGATGCCAGCCGAACGCTGATAACACGGCGATTCACCTGCTTCAACCGAAATAATAACTTAAATAATCCGCCCATGCGCTGTTTTTTCTGACAGAAACGTCAACCATGGGTATTTTTCTATGTTAATTTAGCATTTTTGTGCTTTGTGATTGCCTTCTGCAGCTTTCCTTTGATAATGTATGTATGTATGTATGTATGTATGTATATATGTATGTATGTATGTATGTATGTATGTATGTATGTATGTATGTATGTATGTATGTATGTATGTATGTATGTATGTATGTATGTATGTATGTATGTATGTATGTATGTATGTATGTATGTATGTATGTATGTATGTATGTATGTATGTATGTATGTATGTATGTATGTATGTATGTATGTATGTATGTATGTATGTATGTATGTATGTATGTATGTATGCAGTACAAACTAATAAACTAACAGACTAATGATAGTGATAAAACTGACATCTAACTTTAGAAATAACTTATGCTTTTTCAATAAACTCTGATTAGTCTGTTCCCCTGTCTTTCCTCGAAAAGCTTCAAAAATAAACTTGAGCCTTGGTAATAAAGCTTTTTGATTATAAAAAAAAACATTCTTCGCAAAAGGTCGTTGGGAACACTCTCATAGTATAAGGGCGGATCGGGCGTGCAAACGCGTATCGATGACCAAACTTGAGAAATCCGCACACGTCCATAGCATTCGCAAGCATTATACGTAACGTGCAAACTTCGCGTGACGGCGCCTGGAAGTATCGGTGAAAAAAACGAGATAACAAAAGAACTGGAGCGTGTAGATATTCCCGCATAAATTAGGCTTCGTTGAATGGTCAACATTATTGTTTGTTAGTCAATGCTATGTCCAGATTTGGTTGAAACTGATGTTTCAGTAAGGTTTTCTGTCTGAGCCTGTAGGCGGAGAAACTCGTCGTGACTGCGCTTGTAATTTATTCTCGAAATAATAGGAACTTTAAATCAATCACTTGCTCTGCAGAATAGCACGCCTCAAAAGAGCCTTTTTTAAACATCACTCTTTTGAGTATTAGTCATGTCGATTTAGTTTAAAACAGAGTCGTACCACCAATACATCATGTTCAATGCCTTATGCCACTGTACCGATTCTAAACACTTCGCAAGGCGCCTTCTTGGAACAAGTTTGCAGTATACTTGCATTTTTTTTCTTATCACATGACAGCTGTTTTTCATACAGTGTTAAATCAGCGTGTGACGACGTTGATACTTCACGACCCGATGCATAAATCATGGGCGTACAACGTGTTTACGCACCAGCGCCAGCAACGTTTTAATACGAAGCATAGGAACAATGCAACTATGATCTAAGCCATAGGAGGCCTATGCTTGTTGTGGGTGATTTATACGGATTGCTTTGGACCTCGAAACGCCAACCAACGTGTCGAGTTATTTGTGCGACGCTCATAAGAATATACCATGTCACGCAAAAATTAACAAAGTAGAAGGCTGAAGAAGTCTTATTGCAATGCTCGATTGCTTAATCTCCTCCGGCCCTTGTTCCTGCGAATTGTTCACTGGTAATGTCATATATGGGTAATACTATATGTCCGTCCCACCACGTGATGAAGTGAATTTAACTTTGGCCGATGTCAGTATTCATTGGGACATGCAGGCGTAGGCACACCCAGCCTTCGTCTTTGACCACGACTTCCTTCAGATTCTTGACGTAGACACGCCCCTTAAGGTTTTCCTATTGAGAAACGGTGCCTGTCTTATTTAGCAAGTTGGGCGGCTTGGTAATGTTGCATGGTGACTGGCAAAGAGCACACAAGAGAGATTTTCTCAGAGAGAAGGTGAAATAGAAAAGAAAGATAGAATCCAGGGATTCATCTCCGAATTCCCATCTCTTTACGGGAACCTCTTCGCTTTTCTTTGTGCAGGTTTTTGTTGTGCCTTGTTTATCAGACACTACTGAATCAGTTTCAGCAATTAAACTGAGTAAAATTTTCTGACACAAAGTGACCGCCACGGCTGGAATATTTGCCTGCTCTAGTGCTACTGAAGTCAATTTCGTCAGCAGCAGAAATCATTAGAAGTAAAAAAAAATACCTATACTACGTCAGATATTATGTCTCTGACCCACGGTTCGACTCAGAGCCAACGTTAGAAATTCGTAGCGCAAATGCTACGTATATAACGGTACAGCATAGGTCAGTGAACTGCAATGGGGCCATCTTAATCCCAATAGTCATGTTTTTGCTTTACACTGCAATACATTTCTTGAGTTAGTGGACCCTGGTCTCACTGCCGAAAGCCAGTCTTACAACTATAGAACAATGACTGTCTGTGATATCAGCATGTATAATAAGTAGATATATGGGGTATTTCGGCTCATCCGGGCCAAGCTGTCGAAGATTCATGAGCGCTTTGCGAGAGCACATTCATCTTGTCTGAGCATTTTTTAAACAAGTGTAGGCAATCAATCAGCCATAATTAATTAACCAACTTCAAGGTGTTTCTCTAAACGTGAACCCTTCATTGGAGACCTCTTGGATACAAATACTTAAAATCCGAATAATTTCTTTCTGGTATAATAGGTTCTAGGGTTTGAATTCTTCCACGCTGCAAAGAAAGACCACGAGATCTGGAAAAATATCACGTGAGTGGGCACTTGCAGGTAGTGACACTAGCGGCCTCAAACGTGCACATAGAGAAAGATGGATACTGCAAGCAGACCGAAGGTAGGAACAAACCGTAAATGATAAGCGATGGCCACGGCCTCCTTTCATCGCCTTGCACAGATAAGGCTTCCTCGACATCTACGTTTACTGTCATTGGTATAGGAACGCCAGCATAGCTTCAAGAGTAGAACTGCACCATTTAAGGCTTAGCTCCATTGCCCGGTCTGTTTCATTTCATTGTTTCAAAGTACAAGCTATCACGGGTTTGAAATGTACAAACAAGATCATTCTTTGCGTTCCATCCACCTCTGTTGCCTAATGCTTGATCCTGTCCTCGGTCTACGTGCACCATCCATCATTTTCTTTTGTAGCCCGTTTGAGGACACTGATGCCGCGGCTGGCATAGGCCTCTTACGTGGAACGTCTTTTACATATCTCGGGCATTTCTTTTCATGAGCCGAAAGAAATTAAAATAGTATCTAGTTAAGAAATTGCGAAAACATTAAATAGGCTATAATAATTTTCCTCTGTACATTTTCTGTTTCAAGAAGTAATATAATAGTTGGCTAACTGGTTACAACTAACTCATTACTTAAATTCACTTTCAAAGTAATTTGAGTTGGTCTAGAGGACAATAAAGAATATTAGGATGGTTGCTGTGTCATAATGCGTACGTTGACTCCTTTTTTGTTAAAATTTGGTTGGAGCTCTTGTAGACGGGTGGACATCAAAAACAGCCTTCCGAGCATGTCGTGAAGCTCGTGCATGCTCTTACTTGATTTTTCTAGGAGGTAAAACTAGCTGGCACCAACCCACAGTAATAGATGTAAAATGACAAGTATACTAGCTGTCTTCAAAAAAGCGTGCATTTTTACGTGAAAAATGTGCGCGTATTCGCAGACTCGTCGCTCGAAGGTACTAGTTAACGCTAGAGCTAGGTGAATGCGCCATGAATATATTGCTACTTAGGGTCAAAAACTATGCAAGAGACTGCATTCACGCTCCACAAGAAGAAATGAGGTAAGAGATAAAAAGAGTGGTGCGACATTCGGCTATGATGCCTAAAATGGATGACAAGTAAAAGCACTGGGTAATTAAAAAATGGTAAAAGAAGCGTTCATCTCATATGTGCAGGACACAAATGCATTTTTATCAGCCAAGCTAACTGGAAGAGTGTCGTCAAGCAGGGTACTATGATTACGCAATTTCCGCAGCAATACAGGCTTCCCGACATGCCACCAAGAGTTTAACATGTACCCATTTACAAGCGCAAAATGTTCAGGAAAAAACAAAAAATAGAAAGAGAAAGAGAACACTGACTGATTGAGATATAAGTTAGTAAATTTGCCAATGCACTATTTTTGCAATTTTTAGGTTATAGCAGGACGTACGTAGTGAAAAAAAACGAAAGAAAGCTTGCAGACAGCGGTTTGATTACTTGAACATACAAAAAAAGAGGGAAAAGTCTTTTGGCAACTACACTCAAGTATTTTTCCAAAAAAAACATTTTTGGCAGCACTCAAGGCATTACGCTTTCATATTACAGCTCTGTGTTTACGTCTCCTCCTCCGACGTAAGATTCACTTTTTGCTGTGAAGCCAACGTCCCGGCTGTAGTGAACGCGACACACTTGCGATAATATGTTGTCCAACGCCATCTGTTGGAAACAGAGTGCGCGTGATAAATCAAAGAACGTGCCCCAGGTGGTCTAAATTTCCGGAGCCCTCCACTACGGCGTCTCTCATAATCATATAGTGGTTTTGGGACGTTAAACCCCATATATCAATCAATCAAATCAAAGAACGTGATACCAGAGAACATGCTGTCCACAAGGTTCGCTTTCATTCTTTATCATCGCGTCATCTTGCACGTCAAACGAACCTTATCTATCGACATGCAACGAAATGGAGGCAGTCTGCCATCGCGGCGGGATACCAATCATTCGACACTTTGTTAGGAGGGAAAACGCAGCTGTCAGCAACGCACTCGTTCGGCAGCTCGTGCCAAGCAACAAAATCATCGGTGTTACCGGTATACAAAACACACCCACAGAAGCACACGCTTCGCGCGTTAAAAAATAAGCATAACGTGGTCTGTATACCGAGACATATACGAGCAACAAATGCGACATGTTTTTTTAGTAAGCGTTCGCAGTAAAGCATAAAATGATCAGCGTTTCAACAAAACACCAAGCCTTAACGCTGAAAGCGTTAAGGCTTGTAAACAATTGTCAAGGACACCTACGTATATATAAACAAAATAGCATAAATACACTTTCGCGTAAGCGCTTTTTATAGCTACCGAAATCAATCATGACACTTTCTTTGCACAGAAGAGGAATCTATAAGATGCCTAGGCGGTTCATCTTCGTGAAGTGCAGCAGACTTGTGCGTTTTGTTGCCCCAGAGACAGCGCCCGTGCCTAAGTTAGCCATAATGCAGTAACACTATAACATCACTGCGAAGAACACCATCGTTTGTGAAACGAGACCGTGTAAGGCGGACTCCAGCCATTTTATTTTTTTTGTTTCTCTGTATTCTGTGTACTATAGGGGGTTTGTGAAGTGACGAGTGCCAATGGTGTGGAGCACCGCAAATCAGGAAGAAGTTGCCTCGTCCAGAAACTACAACTCTCAACAAACGTCTAGCTAAAACCGCAACGCTTGCCGTGCTTCCAGACACGACAGAACGCGCCACCATATATACCTGTCACATGGCCGACGATATAATCAGCCATAGACCATGAATTGTCACGTCAAACTATCGGACGTTGATCAGTACAGCAGTCACATCTGTTTCTAGCACGAAGGTGCCACGCAAAAGTGTTACATAACAATAAGTCATAATTTTGTAGTGACGGCGATCAGGAGTTGTCATCAATTGCGAATCGGCCATCAAGCTTTTGACAAAAACTGCCCCTGAACGCTGAGCGGCTCTCTCATACAAGGCCGTCTACTCCTTCGAAATAACGCCAAGCGAAGCTACGTCTTTCTTTCAAACTGTAGCCGGGAACTCACGCTGTTACGTCCCAAAACTTCAGTCACAAAAAAAGAAAGCCTGTGACAGACAGCAGGCAGAACAATACTCATCTCGTGCTTCCTCCCTTTCAGTATTCATACTTATAGTTCCAGGTTCGACGAAAACTCGAACCTGGGACTATAAATATGAAGTATAGCGATAAAGCGTTCATCTTTAATGCTGTAATTCCAAGCGTGAATGCAGGTTTGTGCTACACAAACTAGCCCAGGTGAAAAGAGCTCTTTGAGTTTAGACGCCCCAGTGTTGCTCTACTATAGGGCCAATGAAACAAGCTTTACAAGGGCGTTCCGCAATTGTGCCGCGGTGCGAGCGCGAGTGCATCCCGGGCTATACTGAGACTTTCTTGCGAGCATTGTGCAGGGTGGAACAATGAGTACACATATAGTCTCGCTGGGAGGTGCAGGAGTGCTGCGGTGACAAGTGTTGACAGCTTTGGTCGACGACCGTAGGTCACCGTACGGTAGCTTGCCGCTGCTTCTGAGGGGGCAGCACCGCAGTAGACGTGGTCAGTTCCGCGCTGCGCCAGCCCAGGTACGGTGGCGACCGCAGCGACCGGTACACCCAGGGCCTGACGGAGCTGCGGGACGAGCCTTTCTCGCGGAAGGTGACCCGTTTGGGGATCACCAGATTCCTGCGGTCAGCCGGCAGCGATGTCTCAGCTGCCTGCGAGATGACGAAGGCGAGACAATGAAACAAGCAGAACTTGACAGGCACTCTACACCTGAGCCAACGGGGAGCACTATGATATCATTCGGCGTTTTGCGTCCCAAAACCACGATACGAATGTGAGCCCCGCTGTAGTGGTTGGCTCTGGAAATTTAATTTACCTTCAAAGAACATATGCATTTCCATTTGTGTGCGGAGATATAGGTGCACGTTAAAAATCCCAGGTGATCCAAATGAATCCAAAGTCACTCATCACGGTGCGCCTTATAATCGTTTCGTGGTTTTAGCACGTAAAAAGTACATGGTCGTCTAGCGCTTCGGCTCCATCGAAATCCTACCGCCGCGGCCGGTATTGAACGCGCAACGTCAGTAACCGAGCACTGTGCACTGCCACGAAGGTGATGGTCAGCACAGAAGGCTGCCCTGTACTGAATAGCTTGACTCATCAACAGGCCTACAGAATTTCTACATCTACAGAACATACTGAGGCTTCACATGGTGTATCGAGAACAGAATTCCGTGCCGACCAGCAGTTGTGCCCTCGCGATCTCCGACGACAGTGCGGCCGACTGGGCTGGTCCTATGCCACCTCCTGACGCCGGTCCCCGACGACGACGACAGCGTAGCTCTGGCCGACTGGATTAGCCCTATGCCATGACCTTCGCCGACAAGAACTCTCGTCGAGTGGTGCCCCATCCTCGGACTTCTGCGACCGTGTTCATCTTTCCTATCTTCTCTTTACTTCCGCGCTGTCTCAGCGCCTCTCTCCCTCCCTCCCTCTCTCCCTCCCTCCCTCTCTTCCTCCCCCCCTCTCTCTCTCTCTCTCTCTCTCTATATATATATATATATATATATATATATATATATATATAAAATACCTTTTACTCCTATCCTTATCATCCCTCCTTACCCCCCCTTCCTTGTGAGCCACTGTTGAGGTGTCGCACCAGATGCAGACAGTGACAAGGCTCACTTTTCTCTTCTTTTCCCTTTAATAACCACATAAACAGCGAAAAAAAAGCTTGTAATGTTCACTAAATGTGTAGCAATAAAGTGGCCATTGTGGTTTCAGGAGGGCAGAATTGACAAAGGCGTTGATTTGTGCGGAGGCGCTCCACCGTATTCCTTTTTTAAGGCCGACTATATAACATGACGACTATACGTGACACTCATTATCGTGCATCATTATAAGGTATACAAACTACAATATTCGTGAATACGCGTAGTGGCTGAGTGTTGTCTCGGAAGCTGTACCAAGGGATTGAAACACGTGGTCCGAGGACATTTCGCTAGTGTGCCTTTGTTCCATATTTATATGTATTTTAAATTTCTTACAGAGACGGGACTGGTTAAGCATCCATTTCGTGAAACACCTCAAGTGGTCATGATTTGTTCTAACGTAGTGGTAGGCTAAAAACCTTATATTTTAGAATCGGCGTCCTAAATTTAGCGATTCCCGAATAGTATCGGTATGTGTTTTTTTTGTTTTTGCATATCCTGAGTCAAAATCTCGGTCAGAATAGACCTATATATAAGTCATCAGAAATGATATTTTCAAAAGCTAAGTTAGCAAACATTTTTCTAAAAATTGCCAGTAAGTGACTTTTTTTTCAAATGACTGACGTACATTGTTCCGCGTTCTTCCCCGCTCTGATCTTATTCACTTCCTGAGCCTTGTGGCAGCCTAACTTTCTTCACTTCGAATCGATAACTGAGGTGAGTTTGAGACGACTGGCCTATACACTACATCCCACGTCTGTTGGCGCTTTGTTTTAAAGATGGCTTGCTCACAGGAGGTAAGTTATCCTGCTGCCTAATTGAATTGTTATCAAGGCTTCCTGTTAGTAACAATCGTTTTTATCGAGTGTGAGGGACTTCGCTATGCACGTCAGCTCTTTCGCTATTTGAGAATGGTCCACGGAAGTTCTTGCGATCTGTTTGGGGGAACCATTCGCATGGATTGCAGCTGGGCAACGATTCGCCATGCCTGGGATAGTGATAGCGCATGCGTAGTCGTAATCTTACTGGCATAGAGCGATAGGTCATAAAGCTACGCGCGAACTCAGGCAGCACGGAAACTCATACCAGTAGTTTCTCAACGAGGAAGAAAAATAAAAGTTGTATATTTCGGCTTCTGAGAATAAGGCCGTGTCTCACGCTCGGCTGACTGGTGCCCCCCCCCCCCGCTACAGCCGAACGCCGAGCGTAACACACTCACACACGCCGTATACGCCCGCAACAATGACCACTGGTTTGGAATTTGATTCGCGTATAAAGATGGCGGGATACGGTTCATTTCACGCCACCAAAGTGCATTCCGGAAGAGTGACTGCCTTACTCGGGACAAGCTATACTTAAAACTAGTTATTCGTTTCCGAATGACCGAATGTGGTGTATACCTTACAACCACAACCGCCCGTTACGACGAGGAGAGGGGGCATTCGACCCTTCCAACTTCATTGGCCGAGTCCGGGTCGTAAACATTAGGCAGTTACAACTACAGGCTGGGTCTTGGTTTGGAAATGCAGTACAGTGAAAAAAAAAATACAGATCATGCGTGAATAAACTTTATTTTTATGAATAAATAACGAATGAACGTTCATAAACAGTCACTCATTTCACGCTTCCCTCTCTCCCAGCAAAATGGGAAATCACGAATCTACGTGAGCGGAACTCCCAAACTTCGGATCGTTAAGTTCGGGAGCTGTAACGCCTCCTTCATTTATTAGGATAAATGATTTATTTATTTTAGAAGTACTACCAAACCATAGTATGAGTCCTTAGGCAGGAAAAGGTTATAGATTAAGAAAGAAGAAAGGATAAAATAAGAGCAATCGCTGCGTTAGGCAAGTTCAGAAATGCAGAACACACACACGCACACACACACGCACATGCACACACACACATACACACATACGCACACACGCACACGCACACATACACACACATACACGCACACACATACACAGACACAGACGCACACGCACACACACACACATACGCACACACACACACATACACACATACGCACACGCACACACGCGCGCACACACATACACACACATACGCACACGCACACACACGCGCACACACATACACACACATACGCGCACACACACATACACACACGCACATACACACACATACGCACACGCACACACACACACACGCACACACACACATAGGCACACACACATGCACACACACATACACACAGACACATACACACAGACACATACACACAGACACATACACACACATATACACACATACACACCTATACGCACACACACACGCACACACATGCACACATACATACATACATACACACGCACACACACATACACACACATACGTACACACACACGCGCGCACACACATGCACACACACATACATACACACGCACACATACACACACACGCACACACACGCACACACACATACGCACACACACGCACACACACGTACATACACACACATACGCACACATGCATATGCACACACATACACACACGCACACACATATACACACACATACGCACACACACATACACACATACGCACGCACGCGTACACACACATACGCACACATACGCACACGAACACACATACACACATACGCACACACACGCACACACACATACACACACACAAACATACGCACACACACGCACACGCACACACACGCACACACATACACACATACGCATACATACACACATACACACACATACGCACACACACATACACACATACACACACATACACACACACGCACACGCACACGCACACACACACGCACACACATACACACACATACACGCGCACACACATACACACATACATACACACACATACATACACACACAAACACACGCAAACGCACACACACACACACGCACGCACACACACATACACACACACACGCACGCGCACACACACATACAAACACAACGAATACAGTTTTTTTTTCTAATATATTTCTTGCGCTAATATAATAGACGCTCAAGCCCCGCCACGGTGGTCTAGTGGCTAAGGTACTCGGCTGCTGACCCGCAGGTCGCGGGATCAAATCCCGGCTGCGGCGGCTGCATTTCCGATGGAGGCGGAAATGTTGTAGGCCCGTGTGCTCAGATTTGGGTGCACGTTGAAGAACCCCAGGTGGTCGAAATTTCCGGAGCCCTCCACTACGGCGTCCCGCATAATCAAATGGTGGTTTTAGGACGTTGAACCGCACGTATTATTCAATATTGTACGCTCAGCATTGTGCGAGCTACTATAAGGAGGAACTGCGGCTGTGCTGTTTAGGCGTCGGTTCGTACTTTTGTTACCGACAAGCAACAACTGGTGTTTTGGTGCATGTTCTGTCACGCCACCTTCTCAAGAAAGTTGCTTTTGCAATGCAGACAGCAATGCAGTGGCACAGATAATTATATCTTATTATTACTTTTCTTCCTGAAGCGGGCTTGCACGTAAGCAGCGGAGGAGGTTTTGGGAATTACATAGTGTTAGAACTTAAATTATTGAGTGATATGTTTCGCTCTCTCTTTCTCTCTCTCAAAACTATCTAAATAAATAAATGTTTATTGCGTGCATTTGGATACAAGCAAACTCTAGTTTGAAGCACTGATACATCCGGTGCTTCACATCTAGTGCACAATAGTGATGATTCGAGATACGTATTCTGTAACGGTTATATTATAATGGGAAATTTGAACATCGCTTCAAGTTTCGTTACTGTAAAAAGAGGCGTAAAAAATGCACACAATTGATAGATGATGAAAAAGAGAAGACAGTGTTTTTGTTGTTTTTTCTGCCTGTATAGCATGCATCAGGTATTTTACACCTGACTTTTGAAGCTATATATAAGATAAAGCTCTTCGCTAAAACAGTGTGACTTCATTTGGGAGTTAACCACACAGGAAATAGAAAAAAAAAGTTGCTGAGTCGAACATGCTGAGCCCTTTTCAACACCGAATACTGCGACCACGTATATTGAAGCGACATCCTGAAAGAATGCTATTTTTTTTCAAACGTAACCGCTGCATTATGTTTACGGTAGGTAGACAGCCTCGCCGCGGTGGGCTAGTGGCTAAAGTACTCGGCTGCTGGCCTGCAGGTCACAGACAGGATCGAATCTCGGCTGCGGAGGCTGCATTTCCGATGGAGGCGGAGATGTGGTAGGCCCGCGTTCTCAGATTTGGGTGCACGTTAAAGAACGCCAGGTGGTCGAAATTTCCGGAGCCCTCGACTACGGCGTCTCTCAAATTAATATGGTGGTTTTCGGACGTTAAACCCCACATATCAATCATCAACGGTAGGTATACATGGTTTAAGGTAGGTGGTCATCTCTTATGTTCGCCATGCACCTATTTCTAATGGGAGGGCGAGGGCGTAGTATAAGTGGGTAAGGGCATAGGAGAAACAGAGGAAGCTTTATAGTTGTTTCTTTGAACCACTTCTTTGAGAGAGGGACAGAAGGGGGTGGTCGGAGGCGTACTCGCCCCGCGTTGTTTGCAATACGTTACACACGCCAGTGAGGAAAACACTTCGCACCAAACTGCCGAGTGCGAGTTCGGTAAGAGACATAGAAAAACATACACAGCACCGGAATAGTGCTTGTCCTGCGCTGTGTGTACTCATCTGTGACCCGTTCCGAGTTCGCACTCAGCAGTTAGCATTAGGACATAACTACAGTTGGTTACTATTGCTACTGTTACTGGGCTATAGCCAACAACAAATTCTTTTAAAATACCCTTGACACTGATGAGCACAGAAAACGTAAGTGTGACGTAGACAGACCTACGACACAGCAAATTACAGTGTCGTGATTTATTACTTGGTTAAGCAGGAGAAAACATGGGTTCCATGCGCCAAATGCGGATCTTATAAGGCCCAGTGTGCTGGTGATTGAATTTTTCGTTGCGCTAGATTTGTACCGGTGGTAATGAACTTTATTTCGCTCTGCAAACGGCTGAAGCGATCCTATGGCGACCTAGTGGGGTCGGCAGCTTAATTCAATGACAAGATATGCGAACCAAAACCTGGAGGCCAGCTATAAATTGCTATATAAAAATAAAATTAGAAAAATTCTGCGACTCTACCTGTTACGAATGCTATAGGGAGATATCAAATAGATTTTGTTCGTAAGAGCTCTTTGCCATTGGTCGGCTGACTTAGATAATTGTGTGCCCAGCATAAAGAGTGGCTGAATATATGATACGAATAACTATAGCGTTGTTGTGAATACAGACCTCTGTTCGTGCGACATAAGCAACCTTCGCAACAGACACGTAAAAACTTCGTAAAAACAACTTCGTTTGAACAAGTTTCCATGAATAGCTTCGATGATTTATTGGTTTGTGGGGTTTAACGTCCCAAAACCACTATTTGATTATGAGAGACGCCGTAGTGGAGGGCTCCGAAAATTTAGACCACCTGGGGTTCTTTAACGTGCACCAAAATCTGAGTACACGGGCCTACAGCATTTCTGTCTCCATGAGAAATGCAGCCACCACAGCCGGGATTTGTTCCCGCGACCTGCGGGTCACCAGCCGAGTACCTTAGCCACTAGACCACCGTGGCGGCGTATGAATAGCTTCAGCAATATGTATATCTTGAAAAGTACGGAAACAGTTTTGCACAATTTACACATTTAAGCTTTACTAAATAAAATTCTGTTGCTAAAAAAAGCAGAGTATTTATGTGTGTATCATAGTTCTTGGGTACCCGAGACAATCGATATATATATTTAATCAGTTTTCAAAAGGTGATACTGTTTTAGGAAGTATTGCATTCACGCCAAGTTTTGCCTTGAAGCTGTACACTTTTAATGTATAGATTCAAACCCATCGCGATCACTTGCATTTTGTATTTTGGACGTGCTGCGTTGCAGTTTGTGTAATTGATACCATGCATGAAAAAATAACAAAGAAATGCACTTTATAAAGTAAATGCCATCGAAAAGAACAATATAAAGTATTGCACTTTAGCATATTTGTTACCGTCAACCGTGAACACCTCAAGAAGGAAAATATTCAAAAGCATTACCTTTACTTAAGGGTACGGGTTCCTCACATGTGCTTTGGTATCGTATGAGGTCAATAGTTTGAATTCAATTAAGTAAGAGCTGGCTGTCTCTTTTTAGTGAGCAGTGATGATTGGTCATCAATTTTCCGAATCAAAGCATATGCCCTAGGTGGAAGCTTCAGCGTGTCTATCACCTTGCAAATGATTTATTGCCTCAGCCGATCGCTACAGAGGCATTCACAACCGTGGTAATAGCCTTACAGCCGGGACAAAGAAGCCTTCGTTACGCAGGTAATTGCGCTGTAAAGGTATGAACTTCACCGCTGCAAGAACACCACTGTATACGACACAAAATATAGAATCAATGTCATGTCCCTTTAGCCCAGTGCGTCCATCCGAGTTTTATATAACTGGTGCTTAATGCATGACTCGATCTGAGGGGGTATGTGTTTCGAGCTAAGATGAAGATGTAAATAAAAAGTAGTTGACAGCTTGTTGTACGTGTACATCGTTTTTACAAACAGCGAAAAAGAATTGAGAAGTGCTCACCGTTTGTTTGCTCAGTCTATGACGCACAAATCTGAAACAAGCGATTCCTCTGCCAAGTTACTCTGTGGTAAATGATGTGTAGCTCACAGTGAGACGACGAGGCGATACTGCTGACACATGTAATACTATTCACGAAGCCACTATTTTACAGCAATAGTGACAGCAAAGAGAAAGGAAGCGTTTCTCGACCAACGCTCTTGGGCAAAATTCTAAGAGACTTGGTCTCGATAGTCTGCTGTGACAGAGACTTGCGCACGATGATTCAGGCGCAAGTACACACGCGCTAGGACTCCAAAACTTGGCGCCCTCGCAGTCAATCTCAGCTTTGATATCAGTAGCGTGAGAAACATCGAGCAGCAAGCCTTCGACACTGAGAAAAGGGGAACTAAGTGCGTCGTTACTTGCGTGTACGTTCTCGTATAACATCAGCTCGTGGCACACCTCACTGCCTGTACATTTCGCATTTGCCACATATACATTTCGTGAACACACCACTCTACATACTAATAAGTGGTGGTAGTGGGGGTGAATATTGGTGGAGTTCTAAGACCTCTCTCCAAGACCCCCTGACTTTAAGCACTGGATGAATACGTGGTAATAATGCAATGTTTATCTAGTAAGTGGTAAATATGAAGGTCCAGAAGTCGTAGACGAAGCGGCAGTGTGTGAGACCGACTTCTGCTGCCTTTCTCTCTCTCTCTTCGCTGCCATCCCCGTCCTTCTCTCACTCACGGAAAACAGAAAACAAGTAGTCTCTACGAGTAAAGGTAAAGTGCAGACCAAAAAATAGATATTGTAGAAGAACATAAAATTCTCGGTGTAACATTTTCATCTCATCTAAGTTGGGACTCTCACGTAAGTCATTTATGCAAGAAACTTTCTTTTACAGCGGGAGCTCTGTCGCGTTGTCGAGAAATTCTCCCTACACAAATAAAAGTCAGCATATATCAAGCACTGTTTCAATCACATATAAGTTACTGCAGTCTGGTTTGGCTTACTACAACTCAACGCAACATCAACAGAATATTGGTTTTGCAGAAGAAAGCTGTCCGTCACATTGCCAACACTGGTTATTTATCACCGACATCGACATATTTTCGCAAGTACAGTATAATTAAAATCCAATATATGTACGAGTTCCGCATCCTACGATCATTTTACATATGTTCTTCTTCATTTAAACAATTTATCGAGTTAACTGCTGCACTGCAACGCAACAGTCATGCTATCAATACTCGTAATGTAGGAGGATGGCTCATACCGCGCTTTCGCACTGACTATAAACTGCAGTCATTGAAATATAACCTCCCATGCATTCTTAAAAAGCATAATCATTTACATAAACCTGCGCTAAATACATTACGTGAAATATTTCTGAATTACTAATGTATTTCAATTATTTGTTAATGTTGTACTACATTTCACTGTATATTGTTGTATATGATTAGCTATCATGATTTTCTATTATTATATTGTGTTGATATTAGTGTTTCGTGTAGTTTACTGCCAGAATTACAGGTGTACTATTGCTTGTACTATTACAGGTGTACTATTGACTGTGTTCCTTGTACTTGTAGTATTAAAATTTCTTTTCTGTAAATAAATTTTGGTATTCTGTTGGTCTTGTTCGTTGTTAGAGATGTGTTTTAGTCAAAAAATCATTCCCTGTTACGCTTACACAGATATTGTTATATGCTTTGTTTTTGTAAATATTTTTGTACAATGTGTGATATATCTTGTAATTTGGTGCAAATATTTTTACCGGTCACTTGTTGCCATGTCTTTGGTCTTCTGGGCCCTAGTCAAGCTGTTTCATTACAGCTTTTAGCCCAGGAGACCATCCAGAATGTAATGTTTTCGTTTTATTCTGGAAATAAAGAGAATGAAATGAAATGAAATGAAATGAAACTCGCAACGATCCGCAAGTGGATGCCATGATTGATCGCACTGCACACATGACACGGTCAAACGCGCACTCAACCAACGGGAACGAACCTGGACAGGCCGTAGACTTGTCGGCTGCTTGGCGTCCTTGCCCGGAAGCGCGCGCCACTTGGGCCACTGCGGAGCGGCGCCATCGTCTCCGAGCCAGGGATGATCCCTGCTGGGAGGCCTGTAGTGCTGGCGAAACCAGTCGGGAAGTTCGAGCTTAAGCAGGGCTCGCTGCACGCGCCTGCTGGCCTCTGGAGTCCTGGACCCTTGCGGCAGCTGAGGGTCCCGGCCGCGCACCGTAGACGCCAGAACCGCAGTGGCGGCCATGCCCGAAGCCCGGCTCTCCGCCGCGCCAAGCTGCACTCGAGGAGACACGCCGACGACGCGACAGCTGTCGCCGGGCCCCTTGGGTGACGCAGTCGGCACGGGGAGACGACGGGCGTACTGCGTCGTTGGGGCCTGAGCGGGCACGCCGCGCACCTGCACCGGGAGGGGGGTCGACAAAGGGGTGCAATAAGCGACACGCCTCGTTAAAATTTTCAGCGCGAACGGCGAAGAACGCGCGAAGTAAAATACGTGAAAAAGGTGAACACGTACCCGCAAGCACCGCCAGTTTGTTCACCGCATACGCGCACGCTTCTTCGACCGGGATTGAGGCCAATTTGCCCGCCGGAGGAGCTGAACGCCGACGCGAGCCGACTCGGTCAAAAGGCTCGGGCCCCCTTTTGAACCTTAAGTGTGCTCTCATGGATGAATGCGCCCATGTCTGGATTATGATGACCGATGGTAGGGGGGGGGGGGGGAGAAGCGTGTATAGGCTAGTCATGTTTACTGCTTTTTTCCCCGTCCTCCTTGTTTGCGTGTCGGTTTATATGTACACGACGGTGGTGCATTTTCATTCAGTGGCCGGGATGCGTATATCCGATCTCTTTGTGAGAAGCTCCTTCAGTGGCGTTTTTATTTTAACGAAATCTTGCTCTCAGGTACGTCTTGCAGGTTTCATTTAGTAGAATTTATGTCTTGTAATAACTTTGCCATTATCGCTCAAAGTTAATATGCTTATGAAGTGCACCCTTATATTTGAAAAACGCCGATGAAGAATGAAGAAACCCACGTTGCACAATAAATAAAAATCTAAAAATACACAAGTTTCATTAACATAAACAACCATTGCATATTCATTTAACAACCTAACATTGCCATAAGTAAAAAAAAAGTTCACGACATTTCTGATATATGATCAAGTAAGACTGTCCCTTATATAATGGTATAGCTTTGGCTAGTTGATTCATTATCGACATGTCTGCGCTGCACAAATTGAACGAGGACAAAGAATATGACACATTACAGGTGGTCACTTCAACCGAGACCGACAGTTGAACTCCGCGCCTGTGTTGTGCCCACCCCACTGTCCTCGTTGAGTTTATACGCTGCCTAAACACGTCAAAACTGTGCGGCTATTATTTCGCAACTACGGCAGATGTGTGGGTGTCATCGCGAATTACATGGTCAAAATATGGATGCGAAGCCCCTTTGAACAGCGCCACCAGCGAACCGTCAATATATTTTAGACATGAAGTGTGCAGAGCTGCCGCAGCCATAAAAATGACCTTGCACCGCTTGCGTCGCCTTTGCGCGCGGCGCCGCTCTCATTGGTAAGCCCCTTCCGCCGTGTGTGTGTCATGATAGAGCGCTGTTCATTGTTTTCCTACAGACATCATGGTACGAACAAGGTCGACACGGCTCATAAAGTGCCAATGCAGCTTAAATTCGAATCGCTCCTTTTATCGGCAACTGCATTGTTCGCGCGAGGCGCGCGCTGAACGCATCGCGAACGGGTTGTAGTAACCAGGCAAGCGGTCTTTTTGATCATATCATCTACAATGTAGCTAGCAGTATTCTGAGTGGTCTACTGTTGGTTAGAACTTCAGCGCTTGAATAATTTAGACAGTAAAAGACTGTGAGCACAATGGACGCAACCGGCGTTGCAAATTCAGTTGTATCTTTTCGTAACAGTCACTTACATCATAACTAGGTAGCGCGCACTATTCGCGGATGAGCGCTATTCGCCGACTATTCGCCGGCGAACATACCACCATAAGCTTGATTTAGCTGCACCTTATAAAGCTCACCAAGTATTCTAAATTACCGGAGCCCTCCATTACGGCCTCTCTCATAATCACATCGGGGTTTCGGAACAACAACAACAACAACAACAACAACAACAACAACAACAACAACAACAACAAGAAACAATAACTACACTTATTATAACTTATTATTATTATTATTATTATTATTATTATTATTATTATTATTATTATTATTATTATTATTATTATTATTATTATTATTATTATTATTATTATTATTATTATTATTATTATTATTGTTATTATTATTATTATTATTATTATTATTATTATAAACATACGAAAAGGTGGCTAGAGGCAAATGACTAAATATTTTGTTGCGCGGAAAACTTCGTAAATCATCTCCTGTAAGAAAAAAGATATGCTTAAAAATAACATAAAACGATATTTTTCGTTATTCAGTTTCAGAGACAAAGTATCCTTAGACCAACACAGACGTTATGCACTCTTGTCAATCCTTTTGATAGGTAGGGCTCGAGGAATTTGAGATGGCACAAATGTCCCCTCACGCACCAGTGGTGGTGTGCATATACGCGCGCTATGGCGCACATTTAAAGGGGAGCCGGCCGTGGCCAGTGAATTGCAGGCTGACCTTTACGTTTATGGTGCACCGTTGTACACAAGTATACCCATGATCTGCGTAATATGATTGCTGTCAGATCTACTCGTTAGCAGAGTGCATATATTGGTGCGAAAAATCACGCTTACGAACCCAAATAAATGCGTACAAAGGGCTGCAGCACTGCAGGGTTTTAACTACCTTCAAACATTTTTTTCCTCTTTGGCCATCAAGTATAGACTATTTTACGGATGGGTTTCGGTGCCGCCGCATTAGGATGTTAACCTTTGTGTTTTTTGCATCTTAGAATTCCCATCGCCATGTACAAAAAAAAAAAAACGGAAACATCGGCTTAACGGCCTAAGATGGAGGCGCCCAGATGTCTTACTAAAAATATTCTATAGAGCAACGTCGTATATAGGGCAAATGGCGATGACATGCGCGCGCACGTCACTGCTTTTCCACCTCTCTGACTGTGCGCGCACTGTGCGGGGACATCTCAGCGCGACCACCAGTCACACTCAATCGACAGCTCACTGACGTTTGCACACAACCGCCGCAATCAAAATGATGCGTAAAAAAATTGCGGCAACACGAGCAAGCTGCTCCTTGTGCGTAAACAGTCAACAAATAGTCAACTTCCTGAACGTCGCTTCTGCATTTTACTCTGTTCTCTGCTTTCTGCTCCCCTATATTTTTACTTTCCCTCTCTTTCCCTTTCCCGATCGACATTGTTACTTTTCGCAAGGTCTTCTCGCTCGCAGCCCTAACACTTGCCGCCTTTCCCTCCGTGCCTTCTTCTGTTCTCCACGCCTCTAACATATACGAAAAGACACGATCAGCGACGGCTTGTCGCGTGCAGTCAGTTTCCGTCAGCGCGAGTCCGCTTTCGCCGGCGCTCACCATTTTGAAGAGGCTGTCACATTCGCCCGTGCCGTGTGACCGGAACAAGAGGCGGCCGACCCGTCCGAAAGCGATGTGCCAACTACTTGACGGCCGGGGCCACCACGACGACTGTCGAGCGTGAATGCGACGCCGGCCACGGGGTGTATTATACGCGCTCTGGCGTATCTCGGGCATCCTGTATTTCACGGGTGGCGTGCAGATCGCGACGTAGCGCGAGGTGACTCATCCGTTGTCTCCCTCCCTTACTTCTGTCAACCTCTTGCTTGTTAATGTATGCATTTGTCCCATTCGCATCACTCACCCCCCCCCCCCCCCTTCAGTGCTGCCCCACCTATCGAGCCCTCAATTGCTCATTATGCTGTCGTTGCTTATCGTTTTTATCGCATATGACATTTCGTTAACTCGGCAAACTTTATCTCGTATATCCGCCGCACTCTAACCATCCAAAGGAAAGGTCAGTCCTGATAAGGACATCAATAACTTATCCATAGTGGGCAGCGCACAAAAGGAAACACACAAGAGAAGGAATCAGGACAAGCGCTTGTCCTGATTCCTTCTCTTGTGTGTTTCCTTTTGTGCGCTGCCCACTATGGATAAGTTCCAACTCGCCCGCCTTTCTGTGCTACATCAATAACTTGCTCCGCATGCGAGTTGTCCGATATGTAAGTCGCACTTTTGCGCGTTCTTTGTGGCCCATATGAATATACGTATGAGTGTGGACGTACACTCTTAGAAAAAAGGTGGTAGTACTTGCTAACTTTGGGGTAGTAATGGTTTGTCACATATGTTACAACCCTGGTAGTAAGCGCAGTTAGTAACGGCAAGGGTGGTAATAGTTACTACCTCTGCGGTTACTACCAGGAGTTAGTAACTGTTACTGCCCTAGCTGTTACCACCTATTGGTAGTAACTTTGAAGGTTTCAAGAAAGAAAGTAGCCACCGATACTACCCAGTTCATTCATTTTGGCATATTATTTCTGCACTGCTAATGTTGGCTAATCAATGATTTATAACTACACAAATTCGAGTAAGAAGCGGGGTGTGCCATGAATGCGAAGAATACATAGACCAAACAAGTTCACTATTTCTTTACGAATACTTGTAGAAAGAAGTAAGCGTGGGGTATATATAGCCCCTACTTCGCAGGGGCATATCTGGCACAGGGGAGCACTTCCGTTTCTGGATCAATTTTAACAAATATAAATCGTTAGCACTCTAATTTACTACCTGGTTAAGTTTTTTGGTGACGTAGCACAATGCTTTCAATAAGCCTCACTTGTAGAATAATATATGTTATATTTATTCATTATAATATGGCCACAAAAAGGCATTATGTACAGTGGCCGGAGAAAGTACTGAACTCATTGTCAGTGCATTTGAATGCTTCCCATGACTAATATATCAGCATTTAAAAGGTAATAATCGTTTTGGGGGTTTGACGTGCCAAAACAATGATAATATTTGGAGACATGCCACAGTGCATTAACTGTGACTGTCCTTAAGGCTATGTGACTGTCTGGTTATTTTGATCTGCCGGTCTTGTTAATATGTGCTGTATTTTCTAAGTTTGTTGTAATTGTCATTACGACGCGTGTAGCACTTGCTTATGGTTCGTTAACTTGTACTTCTCCGTTTCGACAATATCAGATTGACGTTTACATATCTCGGTTGCATAATGTGACACAAAATATATTGCCTTGATCTATAAATCCTTCTGCGTCATTTTTCAGTTTAATGATAATACATCGAGACAATTCCTTTCATAAACTATCAGAATAGCAGTCACACACTATTTTGGATTATATAGTCAAAAGTCGGGTAGCGAAGAGGTAGTAACGGGGCATGAAAGGTTGTAACGTCTGTAGTTACAACCTCTTTCGTTTCAGTTACTAACTGTTTATTAACGTAGGTAGTAAAGAGGTCGCAAAAAGTTAGTAATGGTTGTAGCTAGTAACTGTTTACTAACGTATGTAGTAAACAGGTAGCAAACGGGTAGTAACGGTCGAAGAAAGGTAGCAACCGCTGTAGTTACTACCCACTTCCTTGTAGTTGCTACCTTTTTACTAACTTTTTTAAGAGTGTAAAGCGCGCGCGAGTACACCAATTCATGGCCATTCAGGCTGTCTGAGATATTCTACATCGACTCAAGACTGTCTCTAAGTGCCGGCCAAGGTCGACGCCGTAAATATGCCCGAATGGGGCCCACGAAGCAAAGCTGCGTGGTCTTCTGCGCCGCAAGCAGCAAGGCAATGTCGTACGACCCTAATGTATAAAGTATTGCCAATCAGAAGAAAAGAGAAAATAAAAAAGAGGTTACTCAAACTCGCTCGTAACGGAAACTATCGAGATTGAACCATGTCTTAACTCCCCAACAAGATGTCATTTAAGTTTTACTGAGCAGCATGATATCGACTGCGCTTCACTTTAAAGCCCTTTTACATAAATTCTAGCGTCTACGGTGTGCCTTATAGTCATATCGGGGCTGTAGTATGTGTAAAACTTCAAAAAATTCTTTGTCATTGATTATGAGAGCTTATTCAAAATATCAACGCAATTTGGCCACCAAACCGGCTTATTCTCAGGCAACATAACAGCAATGCTTTAAGAAGGTACATCGTCATCCTTACCATCATGCATCGTTGTTGTCTTTGTGGGTTCACGTCACCCATTCATATATAGCGAAGCGTGACAAGAACGGTCGCTGCAGAGACCACAAAATGGAGGACTTACTCTGTCGAAACTTAAGAACGTGCTCAGCACGCACGGCACGGCCGTGCTCACGCAGAAACGTCCTTACGTTATCGGACACCAGTCGTTAACTGTAATCGCTGCTCCCTTTTCCTTACCTCGGTGCTACGAAAACACCTGTCCGTGTTTCGGGAAGCCTGGTCGATTTCTTCGCACGCCGAACAAGTGGTGAGCGGGATAAACACCACTTTCCGCGTCGTCTCCACTCACGCGTGGTCTGGCCTACGTAACTTGATGCACGTTCTATAGACTTATAGTGATGGACTGCGCAATTTAGATACTGTAGCCTCATGCATGCTTACAATCTGCGTTAAATGCAAATTATGCACGAGCTCCAAAGGCGAGGGTTTCACAGCTCATAGGCACGTAGCCTCGCGCTAATCGCTGATTAATAACACCTCTTAAGCATAAAGCCATGCTCGCACCATTGAGCGCTGCGCGCAGAGTCTGTGCGCAGATATAAAAATAACATATTGCTGCATTTATTTCTGTTTATATATTTTTAACGTGAAAGTATTTTACGCTGGCGTTCATCACGGCTCCGCTGACGTATTTCTGTTACGGATATGACGTTGTAAAATATATATTAATGGATTGCAAAGGAAAAAAAAAACAGCAGGAAAAGTTTTCTCGCAATGCATCCAACTAGCGACCTCTCAATCCTCAGCGCGCTAGACCCTGCAGCATACACCATCAAAAGAGCTAACGGCAAGCTGTTTATATACACCATATACCATTTGGCAATCCTCAGAGCTCCGAAACTTCCGCGCGGTTTTGTCATTCATAGCGAGATGGCGCGATGAGCTCGCGTTGGGTAGCGTTGGGCGCGGCGCCTATCGCGTTTCGGCGAGCGCCGCCTCCACAGAGCGTGGTCTCTCCTGAGCGCGCTTATCGAGGCAGCACGAAGGTCACTTCGCTTTCTGCCGCGGCCGCGTTTACGAAAGGAGCGCACTGCTCACATACCGTGAACGAAGAATTGTGGCAGTTGTTCGGTTTGTCCTGTGTATACTTCTGGTTTCGTTTCGTGCGTCTTTCAGCCTGGTTGAACAGCGTGCTTTGAGTGTCGAGCTGTGACAGCTGTTAGTCCGCACTCGTCTTGTGTATGCTTATTGCCTGCCTGCTTTCTGCTTGAGGTACACGCTGCAAGTTTTGAGCTGCTTGCCCTTCTTCATGTGACATTGCAATATCACAATTTGTTGCTGTGTCATTCATTCCTTCGCCCTTGTGGCAAATGCACAATAAACGCTCAACTACCTCGATGAAGACGCGTTTCGCTTTCGTGTTACACCAATTCCTAAAAAGAGGGATCAGACAGGTTTTCTTTCCAGTATTCTCTATAACACTTATATATGCACTCCTGTGGCGTAATCAGTCATGGGGCCACATGGAATAAAAAAATAAGATGTATTTTGGACCTGCCAGCATGAAAAATCTTTGTTACACTGTTGATCAGTGGCTAGCTACAACATCTAACTGCGAAGCGCACAATTGTGTATGCCTTGTGCGATGTGTAAACTCACGGAACTTATATGCTTACCCATCGCAAAGGCCCAAACTTTAATATCATTTATGCACTATACTTATATGAGCACAGCTGTGTTGATATCTATAAAGCGGTGGGAAGGAAAACTGAGGGTAACGAGGAAAGACAGAAAGAGGGGAGAATAAGTACAAAGAGAGATATAAAGAGAGAAGTTGAAAAAAAGGGAAGAAAGAGAAAATTGAATAGAAAGCGACAGAACTGAAGAGAGAGCGACATAGAAAGAGAAATGCAGATAAATAGAGAAAAAAAGTGAATTAGGACAAAAATAAAAGATTAAAAAAAGAGAGCACAATCATGCATAGTATAGAAAGTGGTGGGAAAGGGAATGGCGAAAGGGCAAAAGCCAAGATAGGACATATAGATGCTCACCAGGTCGACTGTGATTCAGCTTTCAGCTACTTGGTTTCTCTCTTTTTATTTTGGTCTTTTAAACACGCTAAGTTTATCTTTGGTTCATTGTTTCTATAGTGCCTCTTATCATTGAACTACAGCCGGTTCTATTACGCTATGGGTATCTTGATTCTCACTCCACGGTTTTCTCTTATCTTTGCTTTATTAGTGTATGATAGCGTATCTATTCCTATGTTTGGAACCTTGCTGAATCACTGCAAATTTGATATGAGCTACAATTGATTTGATTGATATGTGGGTTTTAACGCCCCAAAACCACCATAGAATTATGAGAGACGCCGTAGTGTAGGGCTCCGGGAATTTCGACCACCTGGGGTTGTTTAACGTGCACCCAAATCTGAGCACACGGGCCTACAACATTTCCGCCTCCATCGGAAATGCAGCCACCGCAGCCGGGATTTGATCCCGCGACCTGCGGGTCAGCAGCCAAGTACCTTAGCCACTACACCACCGCGGCGGGGCATATGAGCTACAATGGCTACTACGGCATGCTTCTTATTTCTTATTTAGATTCAACAAGTTATCGTGCCGTTTGTTATTATCATTTCATATGAAAAATAATTAAATCACTTGTTTTTTTCACATCACCTCTTACGGAATATCTCTTCTGTGTTATTAGCCTATACAATGATAACAAAAAATCACCCCATCTTCTCAAAGGGAACGCTGATGGGATGGAAAGTAGCATCTTGTGCACGGGTGGCGTCACGGGTTGAACAGCGCTAACGTGGTTGCTTCGGCGAGAGCTCGAATATTTGTTTGAAACGATGGCTGACGTAGGCCTTGTCGTTTCTTCAGAGTGGGCAAGGGTGCTGTACTGTAGCTGGCGCGCGTTTCGCCTTGACTACCACAGCCTTGTGATCGGTGAAGTGCAGGATGAGAGATTTTTGCAGTCATTCGACGTCGAATTTGGCAAAGACCAGATCGATGCATGTTCCCCTTATCATGGTGGGTATAGTTTCTGTGCTCGAGCTCGAGCACGGAAACTGTGCACTCAAACGTTGCGAGTGGTGGAGAGGGTGAACTGAGAGAGAGGTGACATGCACATACATGTTTCAACACGCATGTTACGCGCACTTCAGGTTTATTGCGCGTGAACCAACGAATTGGTGGTGTAGCGAGTGGCGGTCGCGGTAGCGGCAGGTGTTGCGGAAGAACTGATGAGGCGGCAGCTGTGAGCACTGCGGCGAGGGCATGGCACGCGAGGGAGAGAGTGACGTCAGTGGGCACTGTGAGGGGAGCGTGACATCAACGCGCATCTGAGGCGTGACCTACTTGGTACCGCTTCAACACCTGCGGTGAGAGGAGCGCGTTGCGGCGCGTTCGTATGGACGCACGGAGGGACAACGTAAGACAGGCTAGTCAAATTGCTGCTTCAGATCTAATAATGATCCGTTCAAGTATGCCAGTAGAGCACAGCAAAATGCCTGTTTCCGCGGATCCCTCGGTACAGCGTTTTACTACTCAACAGGGGTCACGGGTGTGTTGACCAGCAGTTATGTGGTTGCTTTCACGTGGTAGCGGACTGCGAACACATCCGCATACCACGCTCTTGGTGTTCTTTGAAGAACTCTAGGTGATCATTGTGGTTCGGGAGCTTGAATCCCTCCATTGCTTACGGACATTAAACGCAATCGACCAACGCACTCAACCGTATCAGCGGCAATTCGGTGTTTCGACATAACAGTCGACTCGCAGCCGAGACCCTCCTTCACTGCTGTGGCCTGTTTATCGCTTATAAGATGAGAAAAATAAATAAAAAAGAACTAAACAGACTCCTGTAGTAGAATAGTGGGTGTGGAATGTGGAGGACGAGCCTTGACTGTGCTCTTGTACATGCGGACTATGACGTATTCATTTGCCGACTCCACCGCGAGACAAGCGATACAAAAGGTGTCGCACGGCTTAGTGGACGACCTGGATGGCTGCAGGCCAAGCAAGGTAATATATACACCAGACGCATGCCACGCCCGGGTTTGAGATTAACGCGCAACAAGGGCGACAAAGCGGTGGTGTTATGGACAGCCGCGGTGAGTCAAGCTAGATGACTGATGGAGCGTTTTCTTTATTTCGGTCAACAATACAGGCTGACCGAACAATAAGGACAGACCCAATGGAACGCCAAGTGATTGTGCGTGTGTGTGTGTGTACAGGTAGCTCGAAGTGTAGTCATCCGTAGAGCACTTAGATATACGGTATAATATTTCGGCGTTGATCCACCGAGTTTATCATGTCTCGAATAACGGGGCGCATGCCACTTGCATGGTACCGGAACTCGATGATAAGCGTTTCAATAACAGTGACAATATTTTCTATTTGTTGGGGAGATCGACAAAACTTCTCATTCGTAAATAAAGGAAAGAAGTGTAAATTGAAGGGATTGTTTTCTTTGTTAGACACAACAATAATAACAGACAATGAATGAGAACACACAGACAATGTTGGCGTCCTAAGTACATGACACAAAAAGAGTCACTCTCCGCAATGGCAACAGGCGGCACTGAGTCACGCTTCCACGTATAAAAATGCACATACATGCCCTGTAAAGTGGAAAAGGGGGAGAGAAAATGATTGATTGATTGATTTGTGGGGTTTAACGTCCCAAAACCACTATATGATTATGAGAGACGCCGTAGTGGAGGGCTCCGAAAATTTTGACCACCAAGTGTTCTTTAACGTGCGCCCAAATCTGAGCACACGGGCCTACAACATTTCCGCCTCCATCGGAAATGCAGCCGCCGCAGCCGGGAATCGAACCCGCGACCTGCGGGTCAGCAGCCGAGTACCTTAGCCACTAGACCACCGCGGCGGGGCAAGAGAAAATGACCGCCTCCGTAGCTCAGTGGTAGAACACCGGGTGCATTATTCAAAGGTTGCAGGCTCGGATCCTGCAGGTCGAAAGCTATCTTTTCGTGCACGTTTGTTTTTTTACATTTACACCCCAATTACCTCTAAATATATCACCTATACTTTTCTTGGCATCCTTGTCTGTTCATTCTCATTAATTCTCATTCCTAAGGGTTGTTTGCCCTTAAGTTAGACTCTAATGTTTTACTTGCCAAACCACGACGTGATTATGAGGTAAATGGTAGTTGGAAGTTCCTGACTAATTTTACCACCGGTAGCTCTTTAACGTGCACCTAAACTGATACAAGAGTGTTTTTTTTTGCATTTCACTTCCATCAAAATGCAGTCACGAAGGTCTGAAACAAAATCATCATGCCCCAGCTTAGCTTACGACACCTTAGCGAATAAGCTACCAGAGAGAGAGAGGGGGGGAGTTACTGCTGGGCATAGGATGAAAAATATTTCAAAACGGCAAGTGTGAGAGACATGCGCCTATATTGGAAAGTGACGTTCCATTATCGCGGTCACACCAATTCACGCTTATTTTATTGTTGTTTCTGTGTGGTGGTCATACTTAGCGTGCGATTGTTTCTTTCGAGCTTTAAACACACACACACACAAACACACACACACGCACTCACGCACACACACACACACACACTAACACACACACACACACACTAACGCACACACAAACACACACAAACACAAACACACGCACTCACGCACACACACACACGCACTCATGCACACACACGCACACGCACACACACACACGCACTCACACACACGCGCACACACAAACACACACGCACACGCTCGAACACACACACACGCACTCACTCACACACACATACACACACACACAAACACACAGACAAATAAACACACAAACACACACACATACATACACACACACATACGTGCGCGCGCACACGCGCACAAGCAGTTCAGCAGACATACGAGCTGTTACGGCGCTTTCACACGTGAACTCAACAGCGGCCAAGCCTTGCATTATCCATGTCTCGCACTAGAATGTCTCGTTTGGGATCAGGGCCGGGCGCTAATTATGCGAGGTCTATATATAGACAGACACGTGTGAATACGAGATCTTGCCTGTATATAAACTGTTCAGACTGGCGCGTTACATTTCTGACATCGAGCAGACAAAACTCTAGAAAGGGAACAGCAACATATTTGCGTAGGTGCCCGCTGTTTCTCTTTTTGTTTTTCTTTTTTTTTCTCACAGACCGTTGCATTGTTCTACAATGGCGAGCACACATAGCGTGAGCAAGGATCAACACCGCGCACGCTACAATGCGCTGCTGTGGGTCTCTTTGTATAGCAAGCCATATAGAACCACGATGCGTCCCAGTTTTGTCATTCGTGGTTTCCCACGACGAGCAAACATCTCGGTGAGAATGAGAGTAGTCAGAACCAAAACGAAAAGAAATGAAAAGAGAGGGAGAGAGTGAGAATATGACGCCTTTGAATATAAGCGAGAGTGCCACGCCGCGAAAAGATAGACCGCCCTGTCTCTTTTGCGCAAACTCCCTTCGGTGACATACCAGCGCGACAGCTTGACGCTTCTTTTGAGCTGTACTTGACGGTATACCATGACTCGCAAGACAGAATGCTATACACATGAACATAAAGCACAATTGTAATGATAATTGTTTTATTTATCAGTTCCCGATGGCGTTGAGAGTTAATTTTCGCCTGCAATAATAAATTATGAGGCTTTGCTTGCCAAAACAGCGTAATGATTAAAAGGTGCACACACCGCCTTGGTGATTAAAAGACGGGGTGGGGGGGGGTATACATCCGATTCATATTGAACACTTTGTGTACAAAGCCATAGCTGTTAATCCAAGAGGGCGAATACAAATACGGTTGAATTATCGGTGACAGCGAACTAAATCTCAACTTGGCTGACCTCGCTTGATTTGAGTGAAATTTATGATTTTTATAACGAAACAGCAAATGCGAGAGACGCCGGGATAGAGACTATAATTAGGCGATATTTGGTTCTCGCGAGGTTGAGTTAAAGCGCGAAAGGTAGAGCATATAGTGCAAAAGAAATGTGAAAACACAATTCACCACAACATTCCTCAATGTGGTCCTGAAACTTCAGATTTGTTTACAAACTGTGTAAAAATGGTCTGAAATGATCCTTGTTCTGTTTTAATGTCACTTATCCCCCAGTCGACTCAGTTTGAAATGCCACAAAAAACAGGTAAGGATTACCTCGTCCATGGTGGGTTTGAAGACTAAAATAGTTAACAACCGAAATGGTCGTGGGGTGATCGCCTGACCACATTCAACGACATTACACAACATTACAGACTAAACAGTGCTAAATACCCTCCGCCACACAACAAATTGAACAAAAGACAGGCCGTAAGTTTGAGGTTCTTACAGAAAAATACGTACCCCAGTATGGCGAACCTAGGCCTGTGTTATCCACACTTATACCCGATGGACGCGTGTAAAGCGTGCAGGAAAAGGGCCGCACTGCGGCACATGGTTTGGAAGTGTGCAAAACAAGTTAACGTCATGGCCGCCGTTCCCTTCGCGACGTATGTTAGGCAGGGACGAACTCCGAGGCCGATTGCTGCTGCCACCACCACACGAGGGCAGGGGCCGGCCTCCACCGCGGCTGCGGTCACTGTTGCCGATCGGCTGGGAGGTGGCACTCACCAGCGACGAGCTGGCCGACCAGCCTTAAGCCGTCCGGCAAGCTGAAGATGCCGCCTGGGTCCAAGGACTCCGAGCTGTCACCTGAGGCACCGCCACCATAATCGATGGAGGGTGGGACAAAATTAATCCCTCCCCCCCCTCTCTCCACCCGGTGAAGACTGCTGGACTTTAAAAAAAGTTTATTTATTTATTTATTTATTTTTTATTTATTCATTTTACCTATGGGATTCTAGCACGAGCCAGATTACCGCTTTACTAGAACCAATTTTTATATCTGCTGTGGCAAACAAAATTTGATATAACGAACTACTTTATGGTCCCCAAGCTACTGTGTTATTAGGAAGTTCAACTCAAATATACAAGTTGTAAAGGTCGGCCTAGCCGTCCTTGACTTCTTGCCTCGCCGCGGTGGTCGAGTGGCTAAGGTACTCGGCTGCTGACCCGCAGGTCGCGGGATCGAATCCCGGCTGCGGCGTCTGCATTTACGATGGAGGCGGAAATGTTGTAAGCACATGTGCTCAGATTTGGGTGCACGTTAAAAAACCCCAGGTGATCAAAATTTCCAGAGCCCTCCACTACGGCGTCTTTCATAATGATATATGGTGGTTTTGGGACGTTAAACTCCACGTATAAATCAGTGCTTGACTTCTTGTATATTGCTTTACTGCTTTTACATAGTATGAAGTTTTGGCAAGCGCAAAAATATTCACGATAAAAGACTACGGTGGTTTGTGAAGTCATAAGCGCACGCATGTTTGAATCATGCGAGTAAAAAAACTGCCGTCAATTGAGACCATGGGGCTGGGCTGGACAGAGCTGTTTAGCATTGGACGAAACGAGGTGTTAACGCATTGAAGTGTTGAAACTAATTGGCCAGAAATTATATAATAAATAATGAGGGGTCATTTTACTCTATGAAGGTGGATGACCAGCGAAGCTATCTAGCACACGACACACAGGTGACCCAGGGATTCAAACCAAAGCCGATCGCACAGCCTGCAACTAAATCTAAAATGTCGGTCCAGAAAGTACCTTTTGAATTTATGACATGCTCCGTTATTCTTGTTCTTGATGACTTTCTCTTGTGACTCATGCCCGCTAAGGGTGATCGGCCAAGAATTGGCTGGTCTTAGAATAATGGAGGTTATAGAATAAAAAGAAAGATGTCGAACTTTATATACAAATTCGATATATTATTTTATTACAATTTAGTACTTTATATACAAATTGTACAAAAAACAATGCTTTGTTTATAGTTTGTGACCGCACGTCACTGTTTTCCTCCTTTTTATTAGGCAAGCCCTAAGCCCACTTGATTCATTGCACTTTAAAGTTTTCCGTTTGAGCATCGTGCGGCTTTTCGCTGCGACATGTGTTATTGTCTTGTCTGGCTTGCCGAATCACTTGGCAACCATTGGTGTGTGGACCATTAAAGGGGCCCTGAAACACTTTTTTGAGTAACCATGAAATTCATTCACTGAATAAGCGTATTGCCTCACAAATCCGACGCCGCAAAAATTTTAAGAACCCGCCTAGTACGAGCGGTGTTATATTTGTCACACGCTGCAATGGCATTCTCTCTTGTCCTGACGAAAGCGCTGGAAGCTAAGCAGGGAGGGAAGGGAGAAGCAAGCAAAAAACGTCACGCGCTCCTCGTGACGTTGAGCATTTTTTTTTATTTTTCATCAAATACGTGGCTTTTTCAGTGCGATCACGTGCGCACGCGTGTACAAGTGACACCGTCTCCCGGCGATTTCTGTAACAACCGAGCGCGCCTTGTTCAAATCAGCCAATGGCTGATTGATGGGTCGTCTACATGTAGTTTTTAAGCATATTCTGTGATTTGTCTAGGGAAGAGAAAGCAATTTTTTGCTGACTTTGATAATTTATTACTCATTTGGCTCGTGTGTTTTCGTAAGCCTCTACTACCGATTGGCAGAATTTTTCGACCATGCTCAAAAGGTGTTGCAGGGCCCATTCAATAAGTAGTTAGGTTTGTCCAATTTTCGAGCCACATAGGGGCACTAGGGGTTATCGCACACAAACAGGCCGAACGCCGCAGCCACCAGTTCGAGCGCGTTTGCATAAATGTGTTGTGAGTCAAATCAGTGCTTGGATGGAAGTATCCATTCTCAGCGGTGTGGGTTCCTCAATAAAGTTCGTGCCATGCCAAGTCATGTCTCGGCAACAGTCAGCAATATGTCCAACGATCACGCAATGACCACCGATAAGGTATATGTCCGCAAGACAGCACAGCGCAGACTGCATATAGTACTTGTATACTGCTCAGTGGTGTAGCGCTTGTATTAATTGCATGTGTAATATAGTACTTCGTATACGTAAGGCTCATCATACGTATTGGGCACCGTGCTTACTCTAGTATATAGTGCAGTGCGTATGGATGGCTTCCATCGAAGACATCATCGTCGGCATATTAGAGCACTACAAGAAGTTGCGTTAGTGCGTCTGGTCTATGCATACAAATTGATAACAGCTGTAATACATTGAGAAATTGCCCCCGTCTTGCGCAAAGAGGTGCGCGCGCGATGATACTGCGTACATACATCATCGTGGCTGCCATGTTTGTGTACTATCTGCAGGACCAAAGGCTGATTCCGTGCAACATAATTACGTTGGCACCACTCCATATAACATTTTGTTTAGACTTGTGGCTCCGCTATCCGTCAACAGGCAAGGAGTACACGCTGCGCTGTCAGGCGTCTCTATATACGAAAAGGTTTCTTCGTCACCACAGCCAGTAAAAATTCGTGAGGCGCTCTTCGAAAAAAGGTCTGTCAGAAAGTTTAAACCATCCTGTTGCCGTAGCTGAGGGGAAACCGTGTGTCTGTTAAGCCCGAATAAAACGAAATCTGACAAAAAACAACAAAAAATGCTTTGGACTAGCCTGCGCTATACTCTGTTTACGCAGTGTTCCTGATACCTCGTCATGCGCACGCGCTTTGCAGTCTCGCGCTGCTCTGACGCAACGTGATGGGTGCCTGCACCTCGTAGACGGGATGGCATGTAAACTGCGCATGCGACCTAAACAGCACTGCCAGTCGCGTTTGGTGGCTTGTACCGCGTCATCAAAAATTAACTTTAGCGAAAGCCACAAGCCTAAAGGAAACTGTCGTTTCAGCGTAGTATTTACAGCCGAGACTACGAATAAAAACAAAAACAAATTCAGTAAGCTTAATGACAGAGATGCCAAAGAGATGGAGGTTTTTTTTTTTTCCTCCCGTGCAGGTGACGGTAACTTGATGCGAATTTGACGTTGATCTTGTGATGCGTTTTAATGCGCCAGCACTGTAATTGTTGGGATTGGTGCACACAGTAAGCCGAGGCGTGCCGATGGCGTGCGCCAGCCAGCATCGCGCATACAAGAAAAAAAGATAGACGAATGACCAGCGTAAACCGACACGTAATACCCGTCATATCTTCGCTGCAGAGAAGACGAAGTACAGCGAACGCGAGTAACTGGATTTGATAAGCAGAAATACACATGAACTCACTTAAATAAGAAGAAGCATATGGTGAACGGACGATGCCACGAAAGCTCGACGTATAGTTATTACAGAACACAAGTCAAGGAATGTATCGACGTGAGTCAACAGGCATACTCAAGTATATGCCATAAAACAGCCTACTTGCGTAAAGATGGGGCGTGGATTCTCAAATATTGGTCGATTCTCACTTTAAACGCCTTCAACGTGAGCTTTATGAGGACACGAGCATGCAATCAGCATATTATTACAGACTGATTTAGTGTGTAATAATGAGAAAAGAAAGCACTTACGTATACTGGTTTTTGCACATAATATGCGTGATGCGCGAAATCTCCAGCTAAATGTCTCTTCAGAGATGCTGACACCTTGACGAATACCGGATGGTTGGTATGTGGGGTTTAGCGTCCCGAAACCACCACATGATTATGAGAGACGCCGTAGTGGAGGGCTCCGAAAATTTCGACCACCTGCAATTTTTCAGCGTGCACCCAAATCTGAGCACACGGGCCTACAACATTTCCGCCTCCATCGGAAATGCAGCCGCCGCAGCCGGGATTTGATCCCGTGACTTGCGGGTCAACAGCCGAGTGCCTTAACCACTAGACCACTGCGGGGTGGGGGGGGGCGACGAATGCCGGATCATCCAGCCTATTTTGCTTCTTTGTCTTCTTACAGTGCACTTATAAGACAAGGGATAACAGATGTATGCAATATAGTGTGCACACTGTAGGGCATATCAGGTTACAAACATGGTGCGTTCGTGCTACGTATGCTCAGCGTAAGTGGATTCACATGCTTGCAGTATAGGCATGATCTATGTCTGCGAATATTTGCGTTATAATCATAACTGTTATGCAACCTCTACAATTAAAACTTCCGAGAGCGCATTAGTAAACCCCAGACGGGCTACACATCCACAGTATCCAATGGTCCAACTCACGGCACCACTGTTGCTCTGCGGATCACGGGTCGTTTTGGTCAGCGAGACGTTTAGTATTATAACAGTGCATGCAAGTGCCGCGTAAAATACGGAGTTGAGGGTTATGTTAGCGGCCGATGTGAGACAGGCCTGATTTTCACCTGAAATTTGCGAGAACCTATACAGAGCTCCAGCGTGAACCAACGCTGCTTGTGCGTGTGGGGATGTCTCAGAATAGAACCGGTTCTACTGTTTAGTTTTCCGAAAGAGGAAATGAAAGGACGAGGGCGATGCTGGCGAGGAGTAAATTGCCCTGCGAGAATAATGAAAGCGAAGAAAGGGAACGAGAAAAAGATGAAAAATGGCTTGAGAGAAAGCTTGCGAATGGTGGGAAAACGAAATGAAATTGGGCGCCCGGAGAAGGAAGCAAAGCGTGGACGTTGGTGGAGAGAAAGAAAGAAGAGAAGCCATAATGTAGCAGAAAAAAAGGACAACTTTGAACCTCGGTATGAGCCTGGTCGAACTTTACAACGGGAGCAAACAGAAAAGAATGAATAAGGAGAAATCAGCGTGCAACGAGCGTTAATAAGCTGACCGACCCACTGCGACGCGGTTCGCTCTGAGCAGCAATGTGCAAGCAGCTGGCATGTGGCCGTCTCGTCTCCCTTTTGCGCGTGCAATGTGGACGCAGACGGGCGAAGAATTCGCATCGCCAGGAATTTTCCGGCCGCACTTCTTTTGTACGCGGCGCACCAAGCGAGGCGAGACCGGGCGTTGTGTGTGTGAAGAGCGCGCGCACTGGGGAGAGACATGGCCGCAGAAAGGACGGATGGATGGACGGACTGGGACCAGGGTGGCGCGTTGTCTGACCACAGCCACAGATGAGGAGGGCCCCTTTCTTTGTGGCGTGTAGAAAACAAGATAAACACTGGAGGCATGACGAGGAGGAAGAAAACAGAGGCGAAACGCAACGGCGCTCGGCGCGACGCGCGCGCCAGCGTGTTACTGTGTGTGCGTGCGTGTGTGTGTGTGTGTGTGTGTGTGTGTGTGTGTGTGCGTGTGTGTGTTTGCGTGTGCGCGCGTGTGCGTGTGTGTGTGTGCGTGCGTGTGTGTGTGTGTCTGTGTGTGTGTGTGTGTGTGTGTGTGTGTGTGTGTGTGTCTGAAGAACCACGCGCGGGAGCAACGACCCGCAAGCTGCACCACGTGGAGTCGTCCACACTGTGTGCTCCACTTTTGTTCCATGCTTCTTAATAAGGACGCGGCTTTTTTGAAGAGGTGGATCGCCGCAACAGAGCCTGCATGCACGGTGGACGCCGTGGCTCGGGCAGAGATATGCCCGCCCGCACGGATGGGAGCGTGCTCAACTCCAATTAAACGAGAGACCTCAAATGGCGCCGAGAAAACCGTCGACGCTGACAACCTATACCACCGTCTCATCTTCCTCCTCCTCCATTCTTCTTAGCCACCGGGAACTGTTCGTTTTGCTTTGTTCACTGCCTGCAGCCAAATGCAGACCCAATATATGTCTAGTATGCGACGAAAGTGCTAGCGCTGGTGTGCGATTTTTGTGCGTTGCAATCTATCCTCCCTGTGATTGATATGTGGGATTTAACGTCCCAAAACCACCATACGATTATGAGAAATGCCGTAAAGGAGGGCTCCGAAAATTTAGATCACCTGGCGTTCTTTAACGTGCTCCCGAATCTGAGCATACGGGCCTACAGCATTTTCGCCTCCTTCGAAAATGAAGCCGCCGCAGCCAGGATTCGATCCCGCGACCTGCGGGTCAGCAGCCGAGTACCTTAGCCACTAGACCACCACGGCGGGGCATCCTCCCTGTGGACAGCGGGGTGTGAGCAAACGCAAGGGGGACAGCATGCCCGAATCGAGGTCTTCGGCTGCCTTCACTGCCACAGAGGTGCTCACTGCGAGGTTCCGGCCGCGGGCGCGTTTTCGTTGATCGATGGCGCAGCGTAAAGGGGAACGTAACCATGAATGTGACGGATATCCATCCAGGACAGCGAGTACTCGATAGACTGTAGCCGGCTGCATTCGGTAACTCTTTTAGAGGACAGCATCGACTACCGTACCAGTGCAACTAGACACCCCCCCCCCCCCCCCAAAAAAAAAGAAAAAAATAAACACACTTCGATTGTATGCACAGCGAAGTGACTGTTAATCCCTGATCCTTTGTTTCTTCACCATGAAATCCAAGAGCAGAGGAGGTATGGATGCGCCACTGAAGCGAATTCGTGGCGATTCGCCGTAGATTGCTATCGTGTGTGGCACAAGGCCCGCTTTCCACGACGGCAGATGTAAAGCTCACGGTGTGGCTTATCACCGTGCAAACTCTCGTACAAATTTGTCTGAAGGGCACACATTGGGAGTGACGTACGGCACCAGTAAAAACAAAAAAGCACAGTAAGTCGAAAGAAGAAACTGATGTCTGGGACACCAAAAGAGCACTATTATTATTATTATTATTATTATTATTATTATTATTATTATTATTATTATTGTTGTTGTTGTTGTTGTTGTTGTTGTTGTTGTTGTTGTTGTTGTGATGGCAATTATATGGACAGTCTCGGCTGGTTTTTGTCGTCGCGACCTCCGTCACCGTTATTCACGTATATGTATATGTTTGTATATACGGTATATACAGGGAAAGATGCGCTAGCCTCCTCTTTCTGCGAAGCGATCACCTTTCCGGCCAGCCTAGTCTGGGCACGCGCCTATCTCGCCAGCGAGAAATGGGGGGGGGGGGGGGGTACTTATGGTTGCCGTACTATTGCGACAACGATAAGCGCGTGCCTTGTGCCCCCACAACAGGCGGGAGCTTCTTAGGGCTGCGTTCTCAACACGATAAAAATGGTGCCAAAAGTCTACCTGGAGCAGCCGTGTTCTTCTACAGCAGCGTTTTGTAGAGTTATGTGAGTTCGGATCTAAATTATTCGACTGATAGCCGCACTTCATATATGAACGCCGTCACTACGCGTGAGCCTTGTTGTGCTCATCTACTGAGGTCGCGCCGCATGAAGCTTGGTTACTTAGCAAGCGCATGTTTACTACAATCAATATTGCTCCTAAAATGCTAGCCTTGCTTCGTAGAACATTCGAATATGTTACTAGCGCATTCATTGTTTCGCCCTTTTGGCGAAACTGTGCCTATTATTAACATTATTATAATGTTTAAACATGACATATGCATCAGTGTAGCAGGGAATATTTTGGGGCACTTTGAGCTGACCCAAGCCCTCCGCGGCGCACACAGTGCCATTGTAAAAAAATGTATTCGGCCCCGCCGCGGTGGCCTATAGTGGCTAAGTAACTCGGCTGCGGTGGTCTATAGTGGCTAAGTAACTCGCGGGATCGATTCCCGGCTGTGGCGACTGCATTTCCGATGGAGGCTGAAATGCTGTAGGCCCGTGTGCTCACATTTGGGTGCACGATAAAGGACAACAGGTGGTCGAAATTCCTGGAACCCTCCACTACGGCGTCTCTCATGCATAATCCTATGGTGGTTTTGGGACGTTATGCCCTACATATCAATTAATAAAAAAACGCATGCGCGTATGTAGTGTAGCATTGTGCGGCTCAACCATGTTGCCATATTTTTCTCCGCAAAGTATCGCACATCAGTCGCATCTCTTAACCCTGCAAGGTAAGTGTGCACGTATAACCATGATTCTGGGAGGCACGTCTTTCAGCTTATCTCTTTGTTAGTTCCTTTCTTTCTTTTTTTACTTTTGCATTACATGAACAAACGCATGAAATCTGCACGTATACGTCAAGTTTTTCGGTTAGCGTGTAGCGTCTGGTAAATTTTACGTTCTTCTTCAGTGGTAATGCATGTATATTGAAACTGAATCGTCTGGGAAGACGCACTTTTTTGAGTGTGTGGTGGCGTGACTGGCGAACATTTCACAACTTCTGGCGAAAAAAGTGAGGCTGTGCAAAGTAATGAAATAAACAAAACACACGCTAGTTCTTCGTGGCAAAGCTTAAAGCGGCGCCAACGTGCTGCCCTCTCCCACACGCCCCAGTTTTTCAATTAGATTTCCTATACTCGTGGCTCGAAGTTATCGCTATCTGTCACCGTGTCTGCGAGGTAGAGGAAATATAGCGCACCTCGAGTGAGTCTACAAGAGAGCAAACGCGCATTGAGGTACAAGAAATGGCGCCGTTGTAAAAGGGACACGTATACACGAGGGTCACTCACTGCGTCTGAGCGCGATCCAGTTGGTATACGTATCTATCGGTAGAACAGCGCGAAGGTGACAAGTAGACACATGACTAACGCTGTGGTAATCCGGAGTCTTTAGTATTATTATTATTATTATTATTATTATTATTATTATTATTATTATTATTATTATTATTATTATTATTATTATTATTATTATTATTATTATTATTATTATTATTTCAGTGTATACGTCTTTCTACTCGAGTTGGTGCGGACAGCCCTTCGCATCCGCTTGTCCAGGGGTTACAGCGCTCGACTGCCGAACCACAAGTCACCGGATTGAATCCCGCACCAGTATTTTCGATGCAGGCGAAAATGCTGCAGGCTCGTGCACTTGGATTCAGGCTCACGTTAAAGAACCACAGGTGGTCAAAACTTCCACAGCCGTGGAGCTACGGCGTCTCTCATTAGCATATCATAGTTTTGGGATATTAAACCCTAACAATTGCTAATCTTACCTCACCATTATTAACTGGTCATTTGCTAATAACCAATAATCTACACCCGAAACGGCACTATCGTAACTGACGTATGAACTCACGTATTAATTACTGAGTGGCAAAACTTCAGCGCAGAATAACTCACCGTCTATTTTATTTATTTATTTATTTATTTATTTATTGATACTGTAAGCCGATTTGCTGGCCCATGCAGGAGGGGCAATACAATGACACTTATTCACAAGAGACTGAAAATGCAAAAAAAAGCAATCTGTGCATAAAAAGGATACAACCTATATGTAATAAGCCATCAAAAAATACCTGATACTAGGCCATCAAAGAACTAAATGCTTGTTTTGCACAACAATCGACACAGGTGAAAAACTACGCGAAAAAAAAACAATAGGATTCATGACAGAATTCAAAGAGAAGTTTGAAACCCTGCTCAAGTTTACACTGAATGTTGAAAAGAATTGTTTTATAACTGTTTTGTAAAGTTGCTTGATTGTATAACATGAATAGGTAGAAAATTGTCTTCTGTTATGGTGCACAAAAAAAAAAAACTGTTTATGGGATATTTGGTGTTGGCAAATATTGGTCTAAGGGAAGAGTTGTGTCTGTGTCTAGTCAACCGTGTTTTTAGGGGTGTTAAAAAATAGGGCAACTGAAGGCCAATTTTCTCTTTTATGATGTTGTGTAGGAACTGTAGACAACTTTACGTTTACGGTGGTGTTCGAGTGAACTTATATTATTGGTATACATGAGTAGCGATGGGGAATGCTCTCCTTTTATATTTCACCAAAATCAATATAACAGCCTTTGTTTGCATACGCCACAAATTAATAATGTATTTTTTGGCGTGAGAATTTTATACGACTGTTATTTTCGAAGTTGTAGCGAACAAGACGTGAGAGACATAATTTCGTGTTACAGAATCTTACTTAGCCCCACCGCATGCAGTGGTTTAGTGGCTAAGGCGCTCGGCTGCGGAACCGCAGATGGCGGGATCAAATCCCGGCTGTGGCGGCTGCATTTTCCATGGAGGCGAAAATGCTGTAGGCCCGTGTGTTCCAATTTGGGTGCGCGTTAAAAAATCATAGATGGTCGAGATTTTTGGAGCCCTCCACTGCGGCGTCTCTCATAATCATGCATGTGGTGGTTTTGGAATGTTAAACCCCACATATCAATCAACAAAATAGTGCTTAGGGCGCGACCAGGCTTAACCATCTTGGAGGTAAAAACAAACTGGGTTTAGGCAGTAAATTAGGCGGCCAGCTTTAGATTAAGAAGTTTCCAGCTATAACGTGGCAGCAAAAAAGTACAGGACAGGGTTGACTGGCCTAACATTGGAGAGGCCTTTGCCTTGCAGTGGGTGTTCTATGCTGGTGGTGATGATGCTGTTACCTAAAAGAAACGGTCAAAGATTTTAACAGTAGCGGCATTCAAAACACTATCAGGGAGCAGTGCCAGATTAAATTTATTGCCCGTCTCAACTCTCTGATGCTTCGTAGGCAGCGGATAGGTCCCGCGAGAACCTTGACTATGATTTGCATTCTATCGGATGCGTCACTGGAGAATGTGTGATTCTGGCACCACCGATTCAAGGTTACCTCGACGTCGGAAAGTGAAATATGTGTGACTAAACAAAAATAAAAAAAACACCCTCTACGTTTTACATACACCGAGACAAAAAAGCAGCGATAAAGCACCGAGGGCATTGCGTGTGCGCGCGAAATTGTAACGAGGTTTACGTTCGCTCGGCTCCCGTCGGAACCCAGGGCCGTTTTTGAGGGCAAAGCTAAACAGTAGAGAACATTATAGCCGGTCGCCCAGAGCGAGCATAGTATTATTTCTACGGCCGAGAGTAGCTTCCTCGAAACAGTCAGAGAAGCCGGCGGCTCGTTGCGTCTTCTTCATCGTCCTCCTCGTAAAACGATCGGCCGCTCGATCGCTCAGCCGAGGCGTGCGTGCTATAGAGGCGAAAGGAGGCAACAAATCGTGACCGTGAGGCTGGGCTGCCCGGCCTCGCCCCGCCACTCGATCCCATTCTTTTCAGCGCACTTATCGACGAGAGTCGGTAGCACGGACGAAGAAGATGAAGCGCGTTTTGCATAGAACGTCGCAGAGCCGAGCAAACATCGCGAGACGCCATTGTGAACGGAGCGTCGTGCACCTGGCCTTGAAACGCCAGCGAAGCAGTGAAAACAACAACAAAAGGGGAACGTCTCAGGCCAATCGTCGTTGGGTGGTAAACAAACGAGGAGAGTAAGGGCAAGAAAAAAAAAAATGGTGGCTTTCTTTTTTTTATGCCACTTCGAGCCCCACCGAAATGGCGCGTGCACTCCGCCCCTCAACTCCCGCCCATCCTTTGCCTTCACACGATGGTCGCCGAATCTACCTCATATCTTTCTTTCTTTTTCCCGCGCTAACTCCTACTTTTTTATTTATCTTCTCCCTCGAACAAACGCTCACCCGCTGCAACGCTTACGTATACATCTATTCAAGCGCGTCAGATCGCTATCATTGGGCACCCGCCCTCTCCCTCCTGAGGAATGCATCCAAGACGTCTTTCTTTGGGCTGGCTGCCTCAAACGGGGTTCGTTTTTTTTCCACGCCGTTGAAGAAGGCTGGCAGGCTATCACACCTTGTTTGAACAACGATGATGTTCACGCCGGCAAAGGGCGATGATTTGGCCTCTGTATTGCGAACTGGCCGCCGCCGAAACCGCGGTCGAGCGTAGCACACCGTTAGCGTTGGCAAACTCGAACGGGGTGTCGTGCCATTTTGATATTATTCGCACTTTCTGCGAAGACCGGGTTCTAGTTTGAAAACAGGAGCCAGAAAAGATATCGCTGGGCGCGCAGACTCCTCTGTCTCTTGCGAAACGGGGCGTAACCAGTCAAACTATAACGAAACAGTCGTCAGTGCAAGTGATTGCGTAACGTCTCGCGTTCTGACTGAGGGGTAACGCAACCTGAGAGTTTTCTTATCAATACATCTTTGTGTGTGTGTGTGTGTGTGTGTGTGTGTGTGTGTGCACCTTAACGACATTCTTTCCCATCTGCGTAATACTCACTTGCCATAACCACGATATGATTATGAGCATAACATAGTGTAGGATTAGATAAATTTTGTGTTCATGAGTGTTCTTCAATGTGTGCTCACAAAGCGCAGTTCGCGGGCCTCTATAGCATTCCGCCTCCATTGAAATGTGGCCGTCGTGGCCGGGGTGGAACACTCGACTGTCGAGTCAGCTGTAATTAGGCTTTTTATGCACTGCAGTAAAGCGGTATGTTTGCATTCGAAGGTTCATGTAAGTCGTATATACAGTTCTAAGGTGCCATGCAGGTTGGCCTGAGCTTCTCGGGCAGAAGAGCAGACGAGTATATATATATATATATATATATATATATATATATATATATATATATATATATATATATATATATATATATATATATATATATATATATATATATATATATATATATATATGTGTGTGTGTGTGTGTGTGTGTGTACCATCTGACGAGTGAGGTAAATTGTTTGCCCCCCCCCCCACTCGCGAAAGACTTGGTACGCCACTGCAGACAGACAGATGGACGCGCGGATGGACGGAAGCATGGACGGATGCATGGACAAATGCACAGACGGACGCGTGAACAGACAGACAGACAGACAGACAGACAGACAGACAGACAGACAGACAGACAGACAGACAGACAGACAGACAGACAGACAGAGGAATGGACGGATGGATGAATGTAAGGACGCTTGTCCACACTCATCTTCATTTGCCCCATGGATATGCTGTGATTTTTTTTTTGCTAACCGTTGAGCGCGCCGCAAACGGAACAAGGCACATGGGCTTGTACAGGCACCTGCGCGCGCTATTATAAATAGGCGGCCAATGAAGACGACGATGGTCACTAAAGTTTTACTAAAAGATAAAATGTACGCATGATGTATTTTTTCGCAAAAGCTTGCATTATTTAGGTTACGATAAATCTTTTTTGATTTTGATGTAATACTTTCTTTTCAAACCAGGTTTACCATAGAGGTTTTTTCGGGATAGCTCGGCCCAAAAGAAACTAGGTATTCGCATTTGTGAATAGCATTCAATTGTTGGTAGCTGCGCAGCAGCGTGCCTGTGTTGGCACCAGGGTCTCTAGCGTGAAACCCACGGGACGGCTGTATACGCTCTCCCATAGTGGAGTACGAAGTACTCCAAATCGTTACTCACTTTTATAAAACAAGACCGGGACAGTTTATGGCTGACGTATAGTAGAGTGCGTGCAGTGCTCTTAAGAGTTCTCAACTTATTCAAAACATGACCGGCTTCTTGGCCGGAACAGGCTGTGGCTGTCCAGAATAAACTCAGTTTAAGCTCCCTGTCCTTCCTTCCTCCTCCGCGGTTCGAAAGCTGCGCCGGAGAGGCGGGCCGCGTGGCGGTCGCGACAACTAGAGGCGTTGCAGTCTTTCCCCGCGGCCGTCGCATGCGGCAGGGATCGCCATGGTCTATTCAAAAATGTCGTGAAAGCTCGGGCGAAAAGCACTTCAGAAGCTATTGCGAGCCACATCATCATGGGGGGATATGGGGCTGGCATCAAATCGCGACTATGTGTAAGGAACAGTTAGGGATAAGAGTTATTGGAGAGTACCTTAGTAACCTACGCTTCGTCGATGGCATTGCATTGCTGAGTAACTCAGGGGACGAATTGCAACTCATGTTTACGGAGTTAGACAAGGAGAGCAGAAAGGTGGGTCTTAAAATGAATTTGCATAAAACGAAAGTAATGTACAGCAACCTCAGAAAAGAGCAGCGCTTCGATATAAGTAATAATGCACTTCAAGTTGTAAAAGACTATGTCTACTTAGGGCAGGTAATAACCGCGGAGCCGAAAAACGAGATTGAAGTAACTAGAAGAATAAGAATGGGGTGGAGCACATTCGGCAAGCACTCCCAAATTATGACAGGTAGATTGCCACTATCCCTCAAGAGGAAGGTATATAACAACTGTATCTTGCCGGTACTTAGCTACAGAGCAGAAACCTGGAGACTTACAAAGAGGGTTCAGCTCAAATTGAGGACGACGCAGCGAGCAATGGAAAGAAAAATGGTAGGTGTAACCTTAAGAGACAAGAAGAGAGCAGAGTGGATTAGGGAACAAACGGGGGTTAAGTATATCATAGCTGAAATCAAGAAGAAGAAATGGACATGGGCCGGGCATGTAGCGCGTATACAGGATAACCACTGGTCGTTAAGGGTAACTTTATAACTGGATTCCCAGAGAAGGCAAGCGGGTTAGGGGGAGACAGAAGGTTAGGTGGGCAGATGAGATTAAGAAGTTTGTGGGTATAAATTGGCAGCAGCAAGCACAGGACCGGGTTAACTGGCGGAACATGGGAGAGGCCTTTGTCCTGCAGTGGACGTAGTCAGGCTGATGATGATGATGATTGGATACAATTTTCCTGTGTTTTGCATCCAGTATGTTGGAAATGATACGATTGCACAATGACTGCCGCTTAATTAAGCCGCCTGTCTCTTTTGTGAGATTGGAATGTTAATTTAGACAAATGCATGTTTAAATGCAATAATATTTGAATGAAAAATCACCGTGTGTCGCTAGAATATATACTGCGGAGTGCTGGTGTTTAGACATAGGCCTTGCATCCAAAAACGTAAAGGAACCAAAAGCAGCTTTTATATTTGACAGCTAAGCAACGTAAAGCCACGTTGAAGTCGCGGTTCGCTATATATATATATCTTCATAATGTTTAGAAACGTTTTTTGTGGGGAGCTGTTTTGAAGACCCTGTGTTCTAATTCACTCAAAGACTCAAGGAGCTCTGCAACGTTCAAAGTAGTTGATCGGGACACACATGTGCTCACGCGGGCACTCGCAGTAAAGAAGAACGGATCGTAACTGTCAATTAAGAACGTTAGCTATAGAAGAAAATTGAGTCATCTGCCAACAGCTAATTATCCTAATTACGAAGACATTTAATACCTCAGTATTTATTGTGACTTCGTGATACGCGGGGCTCGCAAGCAGTGACCACACGTCAGCTTCTCTTTGTCCATAATCTTTAACAGAACTAAACCAATGAGAAATGTTGAAGCGTATGCGGGTAAACTTTCACGAAGCGTGGTTCTTTAACACGTACCAAAACTACAAACAAACACCTTGCTATGCGCGGCCGTATTACAATCCTTTGATCCCCCAGTCACTGGCAGGTACAAGCGCTGTGAGGAGACAGCCGATGTCTTCCACATTGTATTGACCTGCACGCAAGCTGGACATAGTCATTTCTCTCTTCCCCGTGAGAGGACTGGGAGGCGACGCTGCTCAGCTGCTCTGACCTCGTGGCTCAAAATGCCCCGATTGCACGGGCAAAAACATCGGTATCGTCCAATGACGTCCCAGACTAAGATGACACCTTGTCTGTGGGGACCTTTTGGGGTTGCTGTTTTTTAAAATACAAGTTTTTACTCACCATCACACAAGTACACAGGTGTATGTACATTTCACCCGGATATGCCGCCATACGGCCGAAATCCAATTGGCTTTCGCCGTAGATCGCCAGTGCTACGTCATAAATACAAATCTATCCTGTATGGTTAAATGTAAGATGTTCCGTGGGACCAAATGTGCTTATAGGGCATTTCATTAGGCTAACACATTTTCCAGGTTCCTATCATAATGTCAAGAGTATAATGGTAGCGCCGTAAGAAATTCGATGTCGCCTCTTTCTCACAGCCACAATGCCCCGAGGACTTCTTCATCGTACGAAGCCTCACGATTTAACAAAACCAGATACAGTTATGACAGAAAATCGGGTTTTTCACTATGTTCTGGTATAGGTCTACCCTCGCTTTCTACGCTTTCAAGCCTTTGTTTGTTTTAAGATTACCTTGAAAGCAATGCCTACTAGAGTGTGTATATACAATAGTTGCCTATTACGAATGGCGGTCAAATAAGGGCGCAGTGTGTACACATGCTCTGTATCACCCACAGATCTTTTCTTACTTCTAGAGTGGAAACACCAACAAAGGTTATATAACATGGATTTGAAACTACGACAAGGCGCATGGGGCAGATGGTGACTACATTAATTTAGTAAATGTTCCTTTCCTGAATAAAACCTTCCGTTGATAGTAGCGCTGGTGTTGTATACACTTCTTTGTCAGTGTGCGCTATATGTTACGATGTACTCATACCAACTAGCTCGTCTTTCAATATCACTTAATTTCGAATCGGGAATTCGTTCTTTCTTTCAAAACAAAGCCGAACCCATCAATAAATGAAGCCGCAAGTGCGATTCGCCAACCGTAAGTTCGAAGACAAGGCAAATATGTGTACTACCCCTCATTCCCACACTCACAATCGAGCCTGTAGATGAGAGTTTTTCTAGCAAATGAGGCCCCAAAGCTCCCCAGCCCCAATTATTTACTCCGTGTTGCGCAGTGAACTGGGTACATGTCGTCGTAGAACGTCCCTTGCTTAATGACGGAGTTTATGAACGACATGACCTTGTTAAACTTCCCACGGAGTTTCAGGTCGCGTGGTTAGGAACTCGTTATGCGAGTTTTAAAAACCCTTTTTGATCGTGACGTGCGTGCGTGTGTGTTTGTGTGTGTGCATGTGTGTATGAGCATCTTTTAGCACGCGTGTGTGAAACTCTACTGCCTTGCGGGGGTGACCGTGCGAGCAACTGTCGACAGACAATGAAATTATTAGTGCAGTGAAATTTTCCAACGGCCGGCTAGTGTTTAGCGTGAACAGTTCAATTTATTTCGTACCGTTGAACCGCGCTGGACATCGGTCGGATTCTTCAACCAAAGGTCGCGAATAACTTGCTTCAAAGTGCCAAGTTACGAAGAATTGCAAGGAATAATTTCAATAGCAACGAAAGTGCGCTGTTGCGAACGTCAGCGCGGCTGCTTCTGGAGTTTCACCGTCTACAACTTCGAAGCGATCTAAAGTAGGCTTCGCTCGACCTCGGAAGCTTCCAAGCTGGCCGGCGGCCGTTGTGAGAGCTGCGCCGGCGACGCGCACGCCCGACCACAGGCGACGGTAGCTTCTCGAAATCGGTATTTTACCGGCTGCAACTTAACTCAGCGGTAGGAAGGCCTCGCTGGCATTCGGTGTCATGCCTGTGGTATAGCGAGCTCACACGGCCAACTCCGGCCACCGGCGAAGCAAAGAGTGTATTTCACAGAAAATGAAGGCTGTTGGAAGGAATAACAGTTTGTATTCTCTGCTGCGCCTTGTGACCACAGCTCTGAAAACATCACTGCAACGGTTTGCGCCGAACGCACAGAAACGGTGTACGGCGTGCCCATGCATTGCGAGCCACAGGAACCGCGACTGCGAACCGTCTCGTTCGTTTAAGTCAACAGCTCCGCAGCCCAAACTGCGTGAAGTTTTGCTATAATTAGAAAAAAGCATTCAATATTAGGCGAGTTTGAGATAAAAGGTGTGTGTGTGTTGAAGAGTTTCGAGCAGGCCACCGCAAATTGAAGCTTATTCCTAACATTTTTATTGCCTAATTATTCGTAAAAAAAGTTGTACCCCAAGAGCTACATGGGAGGTCAAAATAAAGTGTTATGGCCTCCAAAGTATTGTGGTCTCCAAACATGCTATAACATTAGACAACCGCATGAATTCGTAGGCCCACGGGACGGCATAGTGCTCTCCCATAGTAGAGTACCAAGTACTCTAAATCGTTAACCTCTTTATCTAAACACACACATTGTGTGTATGTATGTGTTGGTGCAACCAATATTGTGCCTTCGCAGGTAATTCAATTGAAGTTACGCATAGAACGGCTGCCGACGTTGTATCTTTAATCTGAGAACTTACTCCCACACTGACCTAAAAAGCTTTCTGATGAATGTAAATAAAAACTCCCATACTGTCGTGAAAAAGTTCTCCGATGGATGTAAATGAAACCTCGCTGAATACATACAAAAACCCCGTCCTTATATTTTGCTCCCTCCGGACGAAGTTTATAAAACCCCCATCGGGGCATGCGTTAGAAGACAAGTCATTTACTCCCATCTAGGCTTATTTTTATTTGCAGTGCATGGTCAATGAACGATCGCAGCGCCAGAGTTCCCTCTCGTTAATTTTAGGAAACTCTATGCCATGAGCAGCTAATCAGCCACCATTTTCTGAACGTATGGGCTTCTAAGGAGCATAGGCATATGAGCTGGAGGGCAAGGGAGGCGCGAGCCTTCCCACTGAGAAAAGTTAGGGAACTGAGCCTCCCACTCCCCACTTTCAACAGTGGTCACTGTCGGTTGCACGCTGGGAAACCAACAACTAAGACAATCGTTTCCTTCGTATAATATATGGTGGGGTTTAGGGACTTTAAACCTTCCACGTTATAATAATAATAATAATAATAATAATAATAATAATAATAATAATAATAATAATAATAATAATAATAATAATAATAATAATAATAATAATAATAATAATAATAATAATTAAGACACCGGATTACCGCAGCGTTAGTCATGTGTCTACTTGTCACCTTCGCGCGTATTTGTATAATAATAATAATAATTATTATTATTATTATACAAATCTGTCTACAAATTTCGTCTAAACTTAGATGAAATTGCCAGCTTCCGCTTGCGCCATAATCACGCCCCATTAAAAGCAATGTGTAGTGTTTTACTATTACAGTGCTCGTCTCCTTTCGCAAGACGTTGTACGCACCCATAGTATACAGAGAGGTGCTGCTTTCATGTTTTACAGGGGAATTTTCCCTAGAACTGACCTATTTTATAGGGCTCTATTTTGATAACAATTTATCCTATCTTACTGCTCGAAAAAAAAAAAACGTTTGCGAAAGACGAAAATTTTGTGGCATTGTTGCCCACTCTGCAGTGGCTCCTCTAGAATCATCAGTAATGTCAAGTTAATAAATGAACAAATAAATTAAAAATAAATAAGTAACGTTTCTGAGCAAAGCAACTGGCCTATAGTCTATTTTTTTTCGATAGTCAAATGTTGTAGGCCCGTGTGCTCAGATTTGGATGCACGTTGAAGAACCCCAGGTGGTCGAAATTTTCGGAGACCTCCACGAGGCATCTCTCATAATCAAATGGTGCTTTGGGACGGTAAACCCCACATATTTATCAATTTTTCGAAAGCAGAACGTAAAAGAAAGAATAAACAAAGCAGCAGTAAGGAAAATTGTGGCCTTTCGCGAAATTTCTTCGAAGAGGCCGCGCGCGAAATGCGCATGCGCAAATGCGATGCTGCGCGGCGCGCACGCGGGTGGAAAAAGGGCTCAAGTTTTCCGCCAACGTAACGTGATGAATCTGGCGCAGTCAAGTTCCGCCCTCCCTAGCTGACTGGAACGCTGCATTGCAGTAGCCATCCGTCCTGCTATAGACTTCCAGCTTTCGGTAACTTAGTGTTCTTTTTTTATTAGGTGTTTCACATCAAAAGGGACAGGCAAATAAATTTTCACCGTTTTTGAACGTTTTGGCGCCAACCACATTAACCCTATAAAATTTGTATTTCGATGGTTCACCACATAATTGAACGCAATTGTTTGTCGTTTGCAGTGCGCTCTCTTGACAGGGTGTCTTGTTGCGGAAAAACGTTGCGCTGCGCATAGTAAATTATGTAAATATATAATTAAAACAGTCTAAGCAGTCGGAATGCGAAGTTCATGCGTCCGCTTTTTTAGGAATGCGGAAATTTTCGGAATTCAATCGGAGGTCATTTCTGGCAAATATTCGAATTAGATTCACACATTGCGCTACGTTACAGTCGTAAGCTTTTCATTTACATAATTTTATTTATGTTATTTAAGGTGGCAGTACCCCGCCGTGATTGTCTAGCGGCTAAGGTACTCGGCCGCTGACCCGCAGGTCACGGGATCGAATCGCGGCTGCGGCGGCTGCATTTCCGATGGAGGCGGAAATGTTGTAGGTTCGTGTGCTCAGATTTGGGTGCACGTTAAAGAAACCTGCATGTGGTCGAAATTTCCGGGGCTCTCCACTATGGCGTCTCTCATAATCATATGATGGTTTCGGGACGTTAAGCCCCACATATCGGTCATCAATTAAGGTGGCACTGTTCACTCTTTCAAGAATTCCGTGTGACGGCTGACTGAATGGCCGAATGGAAACACGCAAGACAATTCGAACACGAAAGAAGATTCACAAAAGTGATTTATAGCAAGAGCAGTAAAAACAAAAATAAATATGCGAAGCACCCGAGTTTACCGAGTCACAAAAGGCGAGATCTTGGCTTTGTGTCTGACTACAAAAAAGGGAGCACCAGGCCGCATATATATTATATTCTTTTTTTTTACTCGTACTTCTGACTATTGTCCAGCAGACGTAGCCAGCCACCTGCATGTACGAATAGTTGGCGTGTCGTGCGGCGTCTGTTGGATTTATTTTCTTTCGCTCCACGATTTTCCTGCCGCAAACGAACAGACTCCTCCAAGACTATATGTGGATGGACGCTCAAGTAGTGGGAAGGGAGTGGAAGGGCCTGTTGCCGAAAGCTACAGCTTTGTTGGCAATTGTTTCGACGATACGCTTTTATTTCGCCGTACAAGTTGGGGATGACGCAAAGCTTTCCTGGCGCGGAATAGAGCGAAATAGCTGCAAGATAGTTTTTTTTTTTGGGGGGGGGGGCAACGTCCCAAAACTACGATGTCATTATGAGAGAGGCCGTAGTAGAGGTGTCCGGATGTTTCAACCACGTGGAGTCTTTAAACGTGCGCGTAACATTTTCACCTCCATCGAAAATGCGGTGGCGCCGGAGCCTGGATTCCATAACCACTAAACCACCATGGATGCATGTAGTAAGAAAGTACTCGGGCACGCATATCGAGCAAACGATTATCGGTTCTTTATAATCATCGAAAGAAGAGTCAACATGCATCTGAGTCGTACGAAAAATGCTCTAAATTTTCATTACCGTAAGGACGTCGGCACCGTACAAAGCGTGTCAATCAATCCGCCTATGTTTTTCTTTTGTTTTCAGTTCCCTTTTAGCCTTATTTTTGCTTTTCGTAGACGATGACCTGCCCGGGAATGCATATCCCATTTACGCGTTCAAGCTCCGGCGATCCAGTTATAAGCGTTCCTACGCAGAATTGTCTTTCTCTGGCGGCCCACCGGGGCGGAAGTTTCTGATTGTGTCCTTTTTTTAGCTGTTAGTCCCTCTTTCGGCGGCGAGGCAATATATAACAGAAAGGAAGGAAAATAAATGAAAGGAAACGAGCAGAATGACGGAACGAAAGACAGAGAGAACGCTGGTCGCTGGCGACCATTAACCCCCGCTAGCGGTTCGTCCGTCGGTCTAATAGAGAGGCAGAGAGGGAGAGAGGTCAGTGCGCTGAGTGACACACACACACACGTACGTGAGCGCCCAGACCGTCACCATTCGCGTGGCTTATTCGTCGGGGAAGACGAATTCTCCTCGTGTGTGTATACACAAGCGCGAGCCTACGTGGCGTCTGTTAAGAGGACGCGGAGGCAGACAGGGGCGTGGAGCGAGGATGAAGAAGAACTCGGCGCCAGCGAGGAAGATGGAGGTGATTTTGGCGGGGCGAAGCGTTTTAGCGTTTCGGGGGGAATGGCGGAGCCATTGTTGTCCGCAGGCGACGACATCATCTCCGCCACGACCTCACACCACCCCCTTTTTAACGTCGTGCCAAGGCGCAATGCGGGGTCAACGCGACGAGGTCCCGCTCTCGGGGCATGGCTAGGCCTTGCCGCAGTGCGCGGGACCTTCGTGAACTCCGGGGGTGCCGTAGCGGTCCCGTGGCCAAAGAACGTTCCTGCCATCCTTCATTCACCTTGTTTTCTTCTTGAAGTTTTATTCGCTTCTCGTTCTCGGACGAGAGAAGAGACGTCTAAAAGGTGGGTCGCAATGGGCGCGCAGCTTTTATTTTTTCCCCTTCACCTCTGCCGGTCGCTCGGCGTAGACTTCTTCCTCCTCCCGTCGTTCCGGTTGCTGCGGGTTGCTGTCACTTCGGCCGGGGTCCAAAGGTGATGGACAAATAGGTGGGAAGAAACACACAGTGCGGTCGGGTAGATGAAAGGGGGGAGGAGCCCCTGGATGCAGGCGCGACATTAGTGGCTTTTACGACGTAGTATAAGCGCGCTTCGGCGCCTCACGCGTATGCCAAAACACGCCCTGAAAAAAAAAAGAAAGAAAAAAATTGTTTCCAAATGCAAGTTCTCACGAATCATCGATAGGCTGCAACTTTGGATCGTCCTCATTTGCACAGCAGATCCGTGGTAATATTCGGGTGCCGATCATTTTCTCAGATCGCGCTGAGAAATTTTTCAACGCTTCGATAATGCAACGTATACGGGCTACACCTCTGTACGTCCTAAGTCGATGTGGGAGCTGAAAACTTATCTGTTACGGTGAGGCTAGCGTGAAGCAGTCTTTTAAGGTTCCAGAAGCGAAGCCAAACCAGAGCGTCGGGAAACTGTTGAATAGAGACGCGCGGCGTTCGGACGCGTGGGCCACTGTTAACCATAGCCGGGGCCGTTAAAGCGCGCAGCGATACAATAGCGGCCCATACCGCAGTATTAAACTCGTCAGGGCCCCTGTTTATGTAGAGTTCGGTCAGTAGCGGCCGGGCCTGTCGCTATCACGCGCTCGGCCAGGTATACTTTGCTTGTTCGCTCGCTCTACACGAGAGCGGCGTGATTTATTAGCGGGGCGTTTCAGACGACGATGAGTGCTGGCGCGATTAACCATAGACTGCGGCAGGCGAACAAAGAGGTATAAGGATGCAGTGCGGCCGCGCACGTGGGTGCTCGCGTGCTTACGTAACGAGGGCAGCCTCAGAAAAGGAGGCGCGATCGGAGGGATACAAAAGAGGGTGCTTGCTCCACTTGCAGTCGGGCCCCCAAACGGATGGCTGCGCGGGTGGCAAAGGTTGCACGTGCCGGCGTGCGCGGTCACTCGGCTCGCACGTGACCTGCGCGTGGAACCGTGGCGTGAGTGAGCGAGCACGCGCCGCGGCTTTATTGTCTCCTCGCTGTATAGTACAACCGAGGCACAACCCCTTTTGTCCGCGCAGGTTACAAGAGCGTCGGGCTGTGTTACTGTCGGGGGCGCGGGATCACGGGTAACCCTTTCGAAAGGTCCGCACCAGGTGTATACTATAGAGATGCGTGTACGCTTACGCTCGGTCGCTTGGCTCCGCGATCGAGAGAGGGCATGCCCCCATGATAGCACGCTCCATACTCAGGCGAGAATGCGCCCTTAGAGTCAGGCGATCAGGATGCAGGCGTTGAGAGGAGACCCCCGCTATCTCTCGAAGGCAAAGTCTTCCAGTTTGCCGCTTATGCATTTTACAGCAAACAATGTCTGCTTTCACCGATGATATCTTGTAAAATAGCTTTTCCTTTCGTGTGACAGCGTTGCTTACATGGTGCTATAGGGATAAGCATACTCTGCAGGCGGCTGCTGTGCGCCGCGTGTGTGGTGCGTTTTTTAAATTTCAGTCGTTTTTAAATTTCGGTCTTGTACGGAGGCCGTAGCACGTTACGTCAGTCATCGTACTTCACTGTAAACGATTATTCGTTAGTCAGGCTAAAGCGTCGTTCGAGCTTTTATCTACGAATAATTGATCATCCAGGTTTAACCAGCATACTATGTTCAGGTTTTCTTTATACGTTGCTTGGGAGGTAATTGTGCTTTTATATATGCCGGCTACCCATTTTCACAGATGATATAATTCGTGAAAATCAGCGCAGTGTAAATAATTACATAAAAGAGCGCCTAAGGAGAGTTCACGCAAATTCACTCACGTATGGCGACCTGAAAAAAAGACACGAAATACAGAGTCCAGTCATATCAAAATGACAGAAAGGGAAGATGCAAGCTTGCAACGAAAAAAAAAATTGTGAACAAGGGTTGTGTGCTCAATACGACGATTCGACTTCGACTTGTGGACATGTCTTGTTCAACTTGAAGAAGACAAGGAAGTTCGTATGGAAGCTGGAAGTTCAAGGCTGGAACTTGACAGTTGCCGTTCACTCTCCGAAACGTCGGCTTGAGCGCACGGCCCTTGTTAGGGATCTTTCTCAGTCCAGTCATACGACACTTGAGTTCAAATAAAATGCAGGCGCACGAACACCTTGTAGACTAAAAATAATACGCTACCTCCACTCAGGTAACGATACCGAATTAGCGAAGTCCCGTCTCAGACACACGGAAGTTTGAGCATGTATCGACGCTTAACGCACGTGGTCAGATCAAATTATGTGCCTAAAGGGAGCATAACAGCTTTTTTTAATAATTTGCAAGTACACGACTCGCTTTTGTGGAAACTTCATTAATGTCAACATCAGCCATTTTTGCGAGGCATAGGTTGGCTATATGAGTTTTGTAGGGCTGAATGCTTCAGTGCCATTAAACCTCGTATATAGAGTAGCCGCTGATATACGCAGGTCTGCATGAGCGAAGTACGTAGACGTTATGATGGCTCGAAGCATTCCCCATAATAGCTCCCACGTGGTTTGATAATGACCACCGCGGAAAGGGCCTGTGGCGGAACTGGCGAATCAGCCGGCTTTCGCGATGCTGGATGTGAATACCGGCGCCGCCGTAAACGCGCGTGGTTCTGTAATGTCTGTAGATACGTCCGTTGGCTCAGCTATTTATGAAGCGCCATATCGAAAGGTGGTCCTGTACACTCATTGCTTAGTTGTGGTTCTTTGATACAAAAAAGAACCACATCTTTGATCCAAAATGCCTTGGGCATACAGCATTTCCACACCGGCCACATGAAAAGTGTTTACGGTATACAATTTTAAAAACCTAACCACAAAACTGACGGTTGCACCCCGTCCATGGCTCAGGCTGTATAGCCGTGTGGTTTCGATTTGCATCTGCATTGCCTTAATCTCGAGAAACCCATGTACGTCCACAAGGGTTTCTCCGAAATAGTGCCTTTCACACAGCACCGGCGTCTGCTTTCATCTAAGGCAAGCACTTATAAATGGGCATACTGGCATTATATTAAAAATTACTTCATTTTATCGGGTTACCACGAGTATATTACCAGGGGTAAAATGTCTATGTATACGCAGTACGCACCTAATTGAAACTAATAATTTTAAGCGAGTACTATTGCAGTGCGTTGTAGATGTTATCATTGAAAGGCTTGAGTTGGAATCAACGCAATAATATCATTGCCCTTTATAGATTTGTACTTAGTTGAGTTAAAAAAAAGACACGGACTCGGATGACATTGGTATTCTTAATTCGCTCACTGCTTATTGTACTCATGAACGGCGCACTAACAATTGGGCTCGCTGAGAATGACGACGACGACCTCAGAGACGTCGGCATACTGAACATGACATCGTGTTGATATCGGCCCGGCGGCATGACGACAAAAGCGGCATGACCGCCAACGCGAAGTTTTCGTGTCAGAATAACTATATTGCTCTTATAGCTAAAAGTAACTACATTGCCCTTAAAGTTGTGCTTACTTGAATGATCAAGCTTAACTCAGTCGTGAGTTTATGTTATTTTGAGAATTAATTACGATTTTACTAAATGGTACACTACTTTGATTTAGTAAAAGCGTTTTCCTGTCTTTGTAGCACCTCTCTATATAAGTCGAATACTGCGGCGATAGATACCTCTCTCAGACTGCTTATAATATCCGAATTAAAGTGCGCAGTTTTATTGTCACGTAAGTAAAAACTCTCAAGCTCTGTATCCTATCGTACATTATTATTTTGCATATCCAAGTCCATTTAATGCTCAGCGCTATAGTACAATCTTCCATTGTCGTTCGATTCTCGACATACGTTGGCGCGGGCTCCGAAGCTGTGTGTTGCATGTGGTAAGGAATGCTGTATTGTAAGTATCGGCACTAGCGTTCGTTCTTGTGTCTGTGATTCCCTGCTATGGTTTATACTAATAGCAACTACAGGCCTACACTGCGTACTTCTCAGGTTACAACGCCAGGTAGCTGCATCAGCTACATATTTACCGCGGCATATGAGCTGGTAATTGGCAAAGCGAAATCACTGCAATAGCCTGACGGCAAAGGCCCTCATCGACGATGTATGGACGGGCCTGGCACCAGCTATATAAGCACTTTTTGAAGCTGCAACTTCTGTCGTCAGTGAAACCTTTTTTTTTAAGTTTTCGCTGAAACCATCTGTGGTCGAAATCACATAAGCTATGTTTGGTACATAGCTGCGTTTTCCCATTGGTCAGTCGGTATACCACATTGTAATTGGCTAAAATATTCTCTTACGAAAATGTTTACCGTTCGGCATTTTTGTGAATATGGGCCCTGGAGCGGTTTCTCAACTCGAAGACGGGTCACACTGATGTTGAGCACAGCGTAAATTTGGTAATCTGCAGCTAAAGACGGACCTCTGCGAATACGTATAGAACGCGTCAAACGTGATACATGACTTCCAGCGAGTGGGGCGATGCGAGAGTGGAGTTCTTATTGACGCTTACCTCGAGGAAATCATTCAACTCGATCAGCATTTTCGACGATGGCTTGGGTGTCTGGCCTCACTGCTTATCAAGCGTAGTAAGGTGATGAATAGGGCTAGTTGGTTCATGGTAACCTTGAGCGTACACTGATTGGAAGTATCGCAAAAACACAGACAAAACGAGTTATCGGGACGAAGTTAGAAAACTTGGCGAGCTCTTCGACAGCATACTTCAAAGCGACACTCCTTTGCCCGGCACTAAGGCGCCGAACTCATGCTTCCACTTGTATTTTTGTATTATGATCTACTGCATTGATCTTCGTAATAATATAATGATAAAGAAAAAAACAAGTATTACATAATAATCTGATTATAGAGTAGTAATAATCGTCATGAAACACCAATGCATCCAAGTTTAGATATGCATGATAATGCTCATAATGCTCTGATATAATAACAATTTTTTTACCGAAGTACATTGATATTTTAGAACGTGTATTTGTGAATTTTGTGCAAATTCCTAATCCTTCTCCTCCAAAGATTTGTACATTGTCAATGACTTGTGTGTATCTAAATAAAGCGTATATAATAATAAAATGTACCAAAAGAACTTAACGAATCACCACAATAAATTTCTGGCGCTATCTTTTCTTCCCATCTTACAAAAAAAAAAAGCGATTGCGAGAATCTTACGTGCAGCAAAATTACTTCACCCTATAGCATTCGTACCCGATCGACTGTGTCGAGACGTGTGTGTAATCGGTGGGAAAACGTGGCGCGTGTGATCAATAATTTCCGATACTGACCAGGGTATAAAGACGATTCACAGCATTGCGCACGGTCTATACAGACGTGGTCAAGGAGCAGGTTGCGTACGTGATATACCGATATCGAGAGGATCGGTTCCCTTGTTAGCGAAGCTAGAGGCTAGTAAAAAGACACGCGGGGAGCCAGAAGAAGACCGTGCGTGGAGACCACTGAAAACGAGCAATAACAAAGGGGGGGGGGGGCGAGAGGAGGAAAAGAAAAAACGGGCCGTGCATTGCGTTCACGCGCTAACCATTTGCGATCTGCCGCCGCTCAAAGTTCGCGATCGAGCGAGCTGATGATCCTCGCGGAGGCTGAGGAAAGCGTGGGCCTATTAACGGGTTTCCCGCAGCCGTGCGTGACTGTATTTCGACGGCGGCGTATAAGCGCGCGTTCGCGTGCAAGGCAGTTCGCGCTTGCAACGTTTAGTAGGGCCCTCTTGCGCACAGACTCCCCTCTTGGCTCCGCTACAGCATATGTATGCGCTTTAATACGGGCCGCGCCAATACGCTAGCCGCGGGGCCCCACCTGATTCACTCGCCACCACCCCACCGCGAGACAGTGCTCGGATGATTCATTGTTCCGATTTCGCGATCGCTCTCTGCAAACAACGGACGGCCGGCAACAAGCGCGACCCACCCCCTCCACCCGCGAACCCCTATCCCTTCAATTGCCCTAGCTAAAGTCACTTGAGCGGGCCCAGCACGCTTACTGAGGCTTCAATCACAATAATGAGAAAAACTCGCTTCATTTCGAAGAAGTCGCGGCTCGACGACGTCGCGTCCGAGGTCGCGTCTTGGTGTACACCTCTCGTCTCGCAATTTGCTTTGGTTGCGAGCGCAATAAGTGGCGCACCCTTTTCGATCATTGTATACTATACTACACTGCCGTGCACGCAAAACGGTGGGCAGCGGTTAACCTTCAGTGATTTCGGCTTAGCATGATCGAGCCACGTAATTCGGCGCTGTGTGCGGAGGCCGTCGTTTATCCGGAGACCTCATTGAAGAGACGCCGTCCGTGCGCGCGCGCGGCTGGGCCTTGAAGGATGTATAGTGATGGAACAGAGCACGCAGGTCGGCTTGCAATGGACGGCGCAGCTAGACAACATTGTCCGCTGACCGCCGAAAAGAAAAAAAAAAGTTGAGCACCGTTGTGAAACCTTTAACCCGTTAAGTGATAAAATTGATGATAATACTGACAGCAAGGTCGAAGTGCCGCGCGAGCACCCAGCGGTATTGTTCATTCATTTGGCGTCCTTCACAGTTTACCTAATAAGTGAGATATTGACGAATTAGTGTTTTTCTGTTATCTTTTTATTGTCCATGCCACCACGCAAATAAGTTTATCTGCTCATTAGAGGCGGAAAAAAGTGCACGACGTACGTTATGACCTGTAGTCCTGCATGTACACCATGTATCGGTGACTTATGAATAGAGCTTGCACAGGGAGTAAGCAGGAAAATTTTTTGTTGAAAGAATAACCGACAAAAAAAACAGAAGCGCGCGCAATAGAGATTCGTTATTTGAAACATTATCTTCTAAGTGTGCATGGCCCCCAGCTGAAGGCACCTGTATTGGTGCTTCGTATCTCTCTAATTGGTGGTAAAGAGATGCGCACTTCAAACTGAACTTCCAGGGCACAGTTAGCGCGCGTATGCTGCTTGTGTACAGAGCTAATGGAAAATGCAGAGAGCTGATGCACAGGTCAGCACAAACGCTGTTTGTGTTGCCCTGATTTTTCTATTTTAACCGTGTTTCCACGCATATAGTGAAAGCGAGAAACACTTTTGCGCTTTTAATGGAGTGGAATAGTGCACAGACTCCTGTGCGCTTTATGTGGACGGAAGTTAGGGACTAAAGTGGCTATAAAGAGGAAGTTTTCGTCAAAATGTCTGGGCTTGATTATGAAGCCCAGAAATGGGAAATAGCAGAATTGACTTTTTTTAACCTCTTTCTTGTCACAAAGGCGCTCAAACGTGAATTGCAGTTCAAATACAGGAGACTATAGGTGGGCTCACTACCCGCTGTGCTTGTCTATAGTGGTTATGACAGTCGACTGCGGACCTGAAAGTAGCAGCTGGATTCGATCCCTCGACCATAGGGTCAGCACTCCTCACCGAGTCTCGGTCGTAGCGTGGCCGGATTTCGATAGAGACGAAGCTCTAGCCCATGAACAGTCGCAATCTTTTCGAGAGTGAACACAGAAGCGCGTGGCTTTCGGTGTATACTACTACCGCCGTTAGACGACACGTCACATCTGAACGCATGCGCAAGGGGTGAAGTTTCAATTCGCGGGCATCACGTCACCGCATGCGCTCGTGTGTCGTCTTCTAGCTGACTGATTGATTGATATGTGGGGTTTAACGTCCCAAAACCACCATTTGATTATGAGAGACGCCGTAGTGGAGGGCTCCAGAAATTGAGACCACCTGGGGTTCTTTAACGTGTACCCAAATCTGAGTACACGGGCCTACAACATTTTCGGCTCCATCGGAAATGCAGCCACCGCAGCCGGGATTCGATCCCGCAACCTTCGTGGCAGCAGCTGAGTACCTTAATAGACCAACGCTGCCGGGCTTCTTTTAGAGCAATAGCTCGATCTATAGCTTGATTTTAGGGCAATAGCTTGATTGTGGGCTCGGTGGCTGTGCCACAACGATGTCTTCCAACAGACTGGTTTTCGCTGTGCAGATGATCACCGCCGTTATTTGCCACGTGTTTCTGCCTACACTGCTGACGGCATGCATCGTGGTGCCAATGGAGCATGCGCCGTCGTTCAACTACTACCCCAATAATATTGCCGTTCTACGTATTTGGCTTTTCCGAACGAACGCAGATCGACACCCAACTATCGTATACTCCAGCCATTTTGGGATCCCACATCGAAAGGGACGCTATCATGTCCACCAACTATGACGGAGCAGCGACCATCGCGATCGCTTTGTGGGCCCGGTGGCTAATACGCTTATTTCCGCCATGCAGGCTAGTATACGAAGTGCAGTCTTTTTAAGTAAGAAATCTAGTGATTATTGTTTGATGCAGCTCCCGAGCAATCAATGCTGCCTTGCTCTTTGTGGTGAATGTGTGCACGTCATTCAGTCCTTGCTGCTGCTGTCAGGGGATGTGCAAACCAATTAATCCAGGGCCTCATACGAGCGATGTTCTCGTTGAGTCACAGAAGCTGACAACTGGGCAAAGCAAACTAATCACTGAGGTACAGAGCCTAAAGAATCAAGTTACAAACACCGATAGATTACTAATGGATCTAAGTGAGCGAATGACAGAATTTGAGCAACACTACCAGGCACTGATACCCTTGCGAAGTGAATTGGAAGCTAGCGGCCGATATACCGCCGAAACTGGTCATTTGGTATCTAACCTCGAGAGCCACATAGATGACGCTGAGAATCGGTCTCGCAGAAACAATTTAATAATGTGTGGCATTTCTGATTCCAACTCTTCCGAAACATCTGTGCAGTCCGAAAAGTTATTCATTGATAATAATCGTCAACACATGGACCTAAGCTTTCGCCCTAAAGAGATTGAGCGAGCCCACCACCAGGGACGGTATACTTACCCGGCCGTAACCGCTTCATTATCGTCAAATTGGCATTCTACAAAACTGAAGAATCAGTCTAACGGTTGCAAGTTAAAGGGGAGTAACTGCGCAATTGGAGAAGACTTTTCACCAGACGTTCGTAATGCCCGAAAACATCTTACTGCATTCGGCAAAAGTGAGGGAACACCCTGTCTACTATTGAAGACACTTGTCATAGGATTTAAACTCCATGAATATGACAATTCATGAATTACTGCAAAAAATACTCATTAGCAATCAAAACGCTACGGACGTTTATCAAAGCCGTGCCATTCTGCCACGATGAAGAAACTTTCCTTATCTGTTATATTTACAAACGCTCGTAGTTTTCTTCTAAAGCGTGATGATGTATCGAGTCTTGGTCATTCATATGGTAGTAATTTACTGATAACAAGAGAAACATGGCTCACGGACGACATCAGTGACGATGAAGTATTATAAGATTTGCAAAGTTTCGAAATTCATCGCCACGACCATCTGGGAACAGGAGGTGGGGGTGCCTTTATAGTATTCAACAAGCAATTACCTCGAACAACAAAACACCCCCTGCTTGCCTTGAGATAGCCTGGCTACTTCTCCGTTCATTACCACAGCCCGTTCTGATGGGTGTCTCGACCCCCTGTTAACAGCCTTGATTTTCTGAGAAAGCTAAACAGCAATTTGTGTCAGGTTACAGCTGCGCATCCTAATACTCTTAATTTTTTATTCGGGGACTTTAACTTCTCTGGTATTAATTAGCACGATCTAGCTTCTGGAGCATCAACTAACGCCGAGGCGAGAAATTTCATAAACGTCTGTTTAAACTTCAATCTTTCTCAGCTTGTTTCAGAGCCAACACGTGTTTCCCATGGCTGTGCGAACGTGTTAGACCTTACACTAACCAATCATTCAGACAGATTATCATATTTAACCTTTATTCCTCCTATCAGTGACCACGAAGTTCTTCGCGCCACATTTTTATTTTCCGCACCATCGCGTACAACATCTAGCAAAACAATCTGCCAATGCAATCGAGAAAACTTCCAAGCCATTAATGACGAATCAGCTGCCTTTGTACCTAATTTTGAGTCTCGATGTCAAGAACAATCTATTGATCACAATTGGATGCCATATAAAAGTAATAAAATTGTACAATTAACAAACAAACATATACCGAAAACTACCTTCTGTGAGAATCGTTGGAACCCGTGGTTGAACAATCATTTAAAGCGTTTAGAAAACAAGAACAAAATACTTTTTCCGAGCTGCTGAAGCAAGTGCGAATGCTGATATTAATATGTGGGGTTTAACGTCCCAAAACCACCATATGATTATGAGAGGCGCCGTAGTGGAGAGCTCCGGAAATTTCGACCACCCGGGGTTCTTTAACGTGCACCCAAATCTGAGCACACGGGCCTACAACATTTCCGCCTCCATCGGAAATGCAGCCGCCGCCGCCGGGATACGAACCCGCGTCCTGAGGGTCAGTAGCCGAGTACCTTAGCCACTAGACCACCGCGGCGGGGCAAAGTGCGAATGCTAACGCTTGGGAAAACTACTATGCCGCTGCTGAAAAAAAAAGTATTTATCTGCTGTTCGTGGTGCCAAGTCCAAAGTATGCTTTTTTTTTAAACAAATACTTGCACAAATTCCTTAGAGATAACCCGAACAAATTTCGGCGAGTAATAAACCCAAGTCATGCTCGCGCCATAACCCTTGCTGACGACTTGAGGAACATTGTTTGATACTGCCCGTGCCACAGCTTTCAACAATGCCTTTGTTTCAGTCTTCACTAAGGATATTACTAATGCTTATTTGCCATTACTGCTTGGCCACATAGTCTCTAGAATGCCGGTCGTTACATTCATTCTGCGTCGATGGCATTTCAAATATTATAAATAACTTGAAACTTTCGTCCAGTGCAGGTCTCAATGGAAATAATTCAAAACTGCTAAAAAATACGAAGGACATATCTTATGCATTTTTGTGTATATTTTTCACTCATCTGCTTTCAGTGGGCTACATTCCTAATTATTGGAAAGTTGGGAAAGTCCTTCCCATCTACAAAACAGCAAACAGACTTCACCCGCTAAACTATCGCCTCATCTCTCTTACGAGTCTGCCAATAAAATCATGGAACACGTAATTTACTCACTCGTTATGAAACGCTTAGATTCCAACCATTTCTTCCATCCTGCACAGCATGGGTTTCGTAAGGGCCTTTCTCGCGAAACGCAGCTAGCTCATTCCATTCACCATCTACCTTCATACAAATCTGAATGCTGACAAACTGACGCAATATTCCTCGACTACAAAAAAGCTATCGACAAAGTTTCTCAAAGGCATTTGCTGCACAAAGTTTCCTTCTTGAACCTAGACTCTGATGTACTAAAATGACTTGAAGCATTTGAATCGACCGCTCGTAATTAGTCAGCGTCAATGATTAACCCTCCATCCCACTTCCGGTCTGTTCAGGAGCCGCTCAGGGGTCTGTTCTTGGCCTAATTCTTTTTTTAGTATATATCAATGACTTATCCCTACATGTAACTTGCAAAATTCGAATGTTTGGAGATGACTGCGTGATTTACCATACCATTATTAATAACACAGACACAGATTTATTGCAGCAAAACGTCAACAACGTGCAGTCTTAGTGGTCCCGGTAGCTAATGAGGTTTAATCCGAAGAAATTCAAACATATGTAATTCAGGTGCGTTGTCAGAATTTTGTTTTTTTTTTGGGGGGGGGGGAGGGGCACCACCTTGATTTTGGGAAGGGCACCTTTTTAAAATGGGCGTTTTTTGCTCTCTATGCCATGGTAAAAAACTTTCGGCGGGGGGGGGGGGGGCGGTGTGCCACTCTTTGGCTACGCCCCTAATGTCATTTACCCGCACTCGTAACTCCATTCTATCTTCATACACAATAGCCAACAGCGCTATCGAAACAGTCATATCATTCAAATACTTAGGCATCTTGATTTCATTTGATCTTATCTGGGGCGCACATATCAACACCATACTTTCATCTGCAAGCCAATCACTCGGCTTTTTGAGCGCCACTTGCGTCATGCCTCACAGAACGTGATACTACAAGCGTACGTATCACTAATCAGGCCTAATGTCGAATATGCTTCACCATAATGAGGCCCATATTAAAAATACCTCATCAACGTTCTTGAGTCTTTCAAATATATCGCGCAGCAAGACACATTCATTCCTCCTACTCATATGACGTTAGCATATCCATACTAAAAAAAAAGTCTGAGTTACAGTCCCTCTTGCACCGTCGGACGATAGGCAGCCTTGGTCTTTTTCATAAGTTTTCCTACAGTTCACTTAATCACATGCTGTACCGCACCCACAAGAATATCGCAACGCAATGGTCATCCGCTACAGGTTTTAAAACCGCGTTCGCACACAACTACGTTTTCTGCTTCATTTTTCTCTCGAACAGCATTAAATTGGAATGCATTTTACCATCATGTTGTCGCCACAAATGACCACCACTTATTTAAGATTGCTTCGTGTTCTGTTTTGCCTAACTAATTACCATTGATTCTACAAGGTCACCATGTAACTTGTGTGTTTATTCATACGGTGTTTATTGTTCCTTGTGTTATATTTTTTCAAGAGTAATATTTAAGTGCAGTATTTCCTGTAGTCACGTTTAATTACTACCTGATGTTTTTCCTAGTGATACTCCATATATGAACCCTTTAACGCATGTACTTACTAAGCGGGTGTTATCACTAGCGAAGTGTATCAACATTTCCATTTTCGCACTGCATTTTGTATCCCACCTCTTCTGTATTATATAATGGGGCCTTGAAGGAAATAGACTGAAACTGAATCTACCCCTCCAGCGGCATAGAAAATACCAGCTTTCGCAAATCTCACCCTCAAGTTAAGGCAATGGTCAACACCGGCGTAAGAGCTTTAGCGAAAGGCTAGTGCAGTGCGTTCGCGAAAATGAACAGCGGCTCACTGTCAGTCTTTCGTGTCCTGAGTGCATCCACGTGCCCTTTCGCGTTAGCTCCGAGAGTGCTGTTGTGACGTGCAACTCCGACGACGTTACGAAGCGCGCCTCAAAATCTCACCGCTGCAACCACTGTTTCGAAAGACGGCGACGCCAACACGGTCCCGAAGGCGCCACTGCTTCGAACTCCGCCGGGAAGGTCACCAGCCGTTTGGTAGCGTAGGTTTCTCAGCTCGCGACTGCTTCTGCGCAGAACTGATAGACGAGCGGACGAGACGACGTTGAGTTAAACAAGGTTTATGTACAGCATATATACAGAGGCGTTACAAATTCGGCACTGGGGCTGACAGCTTAGAGACCCGAAGAGCCGAGCTCTCCTCTCTAACACATAGGTCTGCTCTCAAATGGGTCTGCGTACACATAGCTCAACTCTTTATCACATAGCTCTCTTCTCTGACACACATGTCTGCTCTCCAACAGGTCTGCTCTCTATCACATAGCTCTCTTCTCTGATACACATGTCTGCTCTCACATAGGACTGCTCTCCAACAGGTCTGCTAACATATAGCTCAACTGCGACACACATGTCTGCTCTCACATAGGACTGCTGCTCGCGACGTGCCGCAGGGCTTCTTTTATATGCACCGTGTGGATTCTTTGAATAACAAAATGTCCAACCAGAAGCGCCGCTGGTCATGAGGTCAGACTCCTCCAATGGGGTCGCCGCTGGGCCGCGTCATTCTTTCCCGAATCTGGAGAGGATGCACTGCAGGTGGCTGAACCCAAGGACGAGTGACGTCGCCAGGCATTGCGTCAGACCCACCAGACAGGAAGGCGCCGGTTGTTTACTCGACGGGCTCGCGGGCTGAGGTGACTCACTGCACATGCGCGCCAGAAAGGCGCCGTCGCGTGGTGACGCCGTTGAGTTGTTGATCGCGTCAGGCGGGCTCGCGTACTGACCTTGACACAGATTACCTTTTTTCGAGACATGGACGTTCGCTGCGGACTCGCAGGCACAACAGCGCCGAGCAGCGTCGGTGTGTCGTCTTGTGGGGCAACACGTTGGCTCCCCTGTCCCGGCGTGTAGTTGAAGCGTGTTTCTTGTCGCCTAAACTGAAACGTCCAATAAGGTTGAATCTCTCCAAACTAACGGTTGTGCCTTGGCTTCGCCGCGTTCAACGACGGTAAACTTTGTTACCTGATACAAAACTCAAACCGTAGAAAAATAGGGTCACCTCTAATATTACAGGTGTTAGTATACTATACCTTCAGCGTCGATTGGCCGCCGCTTAAAGTTCGCAACAATCCGTTGTAGGCGGTTGAGCCACCTAGTTTATCTACGCGCAGTGTAAAAAAGTATCGGATTGTCTTGGAGAAAGACACCGTATACCTTTTGCGCATGGTCACCACACGTGCAGAGACCAAGGGGCGTGGTCTGTCGCAAGGCTGCACAAATTCAGTGACACGTGGGTTAATGTCGAAATACCATAATCGGGAAGCTCCCGATGCGGTGTAGGCAAGTACACGCTGTCATCCCCCAGTCATGGTTGTATACTGCACGGTATACTATATGGCACAACGTATATCATTCCCGTGTGTACTTACATACAGTGCCCTGTGTCCCTGATGTTATCTGAGCCTTACGCGGAGTCGAGCGTCGGCAGCGACGAGACAGGCGCAGCCGCGCAGTTTTCGCAATCGAACACCGTCATCAAAGGCGTGCGCGCATCTTTCTTCGCCTATACAGGATGCGTACACGCAGCAGCCGGCGGATCGCGCAGGCACGCGCGGGTGCATGGTGCAGCCCTGCTGCCGTACGGTGTGGGATGGCTCCCTATCCTCCGACTTTTCGGTAGCCACAAGCGGGCATCCCCGAAACAGGTTTCGATTGCTATCACGCCCATTGTTAACCCTTCGCGGAGCACGCTCCTAGGCTGGGGCCGGGCCAGCCGATCTATCAACGGCCGCGTTAAAAGGGCGGCCCTGCGACCGAACAAGGAGTCTCTTTCTCTACTTGTGCTTGCGAGTGTGTATATATATGCGCGCTTGAGCGTAGTACGTATATTATACAAGTGGTCGTCGCGCCCAGTGTTCGAATACGTCACCCCCATTATCTGCCCTTCGAACGCCGATGAAACGTTATGTGTGCAGATGCGGCCCGCGATTCGGTTCGAAACACAAACTTGGCGGCCTCGCGTTCTCGAGGAGATAACGGCTGTTCTTCAGATGGGGAGCTCCGAATTAATTTAAACCGCAGCGGGGGGTTTCGCGACACGCAGGGGAACACTTCGGCAAAGGAAGGTCGTTGCGTTTCATTGGCGCCAGACGAACGGGACAACCTATAGTACGAAAGCTGAGATCTAAACAGATTCTGAAAATGCGCGCATCTGTCCCGTTAACCACTGTGGTGGCATTGAGGTATCCTTGTGTACGGAGAACCAATGCAGTACACCAGACTGTGCGGTATAGAAGATGGTCACACTTGATTACAGTTTAAAACATGCATGGAGGGATCAAATGGTTTTTCTTTTTTTTGTCCCGTCGTACTATTCGTGATAAAATCCTAAATTATGGCCTGCTGGGGTAGTGCGAAACACAAATGAGGTAGGAAAAGATGAAGCTTTCACGTAAATATAAGCATAACGGCACACGATATGCTGTGCCTAAGTGGCAGAAATATGTATATTAGTTCAGAGAAGGCTCTCCATGATGCCTCGCGCAGCCTGTAGATCGGTTCGCAATGTACGCAGCTCATAGTTTACTGGAAGCACTCTCGCGTTCGCACTGACGTTAAAATCAGAGTTTTGTTCACTGAAACTGGTTTAATCAAGTTGATTATCTGAGCTTTTTTCTGCCCGGATGAACGAAAAGAAGAAAGCGAACGTTGAGACCTATTGGAAACAAGGAATAAATAAAGGAGCAAAACGAGTGGCAGAAATGAAATGGGAGGCGAAGAAACGCCAATTCCGCGGGCCCGAGCTTTAATGTGGTGCGCTGTAGGTGTTTGATACTTACATCCCGCTATAAGATAACAGCAAAAATATGGGCAAATGCTGGAAATCCTTCAAATGTGAGTGAGTTTCTTTTTGTGCTTGATGAGCAAATCAACTTGATTGATATGCGTGGTTTAACGTCCCACAACCACCGTATGATTATGAGAGACGCCGTAGTGGAGTGCTCCGGAAATTTCGACCACCTGGGGTTCTTTAACGTGCACCCAAATCTGAGCACACGGGCCTACAACATTCACGCCTCCATCGAAAATGCAGCCGCCAAAGCCGGGATTCGATCCCGCGACCTGTGGGTCGGCAGCCGGGTACCTTAGCCACTAGACCACCGCGGCGAGGCTGTCTACCTACCGTAAACCACGTACCGTAAACCAAATGCTCCTGCATGCGTGGTACCCATTCTTTAAATTCGAGCGTACGTTCACCACCGTACTGTCGAGCTCGTACGATGTCAGGCTCCGCGCTCGTAATTACAAGGGAAGCGCCTCGCGGCCGCGTGTGTTCGTCCCGCTGTTCTGTTTGTGAGAGAAAAGTCTCCCACAGGATGACTGTACATGCACGGTGGGAGAGTGCTATTCACGCGAAGGCAATTAAAGTCCGCGGAGCTAGGAGAGCATTATAGATGCTGCTCATAATATGTGGGTTTATTTTGTGATGACCTTTGAAGTTGAACTGCATTGTGCAAACACGGAAGTGCCTTTGTGGGAGCAGCCCCGACAAGTGTACCCTTTTTCTAATTTACTGCGTGAGCGCGCGCCCTGCCAAGTGAACTTCGTAAGGGCGGCATGACTATTGACACAACAGCAGTCTTCGCATATCAAATGGGGTTGTATCAGTTATAGAGAATGAGAACTACGTCATGTATCCTTACGACGTCATCGCATTCCCATTGATTGTGCTATCTGGTGAGTACTCCTTTTTGTTTTTAGCTTTGGCAGTTGTGCCAGTTATGCCACCAGTATATACAAATAAGGAAAATTTTCTTAAATAAAACTTAGCCAGTGAATATAGCGTCGCCAACCGGCATTCAATAAGTGCGAGTTTTTGTGCCGGTACTCTCGTCCAACGAACGCCGATTCGGTGTCAGCGACGGTCGCGCTAGCGTGTGTCGATCAAGGGCCCGACTCTGGCAGTAGCAGATAAGAGCATAGTTTCCTAACAGTAATGCGGCACGCACAAGTCGGCCCTGCATCGATGTCGCGAATGGCTGCACGCACGATCATTTGAAAAAGAAATGCCGCGCCTTGGTCGAGCGTCGTGGCGCTAACGACTCGTTCGATCCTTGAGTTTGAAGCGTCGGTGGTTCGAATCGCACTAATGTAATTTGTGTGTGTGTGTGTGTGTTCTCAAGGCGTCGCCATTTTTTTTTTCTTAACCACACGGTTAAGCCACGAAGACTGTTAAATATTGAGAACTGCGTTGCGGCGACTGCTGTCTGCACCATACAGAGAACACCTATACCTATTACCCTATATCACCGGTTCATGGCAATTCACCGATCGCAGATATTGTACCGGCATGGAGGAAGCCATGGAAGAAGGAAATCGGCTGCGACTGTGGAGCTGCTGCCAAGAAGTAATTTATTTCTTACGTTTTGTTCTCGTGATTGAAAAACAAGATTATTTAATAGACATCAGGATTTTCGGATGCTATGGGCTAACGTTTAAAAAATTATTTTGCCATCCACTCGCACTGGAGCTTGCATGCGGTACTACTGGTACTACTGAATGCGCGTCATTTGTCCGCATTTGTCCGAGCGTGCATGAGCGTTGAAGCACTGCGTACACATCGCACGTACGCATACGTATCTCACGTGGGTTCAGGTGTGTTCAGAAAGTCATAGTGACGCAAGTGTAGGGGTGTGGGATGTGGACATTGTCAGACGACGACGATTTTGTGCAGACGCCACCGTGGGTGGATCAGGCAGGGCCTTCATCACCGACACAACAAAGGGAACTCTCATCGGCAACTTCTGAACCGATTTTTCGCTTGGGCGACCAGTTTTCAAGTTTGCCGAGCTCGAGAAAGCGATAGAGGCATACAGTTCTGCAATTTTTGTGCAGCTGTGGAAAAGGTACGCGCGCACAATCAAGGCTGCAAAAAAAAAAAAAGCGAGTCTGGAAGATCGCCAACAAGATGCCGCATTTTCTCAAGTATCAGAGTGTCAAGTATTGCTGCGTACACGGAAGAAGGAAGTTCAAGACGAAGGCATCCTTACGAACATCTTCGTATCTAACAAATTCTGATAACTCTGCCCGGAATCACATTGTAAAAAGTGCAGCTCCAGCAGTAAACCACTGGCTCTTAATGTACCAGATGCCTTCGTTGTTGCAAGTCGTAGAACGGAGTGCAGTTGCTTTCGGTGAATGTGTTTCTCATTGAGCCTTATCGTGATTTGAAAGGTACTCGTGTGACTAGCTCTTATATACTTATCTCGCAACAACTTTTCAGATTGTAGCGAGCCTAAAATACAGTTATGAAATTAACAAGAAAGTTCGATAATTTCGCGTCAGTGCCAGTTGGATACACTAAAATAAACAGTTCGTAATATTGCTCCAATTCGTTTGCACGTTGCAAGCGAGTGTGTCAGCATTCGTTTTTCGTACCCGCCTTGTGTGCCTGATTCATAACATGATTTGGCTGTGTATATAGCTTTTAATTTAGTCAATGCTCACACCTATCATGTCTCATTGCAGGACTCTGAAGCAAGACTGTGGCTTTTATAAATACCTAATAGCCACTCAAAATGGTAGAAGTCTGGAGGTGCGAATCTTATCTCTAGAGCACACTAACCATGCACAGTCGGAGCCACTCTTCCGTCATCTGCCTTAACAACGAATACCTAAGGAGTAAGCTGAAGCCATGGCTCTTATTCGTCTTCGTCCAAACAAAAAACTTGTTAAAGAGCACTTGGTGAACCGCACAAAAAAATAGTGACACTGCGGGACCTTTCAAACCGTGCAGCTAAATGTGAAAAGGACAACCCGAGAAATTCTCTGTAAACCACAGTGAAGATGCTGCAGGACGATTACAATGCTACGGTGAGACTCAAAACTGATGAAAGTAGTGAGCTAGAAACAATGTTTTTTAAGATGAAATAATGAAAAAAAATTTTTGAAGAATATCCGGAAATCATCTCCTTGATGCGACATACAAATTTCTTGAGACGTGGATGTCTTGTTTTCTGGTCACTATAGAAGGTGGCATTGGCGAAGGTGAAATAGTTGCAGATGGATTGTTTGCAAGCGAGGACGGCGACACCCTCCGCTGGTTCTTCAATGTCTTGAAGAAGCAGAACAATAACTGGAGCGCCATCTGAATTGTGATGGCTGACGAGGACTTTAAAGAACGGCAGGCCGTAAATAAGCTACTTCCACAAGCTTCTCTGTACGCATGTGCATTCCACACCGTTGCAAACATTTCGATGGGAGATCACCATGCGGAAACTTACGATATCTAAAGCAAAGCAAGAAACTGCATTGAATCTTTTGAAACGTATGGTGTATTCTCAAAATGAGGACCAATATCAAGACTGGGTATGAAGTTTTAAAGATTTCTGCGCCGAAGTAAGTCTTGGACCACTTCGATTCGAATTGACGCAGCATCTGCCAAAAGTGGGTCAATGGGTTGAAATGGTCCTGCAGCAATTTTGTTTTCATTCTACAAATAATCGGGCTGAAAACATCAATCAAGAAATAAAAGGCATTGCCATGAGGTATATAGCTCTGTGAAAAATTTTGTAACAGATTTCTTCTGCTTAGTGCGCACAGCAAGAAAGGAACGCAGCTACAGTGCTGCTACACTGCTTCAGAAAAAAAAGGGGGGGGGGGTGCTCATAACAGGTGATGAAGACTATGGGGTGTATTGCAATTTTTGACACCTTTTGCTTTTCACCATGTCAAGCGTCAGCTTGACCTCTCTGCTGATCTGACTCTAGACGCTAGTGATGGTACACTGATGACAAGTGTGTACACGTGCCTTCAGGGTGGCGATGTTGCTATCATGCAGCCACGTATTTGCTGCAGGATGTCATTGGGGATTACGCAAGTTTGACAGCATTTTGTGTGCGCCATGGTGGTCACTTAAGCAGTACATAAAAAGCCGGGATATCAGTGCAAGAAGAAAGGCACGTACAAGCAGTCTGTGTCGACAAAAATGAAGATTAGCCAGCCCTTTCAAGTCACTAAAAATTTCGCAAGGCGTCGCCACTCATGGGTAGAATTGGTGGTGTCCTCTCTGAAGTGTAGACTCCCAAGTTTCATGACAAAAGATGATACTTGAAGATCTTTTGCAACGCTGGATGAATGATGAAGAAGTGCGTCTTATTCAGGAGGTACATCTAGATGCAGAAGGATGGACACCTTCCCCGCAAGAAGAAACTAGTAGTGATCAAGGAAACACTGATAGGATCAGCAATGTGGTGGCTTGTGTGCCAGCACAAGTGCCTGAAAGTAGCGCTGGCTCGTCAAAAGCACACACCACTGCGTCTGCCGCCACAGGCACAACACCTTGCACCATTACCAATAGTGAATCTCACTGTCTGGTGGAGACTGAAGATGTATGTGGAACCAATTTCACCCTACGTCTATCTCTCGCTGCATCATCTATTGATGATGTGAGCAACATCAAGCTGGCTAAAGCCATGCGGAAATGTGGGAGCCCGAAAGGACACATCTTGACCATGAAAGGACTTCCGAAAAAAAAAAAACGAAATTCTCGCCGTGGTCTTGTCACATCCTGCACATTTTCAGAAAAAAAAAAGAGATCATTGTGCTGACTTGGTTGGTTGGATCAGCCAGTGCGGGTCGTGCGATAAGTCGTAGCACGATTGAAGAACACGAAGTGCAAATCGATCAAGCGCTGGTTCGTTGTCCAGTTTTGGACCAGAATGTTGATATCAACATTGTCCAAAGCTGTTTTTCCAAGGATGGATGGCTTGCTGTGTGTAGCACAGTAAGCACAAAAAAGTTGACTTACCAGTGGCTATTTGAAGCATGCAACAGTGATTTAGAAAAATATGACTCAATCTTGTGTCATTGGTGCCTTGCTTGGAACCATCTGCCATGTGTGTTATTGAAAAAAGAAGCCAAAGGCAAAACTGTGGCGATGTCTATAGTTGCAAAGACATTCTGTGAAGCTTTTTTCTTCATGAAGACCTAGTTAGGTTAAGGGGTAATGCAGGGTAAAGGGGTAATGCTGGTTTCATTTAGGCAGCATTCAAACCAACTGTCGAATAAAGTACTGTTGTGTCTGTTTTGTCACCTCTCGTCTGAACTGTTATCCTACGAGCATGCTGTTGCCTGCTATGCAATTCTTTTTCCAGACTTTAAGCTGATCTGCATAAGTGTGACACTAGCAAAAGGCTGCGTTTTGGCCAACAGATATTGAACATGGGCATGAGAGTTCGATATTTTGCTGTACCTTTTGCATGTGTTAAAAAAAAACGTAATGCTTCAAGTGTCACCAGCTACGTCCAAAAAGTGAATGATGACGCATATGCCCGTCGCGTGAAGGTAATGTTAACAAATCAAATAAAAAATTTCTTGTGCAGCAGTGGGGGCGAACCTTACGATACGAGAGTGAGTGCTCCAACCACTGCGCTCCAGAACAAATGTCTGTACTTTTACATTTCGTTGTTCTAAAGGGGCCTCTCTGTTTCACCGGCACTATATTCGGCAGTGTAGGCACAATCTCCGCTACCAGCAAAATGCCGGCATTCACACCTCATCGGCTGTAGCGACCGCCGGCATCCTCGCTTTATTGGTTGTAGCGACTGCCGGTTCAATATCACGACGCAGTAAAATGCTGGCTGCTGGCACAATATATGGAAACAGTAATATGCCGGCATTCTCGTCTGATTGGCTGAAAAGACTGCAGGACTAGCCTGACTGGTTGTTTCAGCTGCCGGCACAATAAATTGCCGGCTGCCGGCACAATATGCTCGGCCTAACACTTAATGATCGCAGCTGCGCTGTTCAGAGCTGCGCAGGAAGGTTGCACACCTCACGAAATGTAGTATAACTATATATAGCATGCACACAGCACACAGACGCGAGCCAAACATTATAGCATTGCACGCTGGCTCTAACTTGCAATTAATTCTCGAAGTCAGCTAGAAATCGCTTGCTCTTCGCTTATAGTGGCCGCCACGTGCCCCACGCGTGCGCGTGATCACATTCATTGTATAAACCGAAAAAGAAAAGAAATCGCTCACGGTCATGAAGCGTGCTGACGAAGAGATGCTTGGAAAAGCGTTGCAGGGTCCATTTAATGGCATTAGTACCGGAAGCTCAAAGAAGCCATACGCCAGTTTTTACTAACTGCCGCTCTGAAAGTTTCGGCGAGCGGTCTATTTATCCCGTACGAAAATTCATGGTATCCATGACACAGCCATGCAGAGAACGAAACAGAGTTCTCGAAAATTCGCCTAGAATGGTACGAAGAAAGTTGCAGAACAGGAACAGAATTCTGAATTGCTGGCCATCTGCGATTGTTGTTCGGCACCTGATTTCTGAAAAAGTTGGGTTGTAGCGTAAAAACGTTGTTTCCCTCGTCACTAATAATGTTATCTAACCGGAGTGCATCCAAACGTAGCAATTAAAGAAAATCATAAAAAACTGTTTCTTTAAAAAGTGACTAACGGTGACTAGAGTATTGTGGGTCAGGTTGGATTTCGGCGGAACTGTGCACTTAAATCTGACGCGATGCCGGAGGCTTTCACAAAAGCATAATTAGTAGCACTGTTGGCTTCCTGGTACTCTGTTTAGAATGATTGGCTGGTTGGCCCATTGTACTGTAACGCTTCATCTCTGAGTGTCCGGACCTCGCGATTATCGCTGGTTGTGAGGCGGAATTAGAGATCACTTACAGCCAAACTATAATGAGCATTGGAATCGGACCAACAACTCGTAGGTGCAGATAACAGAGAGTCCCGTGCCTTGCATACTCCAAGTTATGACCTAAGGAGTATTTTCATTTTTTTTTTGCAACCAATAATGTGGAAGAAGACTACATAGCGCAATCGTCATACTTTTTCAAAGCATTTGACGGAATTTCGAAAGTTCGCCTTTTTCAGCATTGACTTCCGGCCCTTGTTCACCTTCTCAAACACGCCTGTGTTCCCCAATGGCTCATACGTGCTACTACAAGCAGTAAGAGTGTAAATACTCTTTTGCGAAAAAAAAAAAAGAATTCTCAGGCTTTACGTTATTTTTTAAAAACGAAGACATATTTATGAAGCTCTCCGTATATAGCGGGGGACTTCGGCACTGTTTTGGCCACATGTTGATCATTTCTTATCTATGTATCATTGTCACTTGTAATATTTTTTTATGTCTTTACGTTTTACAAAGCTCTAAAGAGCGATTGTCCTCTAAAGAGCGATTGATCTTGAGGGTTTTGCTGTTTTTATATAGGTCATGTGACATCCAGAATTCACGTGCCATTTTAAGTTTATTATTGTCATGTGTTAGCGATCTTTGACCAAAAAGTGGCTGTTACGCCATCAAGAAAAAGCAAAAAAATTGGCAGCATATCCACGGAGTGAATGATGGAGAGTGGGGTGAAGCCTTCGACCGTCCATTCGTTCTTGCTTCCATCTGTCCATGCGTCCGTTTGTGGGACCGTCCATGCATCCATCCGCCCGTCCTTGCATGCGTCTGTTCGTGCGTCCGTCCCGGCGTTCGTCCATGCATCCACCTCTGCGTCCATTCATGCGTCCATCCATGCATCTGTCTGTGTGTCCGTTCGTCCATCTATTCAACACTCCTAGTGCCACCATCTCGCATCGTTTAATCATATATTGGATGGATGGATGGATGCTATGAGCGTCCCCTTTATAACGGGGTGGTGACAAGTATGCCACCAGGCTCGACCAAAAAAAAAAAACCTTTTTTTCTTTTTTGATGTTGGCCTAATGCCTCTACTTCGATAAGTTCTATCTTAATGGAAAAAAAGGTAAATTTTCAGCTTAAGTTCTCTGCCATTTACGGCACACTGTCCATATTTTATATTTCCAATATTTATTTTGTCCTTTCTCTCTAATTTTCTGCCACCAATACTCTAACCGTCTCTTACTTATTTCAATCGCGGGTGTGTTCAGCTTTCCATTGTTGTCCCTAAAACCCAAGGCTTCCTGTAGGCTCGTGCCCAAACGTACACCTGGGTGGATATCTCCACATTCAATCAGAACATGCTCCGCCGTTTCCTTATCTTTCCCGCAGCATGTGCATTGTTCTTCTTCTTTACTGAATCTTGCTTTATAACTACGCGTTCTAAGGCAACCCGATCTCGCTTCAAACAGTAAAGCGCTTCCCCTTGAATTATCGTAAAATGCCTCCCTCCTTATTTCATTTTTGCCCTTTCGGTAGTTACTCAAAGCCGGTTTTTTCTCCATAGCTGCCATCCAGTAAATCCTCTCCGCCTCCCTGACTTTTCCCTTAACGCTCTTTGTTGACATATGGCTTACAATACCAGCCGTATATTTACTAGTGAGTCTTCTAGTTCTTTTTCTCCACTGTGTGTCCACGCTCTTCCTATACAAATAACGGAACACCTTCTCTGCCCATCTACTCTCCTTCATATTTCTTAGCCTTTCTTCGAACCTTATTTTGCTCTGCGCTTCCCTCGCCTCAAAACCTGCCCACACCATATCGCCCTTTACAGCCTCGTTTGTCGTCTTCCCGTGAGCACCCAACGCGAGGCGTCCCACAGTCCTTTGATTTACATCCATTCCCGATTGCACCTCTGCCCTCATGCACACCACTGAGTTCCCAAAAGTAAGCCCTGGAACCATTACACCCTTCCACAGACCTCGAAGCACCTCATACCTATTGTATCCCCACAACGCTCTGTGCTTCATTATTGCCGCATTCCTCTTTCCTTTTGCTGCCGAGGCTTTTTCCTGTACCTCCATGTATCTATCACTCTCATTTACCCATACTCCCAGGTACTTGTATTCACTATATTCCGCATATAGAAGCACCGCCATCCAGCGGACATTTCAAGGACTAAACGAGAGGTGGCACACGCACACTTTCTTCCGGCTTGCGGTGAGGGTCTACTTCCCACCTTTAACCACCTCGAGTTCATGGTATATACTAGTACACTGTATTCATGGCACTGCGGCCCAACGCTCGCTAAACCTTTCTGAAACCAAGGAGGTTACGCCCAGCGAGTATAACGTAGCAACCTTTTCCTCTCAGATAGTGCTCAATGTACATGCCAATGGCTGCTAATGGGAAATGAGAGACAGGAGAATTCGGATTTTACTTTCGTACGGCTTGCGCTTCGTATGTACTTCCCACCTTTAACCACCTTGAGTTCATGGTATATACTAGCTCATTGTATTCATGGCATTGCGGCTCAACGCTCGCTAAACCTTTCTAAAACTAAGGAGGTTACGCCCAGCGAGTATAACGTAGCAACCTTTTCCTCTCAGATAGTGCTCAATGTACATGCCAATGGCTGATAATGGGATTGCAGCGTGCACGTTAACGAAAAGCCAAATTCTCCTGTCTCTATTTGCAGTCATTGACATGTACATTGAGCATTATTTTTTATTGTTCAACAACGCACAGAAGAAATCTCTCACCGGTACCACCTTGGAGGTCAAAATGTAATACTTGTTACACACTACAACGGCTTCGAGGGACGAACGGTTGCCGTTATAAAGAGCTTCGCCCCTAAAAGAGCTGTGAATCCACGGGAATCACCGCTTGGACAACCTGCGGTTTTTTAACGCGCCCCTAAATCTAAATACGCTTGTTCCTTTTCTGTTTTGTTTCTAGGTGCATGTAGCGTTTTCCATGTCTTAACAACTATAATTCCCTTCGACATGCTCGTTAGATACACGAACATTTTTGTATTTCGTCGCCATCAATATGCCGCTGCAATGCCTAGGAATCGAACCTGCGCCCTGGTGCTTGGCCACGTAATATGTAATACTTAGCTGCTGGGATACATGGACATCGAGGGCAAACGAGGGGGGGCAAACCTCGAACATCATGGCAAGGAATGTAGTCATATATATATATATATATATATATATATATATATATATATATATATATATATATATATATATATATAAGGGAAAGAAGTGTATACCTAAGGGCTCGTTTTCCGTGTTTAAACACAATATTAATGAGATCTAACAGACAGTAATGCCAAGGAATGTACAGGGGAAGTTATTAGACCCAATGGAATGTAAATAAGAAGAAAGAAAAGTGGATGAAAAAATAACCAGTCACGGCTGGTTATTTTTTCATCCACTTTTATTTCTTCTTATTTACATTCCATTGGTTCTAATAACTTCCGCTGTACAGTCCTCGGCATTACTGTCTGTTATGTGTTATATATATATAAATATATATATATATATATATAATATATATATATATATACATACTATATATATATATATATATATATATATATATATATATATATATATATATATATATATATATATATATAACACTCGCTTTGCAGTTCCGGAAGGCCCATACACACACAAAAAAAACAAAAAAGACCAAGAAGGAAAAAGTCAACAAGAAAAAAATTGCCCGCAGCTTCCCTCGGGGGAACACTGAGGAGGATGCGGAGCATATAATTGGTTAACGGGGTGTTAAAGTGCGCCTTACTTGGGTCGATGGCTAAATTGGTTAACGTGGTTGTGAAATGGGGTGTTAAATTGCGACTTACTTGGGTCGATGGCTAAATTGGTTAACGTGGTTGTAGGAGGGGGTGTTAAATGAGTGAACACGTACACACGTATGCGAAAGGGCGGCGCTGGTCGAAGGGACGTCGATCATTGGGTTTGTGGATTCGTTGGAATTCATTTCACCGCGACCTTGGACGTCGACGCGCCGTACAAACCAACCGACGAGCGGCAACTGAGCGAGCGAGCGCCGACCTTGAGTATATATACAGCGCGACGGCGCATGCACTGTCAGCTGTTGAATGTTCTCGAAGCGCGACGGCGCATGCGCGTCCACTGGAGAATCAGGAGAATTGTAGAATCTTCTCGAAGGAGAAGCGCGCGCGCGGCACAGATGGCGACGGCGCGACGGCGCATGCGCTGTCAGCTGTCGAATGTTCTCGAAGGAGAAGCGCGCGCGGCACAGATGGTGGGCGACGGCGCGACGGCGCATGCGCGCGCGTCAGCTGTCGAATGTTCGAGAAGCGGTGCGGACGGCGTGGACGGCGCACTACAAGGCGCGAGTATAAGATGCTTCCGCATCTAAAAAAGTTAACGACTAGCTTATTGTGCTCACGTTTGTACGCTAGCGCCTAAAATGAGAAAGAAACGAACAAAAATGCATCTCGTGCGCAGAACAATCAGCACTGCTCATTTGCGTGATGTCCCGAGAAGATGTTGAGCGTTTCTTATTTTCGCCTCATGAGGACGGCGGTGCGAGCAACGATTTTCAAAAAAAAAAGACACCGAAACAAAAACACGTTAAACGAAGTCCTCAAGAAACTTCTGGGAGCGCGGAGGCCAGACATGACCTAATCAGCGGAAACTCTGAAGAGGCGCCACCGCCGAACGTGAAGAAACGATCGGACCTTTGATTAAGCCAGATTAAAGCGAGCGCCCGGAGCCACATTCTCGGGTGAAGGCCCACCCACAAAATGAACGTCCCGTCGAGCAAAGAAAATAGGCCCGCCGAGGAAAAGGGCTTCGTATAGCGGAAGGGAACTTAAAGCTCACCCTTCGCGAGAGACTTCTTCTGCGGTTATTATTCTTTGAGAACAAAACAACCACGCCTTTTTCACTTCTTCATTGCGCTCCCACATTCGCCGGTGTCCCTCGTGGAGCGACGTGTGTGAGACACGCTTTCTTGCGGTTTCGCGGCGTGTATGCCTCTCCATCGTGCCTCGTCATCAATGCCCCGCGGACGTAGTTTTCGAACCCTATTAATGGCGCCCGTTCCGTCGAGATTTGGGCGGCACTGACCAAGAGCGGCTGCGCATAGCCGGACGGGCCTCTCTTCTGTCGACCCTCATCTGTGCAGACAACCAATTAGCAACGCGGTGGCCCGCACCGAACATCCCGCGTTCGTATACATGAGAATGAACGGCCGACGCCCCGAGGCAAGCCGGCGAGCATTAGGCGAAACAAGAGCTTGCAGGGTTGGTCGCCGCTCTAATTGAATCGGTCAGAATAACAACGTGACTGCGCGACTAATGGTTGCCCTCCGAACGGCGCGCATTTGTCTTACGCGATGGTAGTAATGTTAGGTGTGCACGTGGTTTTTGTGCCCGAAAGCAACCCTCCGGAAAGCTATTTGCGTGTGAGGCGTCCAATGGTCGAGTGGTGAGATAGAGAGAGAGAGAGAGAAAGAAGGAAACGAAGAAAGAGAAGATTGAGAGGTTAGACAGAGTACGGGCTGGCTGGCTACCCTATGCTGGGGAAAGGAGCCAAAGTCCATGGAAGGAGATATTGATAGATATGTGGGTTTTAACATTCCAAAACCACCATTTATGAGAGACGACGTAGTAGAGGGCTCCGTAAACTTAGACCACCTGGGCTACTTTAACGTGCACTCAAATTTGAGCACACGGGCCTGATGGAAGGAGAGACTATAGCTAAATAAGGTAAGAGAGGAAAAAAAGAAACAATCTATAATAATCACCAATGCCAGCGAGTATTCGAACATACATCTTTTAAGCTATTCGGTTTATGCTCTTGAAGACGTATATTATGTTTCAGCGCGGATATTTAGACAGTGTTCGTTGCTCTATTCGGTAATTTCGGAGAAAAAAAGCCGGCAGTTATCCATTACAACTGTAGCGATGTAGTAGAACTGTAAAACTACAACGAGTGAGCCGATTGGGTCTTATGTCTTTTGTTCCCAACGGGGTGGGCTTCAACGTTGCAGGCAACGCCATCCTCCTTTCTCATTGCGGTCGTATAGGAGTCTGGGCTTTGATTTCCCGGACCTACCACGGCAGCTTTTATCCAGTGCTTGATCCTTATAAAGCCTTCCTTTGTTCAATGAAAGGAGGGGGCAAGGACACGTCATAAAGGCTACACATTTGTTTGTTTTTGTTCGTTTGTACGTGTGTGGGTCTGTGTGTGCTTTCTCTCCCCTTTCTGAGAAAGTAAATTGCGGATAGCCCACACACGCGGAAGGTATATCGGGCTTCTTAAGCCAAGCCGATTTAAAATAAAATGATATGTTAAATATTGCACAAGAATTCTTGAATAAAACAATAAATTAAAAAAAGCGCCAAAGGGGAGAATTCAGTGAGTGTGTTCTGTTATTCCATCTAGTAGGGTGCGCAGTAATTATCACCAGGCGAGGCAGTGGGCGTAAATTTCGCATTCCTTCTCCCCCCCCCTCACTCGTCTTTAAGCCCTGCCTTTAGGCGCCTCTACTTCGGCACCTTTATACAAGCGATCACAAGACGGACCACGACGATGAACGATGAAAGTTTTGCAGCTCAGTTCAGTGAAGTTTACGGCGCATGCCTTGACTCTGTTTCAGTGGCTAATAACAGTTTGTGAGTTCTGCCGTGGTTCTATTTCTGTTACGAGATTACCTTGTTCGGCAGCCTATATAAGTCGGCGTGGTTTCTGTTTATAAACAGTTAGAAGTTGGCGTCCGTGCCTGTAAGTGCGTCTTTTCGCTTCGTTTCCATCCTCTTTGTGCCACATAAGTTTTTTTCTCGAGTACTGAACCAACTAGCTCACCAACAAGCCATGTCGATATAAGAAGCTTGTTCGCTTTCTAACCAAGGCGCATTATAACTCCCAAAATACCACTTACGCATTCCTCAAGTACAATCTGTAAAGGGTAATCTTGTTGCATAGCGTCAAAATTCTACTTACGTACGTTGACAACGAAGAATCAGAGATGCCACTGACAAGTGGGTGCTGCCGAATCTCAGGATGAGCATGTTTTGTGTCCACCATTTAACCAGATGAAGTGCAGAGGTGCGCCTCTTCAGCATACCGGATTTATGCACTCCGATTTGGTCGCACGAGAAAGAACAAAAGAATAAACTGCTGCACGAGGAGCGGCACGATTACGTAATTTGTTTACCAACTATAACTTAAGTTTTTTTTTTCGCTCACTTATTGTGGCGTAGTGGGCGCCAAGTAGAACACACGAAACAACACAACAACAACAACAACAAAAAAGGGGCGGGTCAGACAGTGACACTGCGTGTGTGTTCTTTTCTTGTGTGCACTATTTTGTTTGGGGCCCATTCCACCATGACCGATGAGTATGCCGAATTTAATGTGGTACTATGCCACGTCGACCCTGACCTATAGGCCTGTCAGAGTAATTAAGACCACAGATAATCTCACCTGGTGGCAGCGAAGGCGCGTTTGCGGTCTTTGAAGACAATTCCAAATGGTACAAGCGGCTGTAGCCAGTGGTAGATTTTTTTTGTGATAAACTAGTGTCTCTGCGCATCCCCAGAGGGCTGCAAAAGTGACCGAGTGGGATGGTGTGCATGTGCACCCCATTTCCCATCTCTCTCTCACCCGTCATTCAGTCACCCCCCCCCCCCATGTATCTCACAGTAAGATAGTGTACCAGATTTCCCCATCTGATTGGCCAGAAGGAAACTTGTAATTTTTTGTCTGCGCAGCAAAATTTACGATTTTGTACTATTGTTTAGGAGAAAACTTTAAATCATATAATTCAAGTCATTTTGCTCATGGATGAACAGCGCGGAGAAGCAACTTTAGAAGACCAGTGGGAGGCGTTGCTGACGTTGGTAAACCCCGAGGACCAGCTCCGGCTGGTGGAGAGGGCATAAAAAAGGTGCGCCTGGTGGCAAAATAAAGTTGAATTCTCTCTTAATTGGTTAACCATATTCTAGAACAAGAGACAAAATGCTACCACACGCGCAATTAAATGGGTTTCGTGAATAAGCGATCCCTAAAGCATGGCAGGAATGCAATGATTTTGTCTTCGCGATCTCTTTCAGATAATACAAAGGCGCATCCTTGGTGCAGGCAACAAAATGGAGGAGCCTAGAAAGACCTCCTGTACTGCTCCTTAAACGAGTTTCGATCGTATCATTCAGCGCGAAGCTATGCGTTTGTTTCTAAGGCCACACGCATGTATAAATATAGCCAAATAATCCTTGTATTTACGTCCGCTTATCGAAGCTAACGGCTACGAACGCTATCGACGTGACCTCCCACGTGAGTGTCACGACTATAGTGCAAGGCGGGGAAGGCAACTCCAGTGTGATTGTGCCACCAGGAACAGGTTTAGCGTTCCAACTTGCAAGGACGGACAAGGAATAGGACACCAAGCGCCGGATACGCTTCCGATAACCCTTTAACAGATGATCGCAAATTCAATCAGGATGTTTCTGCACGCATAAATGTTATGATTGTTTCTTTTTGTTGCAAAACTGCTTATGGACTCTACGTATGTCCGCTTGTTTCTTCATGCACAGCTGGTGGCATATAAACATGCCGCTACACATTACACCAGTCTGCTTCGGCAGATATTCGCGCGGCACGCCTTACCGCCTGTGTAAAGAGTGGGAATACCGGCTTCTTTTCTTTTTCTCTCTTTTGGCACCGCTATCGCCGTGACCTGAGACTGCGCGGATGTCCCATCTACGCGGATTAGTTCACCTTTTCTCATTTTCCTATCCCAGCAATATGAGCAGAGCTGCGGCGGCTGTTTAGGCATCGCTGTCGCAAGGAGTTCATGGCTTTGTTATGAATGGCACTTCAGCTGAGGCCTCTTTACATTGACTTTTTTTTTCGCAGTCCTATCCCCTATAACCTCGTCTCGCAGTTACATTGACATTGCACTCAACCTTGCACAAAGTCTTATTCAATGTTTCTTAGCGTAGCTTCCTTCTTTTTCTGTCGTGCTATCTGGATGTTCATCGTTGGCGACGAAGCAAATAGCGCTCGAAGCTGCCGAACCAAAGCGGCTGGAAGACGTGATGGGAATGATACTCTAGTATCCTTATATGCGCAAAAGCGTGGAAGTAAACCAGGTGTGATTATTTGTTCAGGTTTTCTATGCCCTGAGTTCTTATATGAAGTTGCCATCGACGCCACTGAAGCACTGCAACGTAATCGATGCGTGAGAACCTTTTCAGTCCTTCATATATAGCCATAAAAAAGAAATCTCGCTATAAAGGGCTGTATGTCTGCATTGTCTCACGAAATAAGCAGAAAAACAATGTTTATATGCCAATATGAACGTCAATTATATCTGTTTTTTCTTTGTAGGTAAGTAGTATCCGTACCCTGACATACGATGGGCATGTACTGCCTAGTGTAAAGCGCCGAAAAATTAAATATCACAGCGATCTTAGGAAAACCTTGAAGACATATTCGAAAAACATTGCGCAGGTGTTATATGCTAGCTTCAGACGTCGTACAGGTATTCACTGCCGCGTAGAAAAATAGAGGCGCAATTACATTCCGGTGTGTTCCGGTACACGCTTCGGTTTGGCAACAACAAGATGGCTGATGAAATGACGTAAGCTTAGGTATATTGGCATTCCTTTTCTGCATCTAGCGCACAAGCTCAGAGTGCAAAATGATGAACGACGAAAAAAAAAAAACAGACCAAATACCCCACTTTGTCAGTTCTCACTCTGTTTTTATCTTTCGCGTAAGACGATGGAAATAGCCGATCAGCTTGCGTGGAAGTTTGAACCCTTGCTTTCCCTTCTTTTTTTACTGATATTATGACATTAATTAAAGCAACAGTCAATTTTGGTGGCGTAGGTTGTGTGGGCCCCACCACTGGTGTCCGCCGCAGCTATTCCGAACATTGGGAAAGAATAATATTCAGAGTTCTAGGTGGACTTTGTATTCTGCGTGGCAAGCAAGTGCTCTAGCACAGAGACATGCCAGTGTTTGAATATTTATGCGGGAAATACATATGCAAGCGTCATGTATGGTGAGGAAATGCATTAAAAGACGAAAAACTGCGAGGCACAAGAGTATCCGTTCGCACCAGGTGACACACCAAATTAATTGCCTAACACGCGGGTGGTTCAAAACTTCCCAGCTATTACAAAGACCTCAGTAATTCTTCATCAAGCTCATCATAATCAACCAGATAAGAAACAAAGGTAAGAATATTACCTTAGGAACGCGCAATTGGTGTTTTGCTGCTTAATTAACAGGGATTATTTATCGCCAAGTGGTTGCCTGGCAACTGTACTTGCAGGCGCCCACTAGACAGAGTTTACAGCGGACTCAAGGAAGGCCGCACCGCCAGCTTATGCAGTGACTGGACTGCATTTTGCGCGCAGGCCAGGCGTTTCCTCCATAAGGAAGAAAGTGAAAGGAAGGAGCATGGCGTCAGTTGCAAGCCTTTGCAAGCCAACCCGTCTCGAAGCCTACAGTGTCGGCCCCACACATGACCTTTTGCATCAATATCACGAAAGCAACGAGACTTGCCAAGACTTGCCAAGCTTTTATCCGAAATGCCCTTTTTCAGCGTAGACCAGTTGGCGCACGCAGAAGGTTCAAAAACGGATTGATTGATGATTGACATGTGGGGTTTAACGTCCCAAAACCACGATATGATTATGAGAGACGCGGTAGTAGAGGGCTTCAGACATTTCGACCACTTGGGGTTCATTAACGTGCACCCAAATTTGAGCACACGGGCCGACAGCATTTTCGCTTGCACCGAAAACGCAGCCGTCGCAGCCGCGATTCGATCCCGCGACCTGCGGGTCAGCAGCCGAGTACCTTAGCCACTAGACCACCACGGCGGAGCGTTCGAAAACGGAACACCACCGAGAATACTGAGAGCTACTGCACGCTCTGATGTTTTGGTCACGTGCTGGGCCGACACGGTGGGCTTCACACGTGAGACGTAATGGTCCCTCCTTTGTTTTTCCTTCTTCCATGGTTTTCTCCCTTCTTGTTGACGCAAAAGCACCATACTCGCCAAGTGAAGTAATCATTCTGTTCACAACGCTCGTGTGACTCGGCATGGCATCTAGCTGCTCTCAATGAGGTTATCGGTAGAGGCACCTCTGCGAAACCGGTTGTCCCTCCTGTTCACTTCCCAGCTAAAACGAAGTGCTTGAGATGGTGAAAATGAGCTTCACCAGATCCGCTTAGATGTCTCATTCACGATATATCATCAGCTGCAACGCTGTGGAAGCTATAGCGAAACCTGTTGCAGCAGGTGCGTTCACAGTAAGGAATAGTTCAATGTTTCTGCCGCCTGGAATATACTTTTTTTCGCGATTATGCTGAGTAATAAATGATAATGCTTTGTGTCGGACAAATAAAAAAAAACGTTACATGTCTGTTATTATGCAGCGGGATTGCTTAGCGTCTTGTAGCTTTCATTCGGCATGTCGTTTGCAGGCCGTCGTGACGGGTGACGCGGAGCCTCGAGCTCGGCTCGTGCGAGAGTGTGCAACGTCAAAAGCCGACCACGGGATGCGCGAAGTTATACATTTTCCTGATCGAGCTTTGTGCGTAGCTTTCACTGTGTTGCACGTGATGGGTGAAAGGGGACATAGACGTTATGCACGAATGATCGTCCGCGATTACAACGCGAAATGTGAACGCTACCAAGTGTTTAGGACATTTTACCTGTTTTGCGACTGTGATCAGCCTACTTGTCGGTTACAGAGGAAGACGATCGTTTCCATGCTTGCAGGATTATAGGGAGGGAAGAAAAAAATAAATGTGCCATACTGTCCGCAATATGCCGCATCAACAGTGCAAAGGCTGTCAAAAAGTATTTGAAAAGTACCGTGATTAGGCTCGAGACATTAAGTATATAAACAACTTGCATGGCTTCTTTTTGTCTCACTCGTCAGGATTAACATTTCTTTTTGTCAGAGTTGCTTTTTGCGCCGTGAAAAGTACCTGGCCAGAGTATATGCCTGTCGAGGCCCAGATCTTCACTTTTTTTTTATTCACTCTCCTCGTCTCTTTCTGGAGCAAAAGCCGCAACCAATACCATAACGAATGAACGTCTATAATGGTATAACTGTTGACGTTTTACAGGTTTGTTTTCAAATCTGCATACGTTCCGGCCCATGAAGAACGCTCTAGAGGGTGCCCCCATCCTTTCTGTTAGCTTTGAACTTACACACTTCGTTTACAGTGCTCCTTACAGTAGGCGGTAGGTTTGCACAATGCGTCCGCTGCTTGGACCAGCCACCTAGAGAGGAATTCACTTCCGCCACTTCACACGCACTCTTCGAATGCGGAGCTGCTCTATCACATCGGGTACGTGGCCTCTAGACTGAAGCGTTCTGTGACTCCTCAACGCGAAAGGTCAACTACCTCGTGTGAACAACAAGAGTTTTCACTTTGCGAAGAGGTGTAGTACCTTTCACAGTGGTCTGATGCCCACAAACATGTCCGCTTGCTCGCACGTCCACGTATACTGTACAGGAAGAGCGATGCCATGCGCTGTTTCCTGAGTATAAATCACATATGTACATGCTGGCATTGGAGAATCGTGGTTCCGGGTCACAATCTTTGGTGACGATGAGACCATGCACCTCGATCCATTCTATAAAGGCACATAGGCACCCGCTGGCGACTTTTCTTTGCATAACAACGAATCCGCATGCACGCGTATGCGGTCATCTGCATTGCTGATCGCTGTAGCTTCTCACTGAACGAGCTTCAGTATATCATGCTGACCTCATGCGTAGCACGCATTTCCGAGGTTCACGTCGCATCCCGCAGCAGGAAAATAAAATGCCCGAAAAGAAGGACACAGACCACCGTATCAGCAAAAAAGAGCGTGTTGGAAAGGGCAGTGTTCGGGAGAAGGGCAACCGATATATATATAGATGCGAGGCCACGCTTTCACCCACGGGCACCTTGTTCCTTTTGCTCGCGCTCTGCGCGGTCATCGGCAAAAACACGAGGGCGTGAAGCCGCGCCGCGTAATGAGGCATCGCCGTGGATCCCTCACGCCATTCGTTCCGGCAGTTACGTGCACCGTCGTAAAACCCGAACTAGCATTGATTGCTTGCAAGAGCAGGGGCCTTCGCAAGACAAAACGCGGTAATTCCCCTAACCCAGTTTCTTTTCCCTCAAAAAAGAATAAATCGTTCCTGTTACGCAAGCGGTCACGTGATGTTCAGAAGTGTACGCACTAAACTCCCCAGAGCCCGTGCCTCCTAATGTATTCTGGACTGAGTTCTTCGTAAGTGAACCTTCCGAGTGAAGACTGCGGTGAGAATTTCGCCAACCCGGTGCCGCAGTTTTGTCGAGCACTTGAAAGACGAACTCTTGTGAAGGCTTACAAACATGCGCCTCCTTAAGAGATTACGTGTGAGGGGTCAAGTAACGCTTGATTTTGCCTAGAAAAACTGAGGCATTTCGGCCCCTCAGCGGGAGATTCTTCTTTGAGCATCCGCTTGCACGCGCTATATTCGGCTAATTTCACAGCATTACATCCATGCAAGAAACGTTACTAACTGTCTTAATAGGAATGGATGTTTTGTTCTAAGGCAACACTTTATTTTCAGTTCTACATAAAGTCGGCAAGGAAAACCACCAGTGTTCCACGTTAGCTTGCTATGGCAGGTAAGCCGATTGATTTATAACGTCTTATTGCTACCATCTAACCGGTATATTGATAAGTAAGCTTTGATGTTTAGTTGCATAAATACATCATGCACAATAGCTGCGTAGAACAGTCGGTTAGTAGCAATGAGGGAGTGAAACTGGCTGGTTAAATATGACCATGAAAGTTATCTTCCTGTGCTTGTGTATCGCACCTCTGCTTCTGCAGGCTGTTGTAATAATGCTTACTGATGGTGCATTATTCATTGAAGTGGCAATATTAGGCTATAAAAGCTGCGGGTGGCGAGTTTATGTGGTTAATGTCGGTCACGTGTGGTCATTAACGCACCCATGCAATGAAGTCTCGTTATACGTAGACCTGCCTGGCGTTTCTTTCGTATTGCATTCGTATGTAGCATGGTAATCAGGTTTCTGAGATGCATGGCCTACTTCTTTGTTACGAAGTGCCGAAAAAAGTAATTAAAAATTATGGACTGGGCAAATAGCACAAAAAATAACGGAGCAACTGGGGAAGAGATTGTGTTATCTTTGCAAAGCCACTGACGGTCATCGAACGAGTTCAGACATGGCTGCCGCGCCAGAAGAGGAGTTAGTTCCACTGACAAGTGAATATGATTTCGGCTACCCAGAGCCAAACACCGCGACCTCTTGTTCAGCAGACAAAGAGATCATGTTCTCTTAGTCAATGGTCGTATGAGATCGTCACTTTCAACTTCAGCACAAACAGGATACTACAGGTGTCTGTCGTAACCTGTAGCCCCGCCGCGGTGGTCTAGTGGCTAAGGCACTCGGCTGCTGACCCGCAGGTCGCGGGTTCGAATCCCGGCTTCGGCGGCTGCATTTCCGATGGAGGCGGAAATGCTGTAGGCCCGTGTGCTCAGATTTGGGTGCACGTTAAAGAACCCCAGGTGGTCGAAATTTCCGAAGCCCTCCACTATAACGTCTCTCATAATCTTAGAGGTTTTGGGACGTTAAACCCCACATATCATCATCATTGTAACCTGTACGGCTGAGAGGACGTACTGTGCACATATTTTAAAGCGTAAGGCGCGATGACGTCAGTGGGCAAAAGCAATACCTTACGCATATTTTCTCTCCCATATAAGTCACGCACAAACTTTCGGCCACTTTGACTATAAGTTTTTTTTTATCAATGACTATAAAGTTTTTGAATCTAACATTGTTTTTTCAAATGACCATGCATGTGGGCAGTGCGAGCCTTGGACGAACAAAGCACTGCTACTTTTCAGTTCTTTCCTATAGCTCGCCAAACGCAGTATCAGCGCTATGTGCTTGCTGAAGTTTTCCAGTCCTGCCCACATAAAGAAACTGTCAGTTTCCCCAAAAAGTTTGATCTTCAAAATGAGGTGAAGTATCCTCAGGGCATTCCGGTGTCTGTAGCGGAAACGATGCAGAATAAGTAGCGAAGCTACCATCTGAATGAAGACCTGCCGCAGGAGAACGTAAAGATAGCCGTGATCGCTTATGTACACCACGTGCCCTATGATTAAAAAAAAAGTCACCAATATGACGACGTAAAAGTGGTCTTATATGACTCCATAAAGCTTTCCAGGCTCCCCAAGATGACTAACCCTTCGCTACGAAAAGCTCTATATTGTACCATAAATCACAAAAACAAGTATACGCCAGCTGTCAGACGTTTGTCTACGAAATTTCATTGTCATGTGGTGGTAGGAAGTACGTAGACCAAACTCAGCAATGCCTGAATTATAGACAGCACAAAGAACGTCATAAATGGCAGAAAAGACCATCCAGCGATTCATTGCCGAAATTATTGATGCAGTCCAAATTTTCACGCCTGTTCTGCGGTCGCCAGAAGCCACGATAAGTGGATGAGATTAATCATTGAGGCCAAGAGAATCAACAAAGCAGGCGGTAAGTGTTTTAACGTGGCCTCAATTATCAGCATAGAAGTTGTATGACTTAAATATGACTGCCCACTGATTATCTGTGGCCACGCGTGCTGCATATATTCTCTGGTACTTTTTGAACAAACATTTTGGAAGAGATGCTCTGTGTGCGTGATGACCCTTCTTTTTGCCCGTAGCGGCTGTGGTGCCTAACTCTTCGAAATATTCTGAGGCAGCACTCCCACTCTGCCATTCCAATAATTCGTACATTGTACGCATGTTTGCTCACAGAAAAGCCGTAAGTGGTGTTCTATAGCGCTTTTTATCCGCACTATTCCTAAGCAGGCAAAACGCACACTCGATTTATTTTCCTTTGACGAAGATACAGTTTCCCATTGAAAAACCATTGTTCATCATTTCAGAGATGACAAGCGATCTTGAATGATCCTACTAAAAAACAGCTGACTAATAGTCCTCAAAATATATATAATATCAGTGCGAAAGAGAAAAAGACAAGAAAGAAGAATATGCATAGAGGGGAAGTCAAACCACGACCAGTGTGCTGTCCCATCTACAGAGGATGACAAACCGTATGGGTGAGTTCCCTATCAGATTAACAGCATAGAGTGTATAGTCTCTATGATAGTATGCTAATACATGTATGTACAGGCACCTATTTTTTTTTAACCTGAACGTGCGAGCGTCGACCGCCGGGTCAATAAACGCTGATTTCCGCGGTGTCCGGTTCCAGGAACAACCTGGCAGAAGGCGGCTGCACATGACAGTTCATCAAGCATGTGTGCATATTCTCGTCGATTTCGCCGTCTTGCGTCGTTATACCGTACTTACTGACTGAGTTGTCGACGCTCACCCGTTCAGGTTAAAAAATGGGTGGCTGTACAGTAACACAAATGTTGCTGCTTAGTCATAACAGATGCATGCTACCGACTGAAACGTAGTCATAATTTTTGCTACTTTTATGGAAGCAAAACTTGAAAGCAAAACTTGGCGAAATTTCGAAAAAAGTTAGAGGTTGGTTAATAAGCAATACGAAGCTAAAATAGTAATCCTTCCATGAAAAGATAGTGGAGTGAGACTGTATAGGTTAGACAGCGAAATGTGAGTATTCAATACCGAAGTTGAGCAGCTCGTGTTATGCGAGATGATATTGCCAGTGATATTTTGAGTAAAATAGAATTGATTGCAAGAGAAGAGTAGATAGAACGCGACGTGGCTAGGAAATTATGCAGGCATAATCTAAAATCGCCAAGCGCAAAATGGAGCTGGCTGGTGACTGATGGGAGTAAAGCTTTCGTGAGTGGGCGTCAAAAGTCAGATCATAAATATAGCGTGTTACTGAACAACTCTAAATAGATGTATAGCCTGAAGCCACAGCACTGATGGATGATTTTTGTTGAACTTGTAACACTGATACATGTGACGGTTTCATAAATCAAACTGCGTGGTTTGGGAGAAAGTTACTTGGAATATATGGTTACTCGCACTTGACTTGAAGAAAGTCTTCACACTAAAATTCGAATTTCACAGACCTAGTGCCGCGGTGTATGACATCGTCGCTGACTCGCAGAAGCACAACTTCGGTGCCGTGAAGCTCTTTGAACCTACTACTACACCATCAAGCTTCTATCTTGGAAGCAGTCGGTTGAATGCTTCGCATTTCTTTAAACTGTATTGCGTTCTTTTTCTTCCTAGTGGTACTTAAGAAAATAACACATTCCCTTTCGCTGAGCGGAGAAGGAGCATCAGCATTACCAAGCCAAATAATCGAGTGCCCGAGAGCTGTTAACCAAAACTGCGGCTTTCTCTACACGCCCAATGAAAGAAGCGCAGCTTGTGAGGCATTCGAAGAGCTTCGTATAAGCCACGTTGGTCTTTGAACGTAGCGCTGCGCAGTACGACGTGCCTTATAGAGGTGACCATTATGTGAGCGCGCGTGCTCGGCAGCCGATCGGGGCCCGCGGCTGTTCACGATTCATGCGCTTTCTCGCTGCATCGTGATCGAGTTCGAAGGTCGCTGCGCACGAGGCCAATGAGCGTCGTCTCCCGCGGAGTTTGCAGGCGAGCGGGGTTCCGCGCACGCCGCCGTTGCTGTTGCCGCCGCAGCCAGGGTGGCAGGAGCACGATATTACGCATAGCGCATACACACCGCATTGGAAATCAGCCTCTATCCCGCCGCAGCGTGACCCAATCTCTCCGGAACGAGGCGCTTGCGTTGCGCGCGGAGTGGTTCCGCTTGCGTTGTACGGTAACCCCTGCAGTCCTTGTATAACGCCACGCTGTCAGTAAATATATAGCCTCGTTTTGTTCCACGGCGTACTCGCACACTAGAGAACAGGTCTGCGAGTACTGTAAGCCCATTCAGCTGCGGAAATCGAAAGTTTGGTGAGGGGGACGGAAGAACTCGTGGTATTCTTAGAGGCGCTTGTGCATTATATTTTGGTATACACTACACAAAATATGCGTGCGCTGGACGGCATAGATTCTAAAGGTGAAAGGAGAGAAAAGAAATAAGAAAGCAGCGCGTTATTGCCAGTGCACAGTGAAAACTCAAGCGCAACTTCTAGCGCTGACAAACCACTTCATTTGAAAGTTAGTACGCTGGAGGAATTTTAGGAAAGGGAATAACTTATCCTCCCATCCGACATTAGCTACAAAGGAAATTCATGCATATTTTTTTTAGAATTATTATACTTGGCGACAACTTTTCTTGGCACTGAAGGAAAAGCTAGGAAGCCAAATCGCGTGAATCCTACCACCACCAGGGAAGGTAGTTTCAAAGTAGCGCGCGTGTTTTGAAGGTGAAACATAAATGTTCATCCTTTATTTTCTACGTGGAGCTATATATTTGAGACGAGACGCAGGTCACACCAGAAAGATATAATCAACGTCGCACCGAATGAACAACCAAACAGAGACAGAAACAAACATATATACCACGGCCGCTCTGAGCAACTTGACTATTTAATCAAAGCATGCACCAACTAGCCCAACAGCGAGTTCTACCAGTAAGATATTCCTATTTCTTTTAATTTATCTGTTGTGACTTCACGTGCGAGAAAGCCCCACCTTTTTACGTGCACCTGAAACGCTAAGCGGCGTCTGCATCTACGTAAAACGCTGATGGTGCGCCTCTGTCACTTTCCACAGCGTCAAGAGACGGGCGCCAAAACGGACTACTTCGCGTATGCACGTGCAGAAGCTCCACCTCCGTAGCTTTCCCTTCAGTGCCGAGAAAAGTGGTCGCCGAGTATAGTAGCCTCTTGCTACATACTGCATGGGTTGACTTGATTATATTACCACTAAGTTATGAGTACGCTAACTCCCGCACAGTAGCAAAACGAGCGATATAAAGGGTTTCTTCTTATTCGCGAAAAACCCCTTAGGATATAATTTCTCGTGAAAGGATGTTCGAGTCAATGTTGATGCTGGGCAGCTGATTATCGATGGAGGGCTGCCAATGGCACAGTAGCATCTACAAACGCACAGCTTAGGATAAGAGAGACCGGAGCTAGTTTGCAAGTATACATGGTGGTTCACTTAGTTACCCAGTTACCTCGGTAACAAACCTGCAGTAGACTCGTAGGTGTTCTTTATATTCATTGCGTATCTCACCGGCTAAAGAATGTGGGATATAGATGCGGCATTAATGTTGTTTTAAGTGCAGAGTCTTTTAGGAGACCGGACTGTTGTAGGCTGTCGTCTTCGTTTTTCCCAACGCAGGCAGAACCACATCTGTAGCATATAGTGCGTCGCACCAAAAATAAGTCTTCTACCTTTTGTTTCTCGAGTGCATTGACCATAACAATTACGCAAATCTTCTTCCTTTTGTTCTTCGAGTGCCTTGATGATGATAATAAGTGCGGACATTATTACTATTGGCAAGAGAAACAAGACAACACAAGCCGGGCAAGAGAAACAAGACAACACATTAATTGCAAGCCACGCACGAGAATTGTAAGAGGAAGCTAGGAAGGAATGGAAAGCGAGAGACAAAATAAAAGGAATATGGTAAGAAAATACAAAAGAAAAGGAAAAGTTAAACACAGAAAAAGACAGGAAAAGAAAACAAGATCGAAAGAGAAGGAAAGAAAAAGACAAACAGAAGAGAAACAAAGAATGCTGCCCTGCAACTCACTTCCTTCAGCCTGCCCAGATCTTTTACGGCTGTCAATAAGCTATAGAGGTATAGGACATGTTCTGCTGTGCAGAGAAATAATGTGCAGGGAATAGAGAAGGAGCGGTCTGATAGTTTTTCATAAAACATATGAACAAACTCACCAACAACCGTAAATGTGTGTTGCGTAAGGTAGTGGCGGTGGCTTCTACGCTAATACGAAAGACAGGTTACTGTATGAACCAGGCATTAAAGGAACATAAGAGATTCACAGGACTAACCAATAGCTCACTATTTAAGTTTTCTTTACGTTGTCGAGAATGTAAATTTACGGCGAAATGCGATGAATGCGCATGTTTCATCCAGGCACTGAATAAATGCGTCTAATAGTTGAGACCTGACCCATGAAAACAGGGGTAGCGCATGTGTTAGCCATTCGTAGATTAATTTGCATAAAGAATAGATAAACACTTATCTCTCAAGTATACCACCCCACTTGCAGGGTTTATAGGTACTGCCTCTTGGTCGAGCATGCATAGGTAAGTGTTTGTTTCTGTTCACTTTCTTTTTCGCTGCTGTGCACGTTATTCAGTGGTTGTGGTGTCTTGATTTCCCTCTATTGTGTCCTTATTTGCACGTACAGCTTTTCTAACATGTGTAAGAATGTAAAAAAAAGTTTGTGCGTTCGGCCCCACTGTAGCGGCTTCAGCCAATTCGCTGTGATGAACGACCGAGTGGTGTCGAACAATTTATGAGATAGTTTCACGTCAACGGAAACCGTCCAAAGCTTCTTGAGCCGGATGGGACTCCCTAATGTTTCTTTCTTATTTTGTGCAACGGAGGGAAGAAGACGAAGTGATTCTTTGTAGAACACATCTCGCTCGTCTCAGTGCTTTTCTGGACTTTTCGCTGCAGTTGTGGGGTGTATTGCCCCGTACGTTGCGGTAATGAATGTAAAACCTCACGAGGTGACGTCCGACTCCCGTTCAACCGCGGCCACTACCTCGAGGAAGCGAGGAAACACTTCCAGTGAGAGCGATGACACTGAGCTGTACTCCGCATCTTGCGACGAGTCCTCAGACGACGGCTTTCAACATGTCCTGCACCGCAAGGCCAAGTGACGGATCATCAATCCATCACCGGTGTCAACTACAGCCACCGTGAAAACGGCGTCCAAGCGATGGCCCCATTCCATCCTGTTTGTGCCAAAGAACGCTACCGGTAGTCTGCGTGTTGTGAACAGGCAAGCGCTTTCGCTCTATTTTGAGAACACTGTGCCGAACGAGATTAAAGACCTACGGCTTAATACAAGAAGAAACACCCTGGCTGTCGATGTGCGGCACCCAAGTGCGCTGAGCACGCTGCAACAAGTAACACAACTGGGAAACATTGCAGTTAGGTCCATCATATCAGCCGATGGTGCGACCACATCAGGAGTCATTTGCGACATTAACACGGAAATCCCAAACGCAGACCTCCCAATACTTATAAAACCAGCGAGTCAAGACAACGTCGTTGTCAGCATTGGACGGCTTGGTGACACACGCTGTGTGAGAGTAACGCTCGAAGGTGACTGTCTTCCCGCATACGTGAAGGTTGGCCACTTTCGTCAACAAGTTCGACCGTTCATTCCTAAACCCGTACAATGCTTCAATTGTCAGAAGATCGGCCACGTAAAGGGTGTTTGCAGGAGCTCCGCAGCGTGCCCCCGGTACGCCGAACCACAAGCGGAAGAGAACTGTAGCGCTACCACACTGAAGTGTCCTAACTGTCAGGGTGCTCACAAGGCTTCTTCGAAAGAATGTCCACACATAAAGAAAGAATTTTCTATTCTGAAGCAAATGGCACGAGACAGCTCAACCCACAAAGAAGCTGCCGAGAAAATCCAGCGAAGACGACGTCGCCGTCGAAGGTCTTCACGTCGGAGAGCGCCAACTTCAGGCGATAAGTCGACGCATCAGGAAAGATCGCCAGCTGCAGTTTACAGCACGGCAAACACAGACGTTGGAAAAGAGCAAAGGGGCAGACCAGTTCCTACAGAAGAGTGGCCTCCACTTACGTGTTCACAACGCTCAGAAGAGCCGCAGCAGAAGCCGTCTTAATTCTTCAGAGCAAGCTGCTGCAATGGAGGACTTGCGGAACACAGATCAGCAAGTGATAGCTCTTTTGCGACCCTTAATTAACGCCACCCGCTTGTTGTTAAGCAACTTGCACACACCGTCAGCAAGAAGTGCATTGCAATTACTGGACGCTTTGAGTCCAGTACTCGCAGCGCTTGAGTAAATAATGGCTCACCAGCCACTGTCTTTCAGAGAATAGGTCCGAAAAGCAGCGATTACGCAATGGAATGCCCGGGGACTGAGGTCATGCATCGCCGATTTCCGTCGGTTTGTGTACACCAATAAGTTCGCCATCATTGTCATCTGTGAGCCAAATTTGCAGAAAGAAATCAGACTTTCTGGATATGAGTCATTCATGTCGTCTACAACTGCGGACAATAGCAAAGTTCTGATGTTTATTCGCCGCGACCTCACCTACATTCATCATCCGGTGTCACCCCACGACGACAATCAATATATAAGTATAACAGTGAAAAGGAGATTTACCATCACGGTTGTGGGTGCCTACCTCTCTCCGTCAAGCTGTTTCGACCATACAAGGCTACAAGGTATCCTGTCAGCAACTTCTCACCCATGCATTATAATTGGCGACTTCAACGCCCATCATACAATCTGGGGAAGTTCGAAGACCAATGTTAAAGGGAGAAAGTTGGTGTCCTTCGCCTCCGACAACCAACTTTTCTTGCTAAATGATGGCAGTCCAACGTTCCTACGTGGTTCAAGGTATCGCAGCTGCCTTGACCTGGCCTTTGTCTCACGAGGCCTCGTCAGGCATGCTGTGTGGTTTCCAGACAGAAACGCATTAAAGTGACCACATTCCCACTAACGTCAAAATGAAAGGATTGTCTCATGCTAAGATACGCGATATAGGGTTCAGAGAGTGGACTCGTTGAAGTTCCAGTCTCGCATGGAAGAGCAATGTGAAGCAAACATATGCCTCGACATAGAGGAGATAATTAAAAGCGCAATACACGATACTACGTGCACCCTCACCTGCTCTCCCAAAGTAACGGAATTTGACATCGAGCTAGAACGACTTCGAGCAATCCGACAGCGTGCTGAACGAAGATACCGACGCATGGAGGCAATCGAAGACTTACGGATTGCTCGACGTATACAAAAGAAGATTCAGTGCCGGATAAATAAACTCGAGTCACAACGTTGGACTGCTTTTTGTGAGTCACTCGACCCACGAAAACCTTTATCCCAATTGTGGAAGACGGTACGAGGTCTCCGCACAAAACCCACTCAGTGGTCACCATTCAGGGCTCTCGCACTTTTTGAACAAAGACGCGGAATTGACGTGGCAGAAGACTTGTGTGCCAGAGTATTTGGGCCACTCACAGTGCCCAATAGCCTACTGCCCTCGACTAACTGTCCACAAACACTGGATTCCCGCATGGATATGCCTTTTTCCATCGTGGAGCTCAGAGCAGCACTAGCTTTGTGTGGACGCTCGTCGGCACCAGGGCCCGATAGAATTTCTTATAGGTTCTTGTGTGATCTGGGTGAACGTGCGAGAATCCTCTTTTTGGAGGTGTACAACAAATCCTGGCAAGATGGAACGCTCCCGACAAGCTGGAAGACAAGTCGCCTAGTTCCACTTCTGAAGCCAGGCAAGTCACCGTTGAACCTCTCATCTTACCGTCTGATCGCGTTGGTCAGTTGTGTAGACAAAGTTATGGAGAGGATGATCCTGGGACGCCTGAAGTGGTTCTTGGAGTGTAACAACATCTACCCAGATGCCATGGCAGGATTTCGGCGTGGTAGAGCATCGATTGACAACGTAGTCGACCTGGTCACTTATGTCCAACACGAGAAAGGCCGTAAACGTCTCTGCGCATCTTTGTTCCTAGACGTTAAAGGGGCGTATGACAACGTTACGCATGAAGCTGTTCTCACCGCTCTCGAAGATATAGGAGTAGGTGGTCGGATGTATCGCTGGATACGTAGTTATTTGTCAATGCGATCCTTCTTTGTCAGCGCTGAAGACGGTCCAACCTCTCCACATTACAGCCACCGTGGCGTCCCCCAGGGTGGCGTACTCAGCCCTGTGCTGTTCAATCTTACGTTAATTGCTCTCACTGAGCATTTGCCAAGCACGGTCAGGCTATCAGTGTACGCAGATGATATCTGCGTTTGGGCATCGGCTGTAACACGCCTGCAGTTACGAGGGAAAATTTAAAAAGCTGCCACTGAAACATTACGCTACCTACGAAATCGAGGCTTGGAAATTTCTTCCGAGAAATGCGCCCTCGTAGCTTTTACACGAAAGCCTATGGATAAGTACACTATAAGCATCAATGGTCAAACTGTACCATACGTTCAATCGCACAAGTTTTTAGGCGTCATAATTGACAGGAACCTCTCATGGAGCGATCACGTTTCGTACATGAAGAAACGGTTAATGGACATCTGTAATATACTGAAGTTTTTTGCAGGGAAGACGTTGGGAATGTCTCCCAGTGCAATGCTACAGCTGTACAGAGTACTTTTTCTTGGTTTTCTGCGGTACATTTTACCGGCATTGACCAATGCATGCAAAACAAGCCTTCGAACGCTACAGAGTGTTCAGTCCCAGGCACTCCGGATTTGCCTCGGCTTGCCTCGTAGTGCGTCGACAATGGCTACGATAGCTATCGCCGGTGACCACTTCATCACGACACATATCGACGTTGAGGCACTCAGGACACATATAAGGCATATTGCTCGGACACCCTGCCACCAACTAACCTCTTTACCAGCAGACAGACCTCGTTCGTCATTTTGCCAAATGGTCACCACATATCGCGATTCTTCGCCAGCATGCTTCACACCCGCCGCCAGGCGTTCGACTCCTCCCTGGTGCCTAACTCAGGCTAACATCAGGCTAACTATACCTGGCATCCAGAAAAAAAGCAGATATGTCGTCACCTGCTCTTAGACAGCTTGCTCTGCTCTTGTTATACGAGACGTATTAAGGCTGTATACACGTATACACCAACGGCTCTGTTTTACAGAAGAGTTCAACGGCATGATTTGTTATACCGATAAAAGACACGACAAGAAAATTCAAGACCTCCCACCTTACGACATCAATGGGAGCAGAGCTCACAGCTCTTCGTGCCGCATTGCAATGCATCAACGACCAACAGCCACAAAATGGACAATTTTCAGTGACTCAAAGGCAGCACTGCAACCCCTTCTATCACCTTTACGCCACGGACCGTACGAACAGGTGGTATTTGAGATTGCAGAAAAGACTCACAAAATCATTGAGGAAGGACATGAAATAGCCCTTCAATGCCTCCCAAGTCATTGTGGAATAATTGGCAATGAACGGGCCGATGGAGCTGCCCGTTCTGCCCATACTGAAAGCGATGAAATATCAATTCCGCTTTCCAGAACTGACGCTGCACAGAAACCGCGCATGCTTGCTCGCAAGCGCATCTTGTCACAATGGAACGAGTCACATTTCGTCCATGCATGGTTAGGTACTTTAGACCCAACTCTCAGTCTTCGAATTCCTCCAGAATTACGCCGACGAGACGCTACTATACTGTGCAGATTATGGTTGGGCGTCGCATTTACCAATGCGTACGCGTTCCGCATAGGAATGGCTGACACTGCTGCATGCGACCATTGTGGCAGTGATGAAACAACTTGGCACATTCTGTGTGAATGCGCACAATACTGCTCAAGAGACAGTCACTCTGCAATGCACTAGATGAACTGGACAACAAGCCTCCTTCGGAAGAAAGAATCCTGCGGTGCCGACAGGACTTTGTGTCGTAGAAGAAGGCTGTGAAGGCGCTCCTGCGCTTCTTGCGTTCAACCGGCCTGTCCAAACGACTGTGATCGGAACTCCCTGAATGTGTGCGCATGTGATTTTTTTCTAATTTATTTTTTATCTCTCTATTTCTATCCTCTTCCCGACCCTTTTCCCCACGCCCGTACAGGGTAGCAAACCAGTTCGTCTAGGTTAACCTCCCTGTTTCTTCCTTTTATTTATTTCTCTCTCTCTTGTCCAACGAAACTCGTGCTAACGAACCGCCCTTGCGCCAAGGTACACTGTAATTGGCCGTTGGCTTTTCAAGTGCGTGCCATGTTTTGCTCTAAGCGATCCACGTAATCACACACAGAGAAGTACCTAGACAGAAACGAAATTGGTGATTGCCTTGTTGGTGTCTGCGAATCGAATTTGCCACTAAAATGGACCTAAGCTAAAACCATTCGTTGATTCAAATATTGATGACGATGTTTACAAGTAGGTTGATACTCATTTACTATCTTTCAAGGTACTGTGCACATACAATTGTCTTGCCGCGAGTGGACTGATATAGTTTCGCTTGCCGAACCATACGTTAAATCGTACAGTCCTACCAAAAGTCGCATACACTGGCCTTTCGTAGGGAATGGGTTTGTATAATGAATATAGAGTTGGTATCAACAGTCGCATCACAGCAGTAGTTGGAGAGTGATAAGGAGGCATGATGATTTGATGATTGATTTGTGAGGTTTAACGTCCCAAAACCACCATATGATTATGAGAGACGCCGTAGTGGAGGGCTCCTGAAATTTTGACCACCTGGGGTTCTTTAACGTGCACCCAAATCTGAGCACACGGGCCTACGACATTTCCGCCTCCATCAGAAATGCAGCAGCCGCAGGCGGGATTTGAACCCGCGACCTGCGGGTCAGCAGCCGAGTACCTTAGCCACTAGACAACCGCAGCGGGGGGAGGCATGATGATGATGATCTGTAGCTTGACGTTCCTTCCGGTTCTAATACACAGAAATAGAGCACCACGGCGTTTGTTGCGAACGCGCAGATTTCTCTGGCCGTATACTGAGAACCGTAACACTGTGAATACTTAGCGAAAAATAAGGAGTTGTGAGGGCGACAAGTAAGATGGAACCGGTAGTTTTTCGCGTAACGGTTTCATTCAACTTATGCCAAGCGAGGTTTGAAGATTCAATTGCGGCGACAAGTCCGCTTGTTTTTGGCACTCCCCTTGCTTGTGCCCTTTCTCACTCGTCTTCTCCCCCACCCTTCCCGAATTTTTGGTAACCGTACAGCTTTACGTTTGTTTAGCATGAGCTGATCAGCCCAGCAACGTATGCTACTCATTATTTCGTAAGGTGGACCAACGTAAACAACTTTTATGTACGAATAGTAAACGTGGTGTCATGAACATGTGCACCTAAGACAACGCAGAAACACCAAGGAACATATAGACAGGACGGGCGCTGTCCATATATTAGTGGTCGTATTTGCTGTGCCCCGTTGACTATTCATTCTTAACATGCACCAACTAGCCCAACAGCGAGTGCTGCTATAACTTGTCAATGCTCCGTGGTTATACTTCGGCGCAGGTACGTGCGCAAGGTTTATCATTAAGAAGGGAGGACGAAGGTTAACCACTGCACCCCCCTTACTAAGTCAAAGTATGGAGCATACTTTGCAGCCCACCCCCCTGCTTCTTTTGTGATTACGGTGGGTGCAGGCCCCCCACCGTGGTCAGCAAAGAAGGAGGAGGTAGTCACCCTCGCACCCACTTCTTCCCACGCCTACGCTGCGGCGCAGAGTGAAACTGGTTGCTATGCGTGCTGTCAGCCACTGCGATCAAGCGTAACTACCTAAACCGTGCAACACGTGCGACGTCTTCGTATCGCTGCGGCTTCCCCGTGCGCAAAGTTAGGAGCGTGCTATACCAGGACTAAATGGTGCTATAAAGCATCCGTTAGGCGCCTACAGCCTGGCCTTTCCGTTCTTTCTCCACACGTGGCCAAGTGCCTCAGCGTCAATGTAGGAGAGGTACGCCGGATGATCACGACTTTCCTTTAAGAGGCGCCGTCGTTGCGGCCTGATCGACTTAACGCGCGCGCCGCTATTTTTCCCGAGGTCCACGCGATGCACAAGCCGCCCGCCGTTCACTCGAGACCCACGCTGGCGAGTGCACCAGGAAGGCCCGGCGAGCAAATGATCGGTGCTCTGGCGGCTACCTTTTGTGTAGCTCCTACGCCGCGGAAGGCTTCGCGCTAATTGCTCGGAGATTTCCCGCTCGGCGACGTCGACTAGGCTGCGCCACGCGCCGCGAGGTTTGCGCATGGCTGAACCCGCGCCACGAAGGGCCTCGGGACCGCAATCGCGGATGCGCACGCTTGCGAGCCGAGGAAGAAATGATAAGCGTGCCACCGTGCGGTTGTCCAATTTCGGATTCATATCTGTGTGTTGCTCTGGGCTGTGTACCGAAAAAAACCAGTTGGCCTTCGAGCACAGAAAGCAAGAAAGGTGGCGAAGTTTGGGTTGCCGCTGGGGCTTCGTAGTTAACCTAGAAGCTAATAGTTACGGCTTCAGGTTGACCTTTATACTATATATAGCTATAAAGTAGGAAGTATCTCCAGTGAGGCATTTCCTAGTTTCTGAATGCGAAAAAAAAACACACAGAGAGAAAGCTTCCTCTTATTCTTTTTTTACTTGACTCGGACCATGATACGTGAATCAAGATATCGACCTGTCTTATACGCTACGTCACTGTGCACATGGCGTTGTGCTTTCGACGTACCCATAATATTTATTCTTGGGGTTCAACGTCCCAACACCACCATATGATTATGGGAGACGCCGTAGGCGAGGTCTCCAGAAATGTCGACCACCTGGGGTTCTTTAACGTCCACCTTAATATAAATACACGGGTCTCGTGCAGTTCCGCATCCATCGAAAACGTGGCCGCCGTGGCCGGGATTCGATCCCCCGACCTGCGAGTCAGCAGCTGAGTGCCTTGGCCAATAGACCTCTGTGGCGGGCTAGACGTATTCAAGTGGCTCAACTGAACTATATAATCTGATTGAACCTTTGCTGCCGTAATGCACTAAATATGATAAATGTGCGGCAGGGTCTGTTTATAAACATAATCACCTCCTCTAGCAAACGCGTCGGATAAAATGACGGGATTAATTGTTAGATATTTTATCTTGTATAGCTGAGAAATGTGTAACTATAGTTCATAGCTGTTTACCTTTTTCTACCTAATTCACTAAGATAACTATCGCTTGATTTATTACATAATCAATTTTATGGCTTGACTCGCTTAAAATTCTCGTTATAGCTATGAACATAAATTATCTTAAGAGAACTGAAACTTAAAAGTGAAAGAAAACAGTCGGAGGAACAAGGAGAACGAGGTAGAGGCGCCGCACTGAGAACAGTTTAATCAAATCTGCAATGAGGCATGACACGGTTGGCACACTCAATAATTTCGATTCTTCTTTCTCATTTCGCCAGTTTAGCGTGGCAAATAAGATGCTTTAATCTTTCTAACTTTCTGTTTCATTCCTTCCTTCTATTCATTTTGACAACCTGGATAGGTTATGGACATCATATCGACATGGATTTACTAACATGACCAATGTTCCTTCTTTTGTGCCTTCATCCATAATTAGATAGATGTCTTGAGCGACTGGTCTTGGCTACAAAATGATACGCCATCCTCGATATGAAAGGAAGAAGTTTACCTTGAGTGATTTTGGTCACGCGCTTTCAGAATAAGCAAAGGGTCACGATGTTCGCATATACTATTGCGATGTCTGATCCACAGCGTGTGCATGTTCTCACATGGGGTGTGCTTCAGAGCGAAGACGTATAACTAACCCTAGAGAAGAATGCTATACTCCTTTTCTGTAGGCCTCAGCGTTGATCTCTATCGATCATCTGTCGGTTACACGAAGTCGAAGCCACGTTACAACTCGCCACAGTGATCATCATCAGTCATCATGTGCTTGATCATACGCGCGAGCACGAGGGAGTGGCTGCGCCTCCTATCACCAAGGAGGGGAGGTGCAATATCAACCTCATATATAATTTTAGGGTGAGCTGCGGATCAGAGCGGGAGGGGGGGGCGCAAAGTCAGCCGAATAAATTGGCATGATACGGAAAGGGGCGACGCTGGGACGAACCTTCGCCCGCCTCCCTGAAGAACAATCCTGCGCACGTGCTTGACTGATGACCCACAGGTCGCGGAATGAAATCCCAGTCGCGCCAACCAAATTTTCGATTGAGGCGGAAATGCTCGGGGCTTGTGTGTTTCTATTCAGGTGCACGTTCAAAATCCAAAGGGGTTTAAACACCCAGAGACACCTAATACGTCATCTGTCATGATTACATCGTGGTTTTAAGACGTAAGACTCCCAGGTCGTTATAATAAGCCACATTCTGAAGCATTAATGTGATACTGTTTTTATTCCGTCCAGCCACATATACGTAGAAGTTATTGGAAACGTACTAAGTCTTCTTTGGCTGCGTAAAGATGTCCGTTCTACTCACACGTGTAAGTTCAACTAGTATTTTCCTTCTCCCTGCTGTGTGTCTCTTATACCCTCTCGGCTGTAGTCAACGGTACACTTAATAAATTAACCTACTTTAAGCCTCATCAGGTCAGGGACGAAATACAGATGAAAATTTATCGCTTCTGTCCTCTCAGCAGTACTGTCGCTGCTAAAGAAATTGATGTGTACGCCATCACAGTAAAGCTAACCTTCTTAGTTCTCTACAAAGCCTGAAATATTGTGCATTCGTGTTCATCGCTAATTCACAAAGTGAAACATGAAACATTCGATTCTAGGTGTCTGATTTCACAAAAAATTAGCGTCTTCAAAGAGCATACGCGAGAGAGAACTAATACTTGTGGTGTTTTGACACAGGCTATCGATCGATATGTGGGGTTTACCGTCCCAAAACCACCATATGATTATGAGAGACGCCGTAGTGGAGGGCTCCGGAAATTTCGACCACCTGGGGTTCTTTAACGTGCACCCAAATCTGAGCACACGGGCCTAGAACATTTCCGCCTCCATCGGAAATGCAGCCGGCGCAGCCGGGATACGAACCCGCGACCTGCGGGTCAGCAGCCGAATACCTTAGCCACTAGACCACCGCGGCGGGGCTTGACACAGGCTAGTTTAAACAGATACACAATAAAGCAATACTTTTTGACGTACTAGCACGTTATAACCATTCACAATGCCAAAGCCATCCGTTCCGGAGAGCAAGTTTGATAAGTGAGAGAACGCTAAGAAAATGCAGGTGGAAACGCCAACTTAATTTTCCCGCTCCAATGGCGACGACGTCATAGGTTTTGATGGTATCTTCTGAGGCTACGTGGATATTGATCCCGAAAAGTAAAGTATTTCGTCTCTAATGGGGCAGAGAAATAATGTGCCTATTTTCAGGAAATTTCGTTTAGCCAATGTGAACTGAGCTGCCCGATGTTGAGAAACTCGTGTCTTATTTCGGGCAAGCTAATATATCTTCACAAACAAGATTATCGTTGTCACCAGTGAAGCCAATGTTCGAACTTATTTCAAGCTATCAGAGTATAAATGTAATGTCTCATCGACGTACAAACAGAATAGGAAGGTTGTATGCAGCCCTTCTTCTATTTCACAAAGAGCTGTTCCAAGCTTTTCCATCCTTCACTTACGTGTTTATTCGCCCCACTCTTTTGTTTTTAAAGGTAAAATAAGTAAAAACAAATAGCCACTACTATGTTCTCAATAGTAGCACGTACTGCTTTTCCTGTCCACTGATTTGTGTATTGACACAATACCAAGAGGTTGATAACTTGCGCCATGGTATTGCCATAAAATTGGATTGCCGGGTGGATAAACAAAAACGTCATGAAATACAGAAATGAGTATAGAAGTGAATACCAATCTGACAATGACACTTTAGGCTTACCCTCTTGCGCTAACTATAAACAAAACAGTTGATGTTAAACAATTGTATTGTAGATATCAACATATACAAACGGCATCTCGGCAGCTTCGACACGGTTCCAGCACGCTAACAAATAATCTATCGTATTTCACGTAGAATACTGAGAATAAACCCTAATTCAACCCTTACGTCCGACAAGCACTCGCCGTAAAGAGGAAGGAATAAGGACAAGCCGTTGTTGCTTTTTATGGCCTCACCAAGCCGCCTTCGCACATCAGATGAAGCCAATATGTCGTCGTGTCTTTTACTTTACGCAGCCTCACCCGCCATAGAACCTCATCACATCATACGTTAATCATTTGACTACCCCATCTTTCTCAGAGACGCCGCGGTATCACATTACGACTCTGATATACTGCTAACCCACCACAGCTTCTCTCACCCGTCTCAAGGCACAAATCAGGTTCTCACGCACTGTTCAGCGTACATGATGTAGCGGTACTCTCCGTTCCCTTTACCGAGGGCGTAGCTTCAGAACTGCATTCGGGGCACCACCGAGTGGAATAAAAATAAAAGTTTTCGGATCTCACCCACGGAAGCGTGAGAGCGTCGGCACGAAGTTGGCCTACGCCCGACTCCTAGGACAAAGAAAAGGGTAAGAAAAAACGAAGCCGATCAGGACGACGGCGGCAGCGGGACGGGCACGGAAGCTGTTGTGCGATCCATTATGGTTTTACGACCAATTAGGCGCTTCTCTGCCCGCGGGACAGCGTATGAGGACGTCGCCTCCTCAGCCTGCGTCCGCGATGCACCCACTTTGGTAAGCGGCGGCGTTCGTGCGCGGAGTCGTATGCATACTCTGCACTGACTGAGAACCAGAACTCGGGCGAGCCGACAAATTGCTTCTGGACGCGGAGGGCGAGCCACCGGAGCGGTTTGTTCCCGCTCCTTCCGGCGGGCCCGGCCTTGACCTGGCCGAGGCGATCCGGGACGCGGGATTAATTCCTCCCCGATGGGCGGCAAAGTGATCGGTCGCCTGCGTTGTGCCCGCGCGCACGCAGAATGTACACTCACGCCCCGACATTGTACGGCCGCGGGCGATGTGTCGTTCACCCCTCCTTTCCTTGGCAATCTCCATCTTGCGCTGCTGTATGGTGGGGCTGGCGAGAGCGCTGCCGTTATGACTGAGCCGCTGCTTCCTGCATGAAGCCCGCGGAGTGCGTCCAGTGATCATGGGAGGTTTCTACTTTACGTGCTCGGACTCGTCGATCTTCCTAACGTGGACTCGGCTCGAAGAGGTGTCTTAGGGACGGCGCGAAGACAGCGAATGGCCGGAGGGGGCAGTGCTTCGACGATTGACCGAGGCAGTGCTTCGACGATTGACCGTTTTCGCGCGAAACTGGAGCGTCCTCCCCACAAAACCCTACGGGCGATGGTTGCGCGGTAATTGCGTGTAGTGAGGAGCTTCGTGGGAGATGCAGGATTTCACGAAAGAAGCGCGAGTGAATTATTCTTCAACGTCGAAAGCTTCACGCGATGACGTTTTTGTCGTGCATATATGCACGACAAAACCCGGACGAAAACTCGAACCTTCTGGGACGTATATACGTCCTGGAAGGTTCGATAGAAGTATTGCCGAAGGTGTCTCATTATACATATAGTTATTATGCAGCGTATGCGCTGGATCTTTAGTTTAGGTACTTGTTTCATCGGCTGTAGTCGGTGACTGCTAGGACTTTAGAAGTTGAGTGGACATTAATGACTTGCATTGATATTGCATAGTTATTGCATAATGACTTGCATTGACTTGCATTGTTAGACCGCTTTGTTATTGAACGAAAAAATGACCACGTCAAGTGGTGGTGTAGCCGCGTCTTAAATTACACGACATCTTGTAAACTGGTGGTGAAATGTGGAATGATGAGGGAGGGGGGAAGATCGAAGTCTCACGGAAGTATCAAGTAAGTAGACGTCAGTGATTCTATCTAGAGAGGAGCGCGATAAACAGCAGGGGTCTATCGAACGCTCAAAAGGTGTTGCCATGGGGTCTCACAGTCCCTCAGACAGTTTGGATGAAGGGGTTTTCTGTTGTTCAGACAATGATCGCTTGTTAGCTACATGCAAATTTAGTCAAAACAATAGGTTGTGTTATAGAGCGGTAAAGGTATTTGAAGCAAATTAAAATGCGCGCTTTCATATTTTAACCACCGACCACGTGTCGGCTTACACTTCAGCGTCACCACTCAGTGTGGCATTGAAAACGTCAAAGATGATGTTCCTTTCATGATTGCATAGTAACTACGCGTGCCTGTTGTAACACCGCATAAACATGGCAGAGGTAAAAAAAAAGAATGCACCACACGTAGTCTTCGTTCGTAAAAATTAATCTACCCGCTGCTGGTAGGATGCATATGATGACGATGACGATGTGGCGAAAGTCACCTGACCTTTTGCAATATACTAACGCGTTCCAATTTCTGGCAATTCAGCACTTCGCACATCAAGACTCCTAAAATACATCCATGTCTATTAAGATGCCGCCCCATCGTCTCGTTGTTCTTTTTTCTTTGTGTCACTAAAACCTCATGAGCACGACACCGCTGCTGCGCAAAGCTTGCGTCACTAATGCTCCAGACATATCTTGGAACCTAGACTGCTGACCGCTCAGTGCTTCCATTGGCTTGAATCCTTAGCGTTTCTGAAAGGTTCCCAAAGTTCTGGTGGTTAGCTATCTCAACACGTCATGGCAAACTGCCTAATAATCTCCCAATTCGATATGCAGCAGCGAAATAACCTGGGCCTCCTTCGTATATTCGTATATCTTGTTGTTGCCTATTTTCGTTCTCATGCAGGCAGATAAGCTCTTTTAAAGAAACGTGCGGGCCCTACTGTTTTCGAACAAATACTTTTTTTTCATTTCATCTTTTTTCGCAACAGAATAGTGCCTTCTGGAGGCTTCAAACTTTCGCCAGTTCTATCAAACCACCTCACACCTGTATGACGACCCGCCGTGGGGATCAACTGGCTAAGGTACTCGGCTGCTGACCCGCAGGTCGCGGGATGGAATCCCGGTGGCGGCGGCTGCACTTTCGATGTGGGCGAAAATGCTGTAGGCGCATGTGCTCAGATTTGGGCGCACGTTAAAGAACCTTAGGTGGTCGAAATTTCCAGAGCCCTCCACTACGGCGTCTCTCATAACCATATCGTGGTTTTGGGACGTTAGACCCCAAATATCAAAATCAATCAACCTTGGTGACGCCTCGTGGACCAAATTTCCCATGACTGCTACCATGAATGTTACACATTCTCTATCCTTTCACCGTCTTCGTATCTATCTTTTGCGCCTGTCCTCATCTGTTTCGTATTGCGGGTTGTGTTTAGTTGCACTTTCTCGATGGTTTCTATGCCAAAGCACCAACTCACCAAACAGTCAACTCTTTTGTTGCCTTCGTGTACTTTCTGCGCAACTATTCTTGACTGTAAGTCATTATATACTGCTATGACATCGATTAAAATCTGGTATATAGAGACGCCTGTCACCCTATTTAAAAGGAATAATAATGCGATTGTACCGTAGTCCGATCCGGTTGATTCGTGACTGATTGGTGTTGCATATTATGGCACTTATCACCTCTATAAACTTTTAGTAAGGTGCAGGGCGATGGCTCGTCCACGTCAGCGAAGTCCGCAGTGTCTACTGTGCTGTTACCAAAAAATTCGGTAGTTTGTTCTACAACTCAGTGGGTCATCATGTATAGTAATCTCAAGTCCTAATTGCAACTGTAATAGCAGTTTTTTTCTTTATTTTGCGAACACCAGAGAAGCATGTCCAGTGTCTTGTTATCTCGGAGGCAACTAACACACCCCTCTGTCCACTTCAGCTCATGCGAGTTGAGTTTTGCATTCGCGTTTCGTAGATCTTAATTCAAGTTCACCTATAGTTCGCATTAGGACACAAATTGTTAGTGCTCGTACGTAAATTGTAAGTTCAAGTCTTTTATTTATTCTTTTGCGAAAGTATAAATACATCAATCACATGTACATCTTATGATCTTACACTGCCTATCTAAAAACGACCGAAGAGAAAAGAAATACATATACACGCAATTATTTCCTTCAGCGATAGAGTCAGAACGCACGGACGACAGAAGTGCTTCTATTGCAAACGAATGGCATTTTGTTTATTCTTCATTCGATCTTGGTAAGCAATACGCTCGCCACGCGATTCACGCCGGCCAAAGCAAAATTAAAGAAGCAGCCAAATGGTGGTCGCTATCGGTCTGGAAACTCGACTTTTGCCTTTGCTTTTGTCGGAGCTATATACCAGCCAGGAAAAACGAGCCTGTATAGGTGTTTGTGTGTAGCGAGTGACCCTTGCGTTCGCACGGCGAAGTAAGTGTCCACGTGGTTTTCTCCCACTTAGGACAGCGAAAACGAAGCGGTATTCGTCGTCCGCATGAAGGGGGGGAGGCAGGGAGGCCGGAAATCTGAACGACGTATAGTTGGCGAGCCCGCGACGCATAGACTCTCTCGTGGGGCATAGCGCTTGCCGTTTCTTACTATAACTGGGGATGAGTTCTCACCCGTAATAGAAAGCGCCGAAGGAAATGGGATATGCAACAACGGGGCATTTTGCGTGGTGCAACGGCTCGCGTTAGGCGGTGCACCTCCTCGCACATACCTCGAACTATTATAGAAGGTTGTGAGCAAGATCGGTCGGCAGTGAAGCGCTGGCCGCTCTTTCCACCTATTCTCCCTGATCTGTGCTATTGAGCGCAACACATGATTAGCTTTCCTGCCCGCAAGGACCCTTTTGATAAGTTTCATCAGAAATAAAAGCGTTCAGTGACCTTGATTTTTGAACTCCTTTTTTGTTCTTTGAGCTAAATCCTTCCTGCCATAAACCTCCTGTGATCGTTCAAACGCCTCGGTGGTTGTTATGGCGCTTGACTGCTGGCCCGGAAGTCACGGTATCGAATCCTGGAAGCACCAACTTCGATTTCCTTGCCGGCGAAATCTTAGAAGCCCGCGTGCTTTAGCTTTAGGTGGACGTTCAAGAAGCCCGAGTGGTCAAAATTTCTGGATATTTTGAAAGCGGCGTCTCTCATAATCATCGTAGGGTCAGTACGTAAAACGCCAATTATTATTATTGTTATTAGTATTATTATTATTACATGGTAATTGTGTGTACAAATGATCAAATTTATTATATTCCCTCTTTTTTGAGCACGCGTGACTGCTAGTTTGCCAGAGTAGCTTCTCGCAGCGTGCCTGTATTCATTCGCGTCACCTTACAAAATTTGTTAGTCGTACTTGGCTCCCTAAATAGGTTCGGTCCGTCATCACAGATGCGAGGTAAATTTGAACACCTCCATGGATTGACGCTTAAGAATGGCTTATTTCCGATGCCCTCACGGATGCGCACTATTTTCCGCAGCTAGTTTGTCTATGCAAAACTAGATGGCGCCACCACAACGAAAAGCCACGGCCTTCTCGGCGGCGCGGCCGTGATGTGGCGGGTGGCGGACGTTGATTGATTGATATGTGGAGTTTAACGTCCCAAAACCACTATATGATTATGAGAGACGCCGTAGTGGAGGGCTCCGGAAATTTAGACCACCTGGGGTTCTTCAACGTGCACCCAAATCTGAGCACACGGGCCTACAACATTTCCGCCTCCATCGGAAATGCAGCCGCCGCAGCCGGGATTCGAACCCGCGCCCTGCGGGTCAGCAGCCGAGTACCTTAGCCACTAGACCACCGCGGCGGGGCAGGGTGGCGGACGTTGCCCTGTAGTCTACGGCGAGAAACGGTGGTGGTAGTGAATCTTGAAGAAGAGAAAAGGCACCTCATTTCTGTCAGCCTTAAGGCGACACGGCGCAGTGCCTAAGAGAACAAAAAAAAAAAAGAAGAAACGGGCGTGCAGGCTATGCGTTGCGCCCGCTTTGCTGGCCTTCAACCCGGGGGTGGTGGCGGCGAATTGGCCAGCCATCGGCGACTGTGAAGAAGTGCAAAGTAGAAGACCATTAAATCAAATCTTCTTCAAACGTGGCACCCCTGTTCGCCGTTGCGGAAAACCGTCTATACGCCGCCATTGCAGGTGAAGCTGATGAAAGAAAAAAAAAAACACGTGTTGTCACGGAAGTGCCATGCCTGATTCGTCAAGATCGGTTGCCTTTGCGCTTTCAGATGAGTAAGCTCCCCTCCCCCCTTGAAAAATAATATTTGTCGGGTATCATCAAATGTCGGTGCAGAGCCCGCGGAGTCAGATTATGTGACAATTTGCCGTATTCTAAACGTACTCCCCTCGCCTTACGTTTTCTTGCGCATTAACGTAAACGACATTTTCATCACTTGGAGCATCAAAGGAAAGAAGATAGCAGCTGGTAACAGGAGAGGGAGGCAAATGGGACGGAACCCTTTCAGTTATTTGAGAGATTACCAACAGATTTCGCATTGCGCGTGGAAAAACCCTTTTGGTGGCTGATCATAGTGTTATTACGATGCTGAATGGGGCGTCCATAAACAAGGGCAATTATGCAAAACAGTAGTACTAGTACGTCACAATATGAAAACCAGATTTGTTTTTACGTGTACAAACTAATGCAATGCTATAGATGGTTTCGGTGTTTGTAAACAAACTGGCTCGCGCCGAATGGCCTACCCCAGCAGACTTCCGGAGCGGCACTTCCAGTAATGCTTTTTCAATGGTCTCGGCGGTGTTTTTGTGGGGCGTATGAATTTGCTGCTCTATTATATCCGGTGCATTCTTTATGATGTGTTTGGAGCTATAGTATACGTCTAGCAGCTACATGAAGGGACTTGAAGCGCACGGGAGGTTCAGGTGCGGCCACTGCTACAGGTAACGCGGCTCGCATGGCTGACGGGTGCCGCGCGAAATATCCGTCGTGGCGTTCCGATAAGCGCGCCCCCCTGCTCCGTGTTACCTCTCACAGTGGCCGCGCCTATACAAACAAAATGCATAAACTGCGGGAGAAGTTTCTCAGCCAACTTAATTGGGCCAGTTGGTTCTGCGTGTTTGCGATGTGGATGCATTTCGAAGACGCCGACCGGGAATTGACAGCGCACACCTGTCATTTCCCTGTTTGCGTCTTCAAAGCGCACCCACGTTGTCAACATGTGGGAGAAGAGTTGCCCGATTCACAGTAAAATTGTTCAATTAAACTTTTTGCTAGATTGGAAAACCTGACTTCTGTCGAACCACGAACTTATATGTGTTTTCGTCTAAGCACACAACCACGCGATTAAACGCTTATTTCTGCGCCTGTGTCACACCGGGCACTTTTTATAGAGATCAGGGGCAACCGGAATCGCTCACGATTAAAAATGGTCGTGTGACTACGAAATTATAAATGTACTGATTATGTGATGACGTCAACTGCGCCTGCGTCACGCGAACTATTATGGTTTTCTCAAGAGTAAACTATTCATTAAATCAAACTTTCAAGCTGAACCCACCTAAACCTACAGTTCATGTTCACACCAAAAGACAAATTAGCTAGAATGTGGTGAAGTTCACTAACAGCAGAAAGACAGGCGATAAGCCATTTGCTCGAATGATGAGAGCCCACTCGCCGGCGCCACTTTCAAAACTTGAAATCAAATGTAACGAAACGGCAACACCACGATGAATAATGTGGCTGGAGGGATAGCCGCCGTGGTAGCTCAGTGGTTGAGCATCTAACGCGTTATTCGAAGGTCGCAGGTTCTGTTCCTGCTCATGGCAAGTTATCTTTTCACCCACTTTTCTTTCTTCACATTTACAATACAATTGGGTCTAATAACTTCCCCTATACATTCCTTGGCATTGTTGTCAGTTAGATATCTCACACACACACACACACACACACACACACCACACACACACACACACACACACACACACACACACACACACACACACACACACACACACATATATATATATATATATATATATATATATATATATATATATATATATATGGTACTGTGTGTGTGTGTATGTGTGTGTGTGTGTGTGTGTGTGTGTGTGTGTGTGTGTGTGTGTGTGTGTGTGTGTGTGTGTGTGTGTGATATCTAACTGACAACAATCTAACTGACAATATCTAACTGACAATCTAACTGACAATCTAACTGATATCTAACTGACAACACACACACACACACACACACATATATATATATATATATATATATATATATATATGGTACTGTGTGAGTGTGTGTGTGTGTGTGTGTGTGTGTGTGTGTGTGTGTCTGAACCTTGCGCGCGTACACCTATGCCGTGTATGGCTCGCAACGAAGCAGGAATGCTTCCTTGTAAGGCGAAACTTCTTTAATCACCAAGGAACAATAAAATGATCCAATCAACCCTATACGTCAGTCTAACGTTCAAGGTAGCCGACTACTCACACGGAGATTGTGGGATTTTATCTCAGGCCGCGGCATTCACGCATTCAATGGAGGCAAAATGCTTGAGGCGCGTGCACTTAAATTGAGCTGCACTTTAAAGAACAGCAGGTGGTCGAAATTTTCGGAGTCTTCCACTGCGGCGTCCCTCCTAATCATATCGTGGTCTTAGGACGTTAAGCCATATTATTATTATTATTATTATTTTATATTATTATTATTATTAGCGATGGCTCCCAAGTGATAGTTTACACGCTATATTGTCTATGACTGTTGTGTAAATGCGAAGCCGCCGCGATGTCGAAAACGGCTGGATTCTGCGTTGCATCGTCTTATGGGACATAAACTATTAAAATTCAGCACTCATTTTGCGTAGTCACAAAAATGGTTCATCCCCTTTTCTCGATACATGCAGAAAATCAAATGCAGCAACAAAATTACAAAACATAGACAAACAAGCTAAAAGGTACATGTCATGATGTAATGAAACACGTCGACACTATAGAGTGCGTAGCTCGGGAAACTCTACGCGGGGCTTCAAAAATGTGAAGGTAATGTCGACGCAACATGTCCTTATATAAATAATGTATGCTGAAAGATAGCGGCAGTGACCGAAGAGAGGAACATTAAAATCGTGATTAGTATTGCTGATACCGCCTCTACAGGGCGGGCTGCTTTCTGCCACCCAATACATTACTGAATACATGAATTGTGCTTGACATTCATTGGTGGCATGCTCAAGAAAAATAACGTTGCCTGCTTCTATTGTGTCAATTCGGTCGTCGGTATTTCGTTATATTTTTTCCCCGCTACAGCTACACCGTCTCAATCACGCTTGTCTATAGCCGCTTCTGCCGCCGTTATTTTTTTTTAATTTTGGGAAGATATGCAGACAGGCTCCATGATGATGCCGAAAGTATAGTCATGCCACACGCTGAGTCCTTGTGTCATTACACGGCCGCTGGATGAAAAAGTGCAAGGTGCGCTCTTTCATCCAGTGGCCGTGGCTATTGTATACAATAAAAGCATGATTGAAAGCTTGTATCTTACGTGTGGTTGCTGCAGTGAATCGCGCCCGCATCCACAGCCACGAACGCTCTATTGAAAATTGTGATTCAGACTGTACCTGAATGGTGACTATTAGCTGTGAATTGGATCACTGTGGGTCACAGAAGTTGCTTTAGCTCTTATATGCAAGGCTTTTTCAAGTAATTATCGAATGGCTTCAGTTAAAGAATTAATTGCCTCACGCATGAAACGCCTAAAAATGACATCGGTCAAGTATACTAGTGAAGTTAAGAGATTTGTCGAACGATGTAATTGATTTCCCTCTTGTCCCGACGAGTGGGCTGAAATCCAAGCACGCGAGGATGGCACGAAGGAAAAAAGAATACGTCCTGCCATCACCTTCAGGACTTTTTTAACGCGAGAGCGTTAAAGAGCTTCTTTCGCAGAAATCGCGGTGTCGGCGTCATTGGTTATGAGCAAAAAATGATCTTACGCGTGACCGAAATACCGAGAATGAAGCAAATAAAATAAATGATAAAAACTCTGGTACAGAGTTGTTTGGGTTTAAGTGGAGACCGAACCCGACCCGGGTTTGGTCTCCATTTGCGTGGCAAGTGCATGTTCTACCCCACGGCCACGCCTCCGCTTGTGAAAACGGTGAAAAGAACTTCCTCTGCTTGTAAAGGCAGTGAAAGTATCACGTTTCACAAACACACGCGTTCTGTATACATGCTTCGCAATGCAACATGAAATTTGGCAATCTTAGTGCGTGATACAAACGTCGATTGCCAACGGGCGTCAGAATATGTGGTTATCATAAAGGCTCAGTTGTTGAAAGCCGTTACCCCGCTGTAAAAGGCACGCACGCTACTGCGCCTATTCCCGTAAGGCTACGTATATACAGGGTGTCCCACATAACTTGAGCCAAGAATTTGAAAATAAAGACACTTCAGTGGCAAATTGAACTGAACGCGTACTACTCGCACTAGCCTGTAGGTATACTCAGACTATTTTTTATTTCTCCCCATAATAATTATTGAATTATTTTTATTTACATATTTTTATTTATTGCCTGGAAACGCAATATATGAGCACTGAGATGTAGAGCACTGTCGGAAACCACCGACTAAATTGTGTCCTGTACGATATGTCTCGCGCTGTTATTTTTTCCACGTTGTAAATAAAACCCGCGGAATTGAAAAGAAATAATAATAAAGCCGTGTGACGGAACAAAAGCGCACTGCTATAGTGCTGCTTTAGGCTTTCTTGCAATCGCAATTGCAATACTGCAATTGCAGCATGCCAGTGACAAACCTTTGTAACTGCACTCGCACTAGACGGATTCTTAAAATTTTCGTGGCGTTGAATTCGAGAGGCAATAACTTATTCTAATGAATTCATTCCATGGTTACTTGAAAAAGTTTTCCCGGGCCCCGTTAACCAATTTTGTTCGACAGGTGTCACGACTAAAACGAGCCTATTCGGCGATGTATCGAAAAAGGCCGGGATAGTGCAGCCATCCCCGCTAAAAACACACAGGAACTTTCAAACAGCTCTAAAAATGGGCAACTACATCCATCTAGCGGAAAACATATCATGCCTTTTCAGAGGCGTCGATCAAGTAAACAGCAAACGCTAGACAATGTTCTGCTATCTCTGAGGCATTGTGAGACTCTTTATGGCCTCCGAGATGGCGAGTGCGTGGCGTGTGTCTTGGATGCTATGCGACTCTTGCTTTAGATAACAAAACCTGTATGTACCATTCGCGTGCGTGCGCTGGTACTGTGTGTGTGTGTGTGTGACAAAGCAAATTAATAAATATGCAATTAGCTGTTGAAGGGTGCCCTAGAAGCCAGATTTCGTTACCGCGTTCAAGTTTTAAAGGCGAAGCTTAAGGGTCCCCCACTTTTTTAGTTACTGCGGAGCGCCCTTGAATGACGCAGTGTATCCAACAGGCATCAGAGCGGAGCAACTAAAGTACTCCTTCGAAATTGGCATGGCAATATATATTCTCCCTTGATTTTGCGTGAACCACGATCATAAAATGCATTCAAATATCTTTCGCTCAATAATAAAAAAATATTTCCTGTCATGACAAACAAAGGTATTGCTTTATTCTGGTCGGCCTATGCCGTCGTCTTTGGCAGTCAGGCAAGGCATCACAAATATATGTACAGACACAATCACAACCGAAAAAACTGCATGCTTCGCCAAGCACTATTGTCGCTACCATTCGCGCTTCCGTCTCTCGTTCGCGACTTTCTCGCGTGCGCAGAACTCCTTTTGTACGACGCAGTTGCCCGCGGCATCTGCGCGTCTTGTGTTCATTGTTCCCTCGTCTGTTTACATTTTCAAAGTCGTAGTTTTATCTACTCTATTCTCAAAATGTCAGGTAGCGTAACTACATTTTTTAACGACACTGGTTTGGTGCTGCAGCTCTTTTCGACACCTCGCATTGACCGAGCTAGCTTACGCACTCATAGTTGAGGCGCAGTGCCTAAACTAGCTCGACATGCAGCACGTGAATGAGAATTAACGTGATGATGATGATATGGGGGGTTTAACGTTCCAAAACCACCTTATGATTGTGAGACGCCATAGTGGAGGGCTCCGGAAATTTTGACCACTTGAGGTTTTTTAACATGCGCCTAAATCTGGGCCCACGGGCCTGCATTTCCGCCTCCATCAAAAATGCAGCCGCCGCAGCCGGGATTCGATCCCGCGACCTGCGGGTCAGCAGCCGAGTACCTTAGCCACTAGACCACCGCGGCGGGGCAATGAGCATTAACGTACATGGTCAATAACAAGGGTACGCTACTAAGGAAGCTTACTCAAGCACTGCCATGGGCGCCATGACACTCCAAGCACGCGGGATGCCAGAGTTTGCGAAGAAATGGTTCGACAATGTGCACTTTCAAATAAGCTGCGTGGATCACTGATGGTTGTGAGGTCCGTCGCCAGTGTGAAACTGTAGAATCATTTGTTACTGCGCATGCGCACCTTCAGTTAGTGACGTCACAACTGGAACCACCATAAAGCCGGTTTTTTTCCACGTATTTTCTGAGGCTCAACGTTTATCAATGACGTCATAATGAGACAACACCAAAAAAGTTTTTTTTTTTCAACGCGTATATGGTGGGCGCTGTTAGACGCCAGCGAAAAAGTGGTGAAGGAATGTGCGGTCTGGTGGTAGGGGGGGGGAGCGGTACATATGGTGGTGCTGGTGGTGCACGAAGGGCTTACTTCTGTGTCGGGTACGGCTGCCTGCCAGCGGCTGTGGCTCCCTTCACCCATGTGGTTTCTATGGCGAAAGGCGCGGCGGCTGAAGGCGTCACGAGAGCTCAGGTAGCAGTACTCCTGTCGTTCCTGACCTTCCAGCGAGGGCAGCTGGCGGCGTTGGCGCTTGAAGTTGTCGCCTTGCGAACTCCAATGCGCGCCGGCACCGTTTGCGACGCAGGAAGAGCCGGGGTCCGCGCCGTGGCGGCTTCCGCATGCCTGTATCATGCTCAGCGCTTGCTCGACGACCAACAGAGTCCACTGGGTGCCGACGGAGGTCCGAAAACTTTCGGTTCGCGCTTATTGAGACTCGACGCCCGTTTAAGACACCGAGAAACGTAGGCGCCGTGAGACGCGCGCTTGCCGGCGCGATCTTCACTCGCGACGCGTCCAGGCGCCGCTCGCGCGCGACGAATTCCGAAGCACGCGAAGTCGTGGGCGGGGCGGGCCTTTGAGCTCCGCTGTACTGTACACAAGCTCACGTATAACGTGGCACGTGTATACCACCGGTGTTGCCGCAGCGGCTCGCTATTATGGCGGCTTATACTGGCGCTGGTTAACTTCACGCGCACCGCAAAGAAAGACGCGCGTTCGCCGGCGCAGTCGCGTGATCGCGGCAGCGTTGTTCTGCACCGGCTCGTCGCTGGCGCGCGCGCGTCACGGCCGAGACAACAGCGGGCGTCCAGGCGGCGGGGGAGCATCGGCGCTGCGCCATGACGGCGGTAGCCTTGCGGGTGACGTCGCTGCGGGGCTTAAAGGAAGGCGAAATAAATGAGCAAGAGAAAACTAGGGACAATAACAAAGTGCGGTGAATGAAGGAATAGAAGAGCGCGGCCGCCGACACAATGCGTCCGGCAACAGCTGTGAGCGTGTTCGAGGGCCGCCGCAGTCACGGTCGCGCAGCGCGTGCGTTCGCGACGCAGGGGGTGATTTTTCTTCTTACGCACAATATGATAATTAACGGGCGAAAAGGCAACGTGTCTTTCACTCTCCCACCTTTTTCTTTATGCATAACAGTTATTTACCGCTACGGAGGCTTTAAATTGTTGTCGGTGCGCGAAACATGGATCGATTTGGTCGGATAAATTTCTTCAAATCAAGTACTGCACCTATTCAGCAGTTAAAAAAATAGAAATTAAAGGCAGAAGCATCCACATTGTTTCTCCGAGCAGTTAGAGGCCACTTACGCTCATGAAACTCTGGCTGCCTGAACATCCTCGAAACGAAGGATTGTCGGAGGACTCTGCCATAACATCGCATTATACGCCTCTCCCCCCCCCCCCCCTCCTCCTCCACTTTTCTCCCTTGGTCACGCAGTTTCACGTTTCACGTACTCTGGTGTACTATCGTAATAAAAATTCGTACTTATTTTCTCTATTCATCTGCGTATATCATATAGCATGGTCGTCAAAAAAAAAAAGAATATCTTCTAGATACATGTAAGCACCAGCCGCAGCACTGAACATCGCACAGCTCTCCAGTACGAAAAGACGTAGAGAGCGAGGCAAGAAGGAAGGTAGTTGAACCTTCTTTCATAAAAATCGTTCACAGCACGAAACAAAAACGCGTCTACAAAGAAGTAATTGGAGCTGTGTTGGACGTCAAGAAATACAGTTTGCACAGTGTGTGGTGGTGGTAAAAACTTTATTTGACTAAGGGTGTATTGCTATTTGGCCGGTATGACAGCCTTTGATGTGTATGCGCCAATGTGGACACTCGCGAATCTCCGCCAAACCTTCGGGGCCGGCTCCATAGTGTCTTTGCTAGCCCAGTTTATTGTGATGTGTTCATTCACGATTGCGTGAGGTGCATATAGTAGTGTGCGCCTCGAACACGTGGAAGAGAGGTTGTTCTCGTTCGGGTGCGTCCCGCGCAGTGATGACGACTGCCTCGCGCGGAGACACACGCAGTACTTCGCTGACCGCTCCTTCATAGCGGCTCCGTCCCTGTCAAATCTGGAAGTGTACAAAGGGAAGTGTTTACGTTTACATTTCTGGCATTCCATTAGCACGTTAGGCTTCCTTGCTGATACTCGCTTAGCCGGAGGTTCAGTTCCCCGGTCATGTAACTCAAAACGATTTTTGTCTTATTTGAGCGACTTTCTGATCTAGCCACCTGCCCGTTTGTTGACGTCGCTTCCATGGTGCAAGCGACATGTGCCAATTCTTTGTGGAAACTGACATGAAGCTCTTTTGTCTTATAAAGAAATACGGCATCACAATGTGTGATGTAGTCCATGCAGCTGTGGGTGGAAGCTTCGAATATTTGGTAAAATTAAAAAAGAAAGTCTGGGCTGAATGTTTAACCTAATGCACATTATAAGCGAGTGTCTGATGACTTTCTATGCAACTGCCTGTTTCGGAGAATAGATTCTTGATAGCTGGCCCACGCACAATTTTACCAATCTCTGCAGGGCTACTTTGACTACAGCTAGCTTCTGATTGCGACAATAGCACAAGTTCTTCCTTTATTATTATTATTTTATTATTGCTGTTGCTTAGAAGCAATGGCCTGTTTTATGTTTGGTCGAATGCGTCCCTGAGAGGTGAGAAATTAGGAAAATCCACAATACGACATTTATTCATCCATTCGTTTCTATAAGTGCCAAAAAATAGCTCGACCCTGCACTTGCTGATCACAGGGAGCCTTAGGAGATTATTCACTCTTTAAAGTTGTCGTTCAACCAGCGCATTTGCTGCAAAAAAAGAAATCAATACAAATAAACGTTCTGTTCTCTCGAATGTAAAGGTAAATGACCTGCAAAACAACTGGAAGATAACGTGACATTTGCAACCAACTCATATTCGATGTGTTCCGTGATGGCGCTGACAGCATTCTAGACAGCCCCTGATGTGTTGCTGATGCTTCAGTCACTCGCTGTTTGCTGTGTCATTCATTCGGCAAACTGACGTCACTCTGACTGGGGGACGACTTTTAAGTGTGAACGAACTCTTCATTATGCAGAGACAGACGTATTCAAATTCGCAAAACAGAGAAACACGGGGTACGGGATTAGTAGTAACAATAGCCGCAATACGTAGAACTGTGTAAAGCAAAATTATTACTAGAATAATACTCAGGAAGCCACTTATAGCGACCTAGTACAGGCAAAACTCAAAATAATGAGTAAGAATGCCGTTTGCGGGCTTTTTTTGTAGTTTACAGTAAATATCTTTTTACTAATAACTTGGATGCAGCCTGTGCCAGCTGACGCACATGAAAGTGCCGCAGCTGCACGCTTCATACACAAACAGAAAGTTAAACGAAGTCATTCAGCATGACACAGATGCATATAAATCAGTGACGAACATAGGAAGTATGCCAGATTATTTTCTGTTCATGTTTTTTTAGTCGCACTACATTGCTTTGCACGCGAATGTCATCTGAAGCATCTGAGATTAGGGGGTCGAAATGAAAACGCAAGTAAAGGGATAATACCGTTCACATATGACCTAAATAGTGTAAACTTCAGTGGGGTAGGGGTCACATGTTACCACCTCAATTCTGATAATATATGAGATGACAATTATTACCAGCATCACTATTGTGCTACTAAAAAAATAATCTGCAAATCTTGACGATCATGGCAATCAAGGCACGAATTTATATACGTGGATCATTTTGCAACAACACGAAAAGCTGTTGTAGGCCGGTGTGCTCAGATTTGGGCGCACGTTAAAGAACCCCAGGTGGTCGACATTTCGGGAGCCCTCCACTACGGCGTCTCTCATAATCATATAGTGGTTTTGGGACGTTAAACCCCACATATCAATCAATCAATCAATAACACGAAAAGCGGAGGTCGAAAAAAACATGCGCCGTATTTTCTCTCAGACTGCGGCGCACAGACGTTGAAAGCTTTGCCTGGTGGACGAAAATAAAAATGTATATATATATATATATATATATATATATATATATATATATATATATATATATATATATATATATATATATATATATATATATATATATATATATATATATATGTATATATATAAGGTCTAACAGACAATAATGCCAAGGAAAGTAAAGGAGAAGTTATTATATTAGGGCCGAATTATTATGTAAACGTCAACAGAGAAAAGTGGACTATTGGTCAGCTGCTAGCTCGTATTAGGTTCACGTGCTACGTGACGCCAAACAAGCTCATGAAGAGTGTGCCACACTCGCCGCAATGGCTACTGGTGGCGCTGACTGACACTCCCACACTTAAATTCACATATACCCAATAAAGTGAAGGGTGGGGGGAATGACAGCCGTGGTAGCTCAGTGGTAGGACATCGAATACGTTATTCGAAGGTTGCAGGTTTGGTTCCTGCCCATGGCAAGTTATCTTTTCACCCACTTTTTGTCTTGACATTTGCATAACAATATGGCCTAATAATTTCCCCTATACTTTCCTTGGCATTATTGTCTGTTAGATATCCTAAATAATGGGTCATACAGAGAAAAATGAGCCGTGAAGTATACATTCTATATATATATATATATATATATATATATATATATATATATATATATATATATATATATATATATATATATATATATATATATATATATATATATATATATATATATATATATATACTCGCTTTCTATTTATATTTTTCTGTATTGCTTTGTATTCATTCACTTTCTTTTGTTGTGTCTGTTTCCATCTATCTCTCTCGCTCTGTCTGCTGTTTTCCTTGTCTTTGTACCTTTTGAACACGAAGGTGTTTTATGTCGGGTTTGACCCCGGCTCCACTGACGTATTCCGTCACGGTTATGATGTTGTAAAATATACACTTACAGGTGGTAAAGAAAAGAAAGTAGAACAAAAAAGTAAGGACCATCTTCCCGAAGGGAAGCCTGATTGAATGCGAAGCAGCAGCGGTGCGCACGGCGTTGACCCGGTTGAAACGGGCGTCGACGCGGGTGCTGGAAGAACGGTTTGAAGCGAAACTCAGTGTAGCCTTTTAATCGAATAAACGTTTGTTCGAAACGCAGACACCAGAGGCGGGTTGGGTTTCCTGTAAGTTTTATCGCAGAAAGACTGTTTGCTCGATGTGCGCTCGAACGTTGCGAGTGGTGGAGAGGGTGAAGCGAGCGAGATGACACGCTGCGTGCGGTGACGGGCTAGAGAAAGAGTGACGACAACGCGTGCACACTGCGAGGAAAGTTGTGACCTTCTTGGCACCGTCACAACACCTGCGGTCAGGGGGGCATGATGCGGATGGAGGGACAGCGTTACACAGGCTAGCCAAAGAGCTGCACCTAAAAATTTCTGTAGCCATGAGTTCAACCTCATTCATCAGCATGTGGCGCGAAACGACTGAGTCAAAGAGCGCACCTACCTCAGCACACTAACCGCTAGCTATTTACACACATCATTTACGACTGGTGGTGGTCGGAGCTCGGGAGCACTTCAGCATGTTGCCGTTATCACTAGCGAGAGAGCGCGAGGAGTGCTAAGTACGTGCTTCAAAGGTCCTCGCCCCACGCGTCGACAAGCGTGCGCGCCTCTACAGGGCGTGGTCGCTCCAGCGCGCGTCGTTATCTCGTGAAAGGGTGGTTTGTACGTTTCGCGTGTTCCCCGAAAGTTTGCGTTGAAAGTACAGAGCGCACGAAGGTCGCCTCGCTCACTGCAGCGGCCGCGTTTCAGAAAGGAGCACACTACTCACACACCAAGTAACAACCGTGCAGTCGTTAGTTCACGTTCGTCATGTATATTCTTATGCGTTCATTTCATGTGTGTTTTTGTTTGAGCTGCGCGCTTTAAGTGTCGAGCTGCGACAGTTATTCCCGCTCCTCCTGTGTGTATTGTTTCGGTGCGCCCATTCTGCTTTAGCAGCGCGCTGCACCTTTCGAGCTGCTTGCCCTTCTTCGTTAAACATTACACTTCGTTGCTATGACACTCATTCCTTTGCCCTTGTGGCGAAGCAATACACAATAAATGCTCAACTACCTGCGCGAAGACGAGTTTCACTTTCGTGCTATACCGATTCCTATGACAGAAGGCTCAGCCATGTTTTCTCTCTTTCTCTCTAGTCCTTTCTTTCTCTTTGTACCTTACTCTCTCTCTCACTGCGTCTCTGAGCTCGTTGTCTCACCCATCCGAGTAATTACATTCCACACAGGATAAATCAGTGCTGCGTGAGCGCGCATGCCAGCCGCGCGTGTTCGAGGAGAGAAATAAAAATATGAAAAAGAGAACGAAGAGAGTGCGCACTGGCCGAGCTATTGCTTTGCACGCGTTAGGCACAGCTGTGCTTTTGAATTTACAGGCCATTCACGATGATGATTGATTTTTGCGCACACCTCAGCGCCAAACTTCGAGCTTAAAGTGTTGTTTGATATACGGCACACGGTCTATGTGCGTGTCGTTCTATGCGGAGCTGTGCGTTGAACTAGTCAGCAAACGGGACAACGGAAGCTGATGACTCGAAGTGATGAGAAGTCGTTTAACGAAATATATTATTGAAACCACCACTTTGACAAACAGACTTTCCGAAGCCGTTGGCAAAACGCTGGCACCTACGACATTCCTAATTCAACAATTTCTTATCACAATAAACTTATGTCACACCCCCTTTTAAGAAAGTACTAAAAACATGAACTGGTAACGGTTGATTCTTAAGTGTGGCGTGTATTAATGTTCTTACATGACACGCATCTCATGATTATCATGTTTGCACCAGTCACATACCTTCGTCCTCCATTCACTTAATGTAATACCAAAATTTTGGGATATTTGGTGACCATGACGTTTGGGCTATGGAGTATGCGAATAATGATATTGTTTATTATCCTCTTGAACAGCCTTCTTTCATGTTATTCATTTAAGCTTTGTATCCGTGGTCGAGAATACGTAGAAACCAATAATTAGTTTCCAAATAAATAAAAGAGCTCGTGGCATTACTTTTTCCAGGCTGAAAGTTCACGAGATTTGAAATGGTAACACGTGACTGGGCATTTGCGCGCGGCGCATTCTTCGTAAACAATCTAGCTCTATGCCCACTAGTCCTCGCAACGACACGTCTCCGCGTTCTATTTGTGCGAGCGTCGCGACAGCAGGTGGCCATTCGACGCCGCAGGCATGTCGAACCGCGGGGCTCCGTTTGCTGCACGTACGCACGCACGTATACGTACGTGTCTCGGCGTATACCTGGCATTCATTCTTTGCGCGTTTTCTGTCCACGCATCCTCTGCCGCTGTTCACTCGTCGCGCAGTCACTATTTCTTCTTGCGTCTTTTCCGGCATCGGGTATGCGTGTCGTCGGACGTCATTGCACCGCGCGCACTCGCTGGAGTGTACGGTAACATCCGGGAACCATGCGCACTTGGCGTGCTTTTCTCTTCTCGCACACGTGATGCGTGCCTTCCTGCGCAGCCCTCGAGGAGAGCTTTTTTGTAAACATGTTTGCTTTTTCCTTCAACGCGAGACGAGCACGCTCCCCGATGGTGAAAGTGACACGCGGTATTTCGAGTCGACATTTGTCCATCCGCTGTTTACACTTAGACAACACCGGAGACCTCCAAGCTTTCTGTGTTCTTTCCTAGCATCCCCTCCTCCTCTACAGCCCCCTCTCTTCTTCCGATTTTGAGTGAATCAAGTGTACGAGGGTGCCATGTAGAGCAGTGCCACGCCGCAGTTCACAGTGGAAATTCGCAGCGCACGCTTGCTGCAGCGTGATGCGTCGAAAGTGGCACGCACGAAACAAGTGGGACAGACTATTCGCGACCGTCTTTGTTTGTAGTGATCTCGTTCATCAGGTATTCTGCGCCTTTCATTCCTTAATGATTGAAATCTACGACAACAATCCAAACATTTAGAATTACAAGTGATGGTTCATTCATTCATTCATTCATTCATTCATTCATTCATTCATTCATTCATTATTCTCTGACTGCGACGTTAACTTTACTCGTCTAGAATAATGCGTCGAATATGGTCATTGTATAACGAAAAGTGAGGAAAATCGAAAACATAAAAGGGGGCTTCTCCACGCGTTATATCTTGTTGCGGAGATGCTAGCTTTGATGAACGCCCGTCCTTAACCTATATGGGGACACCTATGAAAGTATGTCCGTAGTGTGAACAAGCGCTTACGTTGGCATCGGTCTGATGAGCTGATTATAACCAGTAAGGGTGCCGGGAACACTATAAGCAAACTCGACTGCTACAAAAAAAAAAAAAAACGTGCTCGAAACACCCCTAATTATTAATCGTAGTGGCAACTGCAGTCGCTGATACCCTCTGAGAGTGGTGATTGTGGGTGAATTTATCGCAATTCAGCACCACAGCATTTTGTGACACATTGGACATTAATTTGGGCCTTGTGGGCTGGTCGAAAACGCTTCATAGTGTGTGCGTTTATGAGCGCAGCCACAACAAACCCCTTGGACATCCCCGGCAGAGTATGTGCATCAGTGCGGGGTACTATACTTCAACAATGCAAAATGCTCACTGTAACAAGGCGCAAGCTTGCGAAGGCAATAAAGATCCTCCGCGCCAACTTGCAAAACAACAGTACGCGAGGAAGCGCTGCCGCGCGAAATTATCTGCGCGCTCTGAAGTGCGTGCAAAACAATGGCCGGTGCTGCAGGTGAACAACGCACTCGTATACCAGTCGCCACGTGCCCTTCGCAATGCTGTCACACGGTGCGGCGTCGCTCCTGCCTTCAGCGGTGCACTAAAGACGACACGTGACCGAAGCGTGCACGCATAGTGTGAGCGTAGGGGGCGCAAGGAGAATGCCTTTGTACCGCGCTTCGGCGGGACCCTGCGCACGACGACGCCGTCGACGGCTTTCCAGAGAACGCCGTTCAAGCGAGAAGAAGGCGAGCGCTTGCTGTTCAGCCTGCTAACGAAGTGCCGGACGGAAAAGACCAGCGATCGGAGACCACGCTTCGTTGGCATCGTCCCTCGCGGTGCAACCGGTGCGGCACGCCATACCACCTCGCCGTTCTGCAGGCCACCCGTTTAAACGAAGGAAAACTGTGGCGCAGTCTCTCGGTAACTGATGACAGCATCGCTGCGGTGCTATACAGGGCGGCATAAGATGACCAAAAAGCAAGAGAACGCGTTGACGAACCATGAAACGAGACGGCAAAAAGTTGTCTTAGTGGGAATACCGCCCAGAATAACTGCTTCACCGGAAGCTGCGCTACTGTAGCGAGCGCGCTTTCACTTTGCCTGTTTGAGTGACATAGTTTTATCATTAATGAGCTGCGATTCAGATTTCAACGTGAGTCTTCGCAAATATCGCTTCACGGTACAACGTGGCGAATTACCAACTTTCAGAGAAAAAAAAATAACAGGCAAGAAATATCTGTGCTCAAAAGACTTGAGCTACGCTTCTGTACGCAGCGTTGGCCTGAGCGCTTCTGCAGCTTTCTTCTGCCCTTCAACCGATATGAGGCGGTTGTTTAAAATACCACACGCCTCATCGTCGGTGACAGCCGAGCTAGCAGCGATTGATGTTGCCCTTAAGTACGTACAAGAAGGGTTGCCAGCATCGAAGGTTCTCGTCCTTACCGACTCTCGTGGTGCCCTTAGCAGACTTACCAGCACGGAGACCGACAGCCCTATTCTGAGCAGCGTCATGGAATCCATCAACAATATTCTGTCACGTGTGGTATACCTAGCTGCACAGTGAGTACCTTCGCACGTGGGTATTTCGGGCAATGAAGAAGCCAATCGTTTTGGTCGTTATGCAACCATGATGGCTGTGACTGTCCGGGAATTCTATTTACGATGGATAACGCTCGTCTGCTTATACGCTGACACCTCCTAAAGCGGCACCCAGACCAGCGTGTGGCGAATGGATCGTTCCCTCCCCGTGTTCGTGGCCGTGGCTTGCCTCGTAGTTCCCGAGTGCTGTTGTACAAACTAAGACTGAGCTCTGTGCTGGTGCGTGAACGATTACACCGTCAAGAGCGTGTGGACAGCCCGTTGTGTGCAGCTTGTGGCTCCTGCGAAACACTTGAGCATCTCGTAGTGCACTGTGCCACATTTGCTACGCAGTGGTATGTCTTGATTAAGGAATATAAATCTTGGGACTCGAGTGTGCGACTCTAGACGACTACCTCTTTCCGAGTGGTAGTGCTTCCCGACGTGACCGGGCCCACCGAGCTCTCCTTACATTTATTAACCAAACGGACCTGGCCACCCGTTTATAAACTGTTTTTTTTTCGTTTTTTATTCATACTCGTCCAAGTCTTCATAATTTTTTTCCCTTCCTCATCTTCTTTCCCCTTTCTCCCCTCTAATCTTTGTTTCCTCTGTTTCTTCCCTCCTCCCGAAAGAGTGAGCAGGCGTAGTGCCCCTCCAGGCGGCAGTTGCCAGCTTGCTCTCTCCCTCTTTCCTCTGTGTCCTTGTGTACCTGTGTATGCAAATCAAATCAAATCAAATAATAATAATAATAATAATAACAATAATAATAATAATAATAATAATAATAATAATAATAATAATAATAATAATAATAATAATAATAATAATAATAATAATAATAATAATAATTCGTATGCACAATGTTGCGTAACTGAGAGGCAGTCTTGGTAGTGCCGCACGAAATGCTGCCGTCTATTCTACAGCGGAGGAAAGGATACACTGCAAGAATTGAGTGAGAAACAGCACGTGATTTTACGCACAGATTCGGACGTGCTCCGTTTTTTTTAAGTCAGTTTCCCGCTACAGCAGCACAATATAACAAAACAGAAATTGTTATTTTTTTCTCTACCAGATTCAGCCGACAACAAGAAGCCGCATTGTTGAAATATAGTTATGCTGCAAGGAAGCACTTCAAGGTTCTCTTCTTACAATACCTTGGTTCGGGCGAGTTGATCCATCATTAGAGAAAACCAGAAAACCGCGTACGACGAAGACGAAACAGATACAACAGGACTGGCTTCTTGACTCCTATTTTGTGTTCATTTGTGGTTTTCAAGTTTTCGGCAGTCTTATTTTTGCAGCAAGGCTGACATAAAACCGAAACGCTTACACGACCAGATGAGGTACAATTTTACAATATATGCGTCTTGTGATTCCACAACAAATTTTTCTGTTCCGGTACACAGTGGTTATTCGGTGTTTTGGAGTCGGAGGCGGTGGTGATGCAAGTTTTCTAAGTGCAACTCTCGCATCCAGGAAACGTACTGATTATATATATATATAGTTTGGAAGCTCATGTCAGTATAACTCATCCCCTGATGAAGGGAGGACACCTCCCGAAACTGTTGGGAAATAAATATATTTATCCTTGTTGTTGACAACGCTCCCGTTGTGCAATATCCTATATATATAAATATATATATATATATATATATATATATATATATATATATATATGAGACCTAACAGACAGTAACGCCAAGGAATGTACAGGGGAAGTTATTAGAACCAATGGAATGTAAATAAGAAAGAAAAGTGGGTGAAAAAATAACCAGCCGTGAGCAGGATTTATTTTTTATATTTATTTATATTAATATAAAGAGAGAAAGAGAGAGCGAGATTCAGACAAGGCAATTTGAAAAAAAAAAACAGAACAAAAATCTTACACGATCAAACTGTTTCAGGAGTATAAGCAATTAGTAAGCGAAGCCTGGGGAATAGAAGGTTCAGTTTCTCGAAATTATTGAGTTGGTTTGAGCTGGTACTCAATAGTTCGGAGAACAAAGACTGAGATTGGGATGAAACGAACCCCCCCCCCCCCTTCCTTCTCTCTCCAAGTCTATTAGCAAACGAGTAACGAACTATGGTATCGAAGCAGTTTTCGTAGTGTAAATTAAAGGATTTTGTGGTGTATTAATTTCACAAAACATTCCAAGCAGCGCGCGAGCAATCTGGAAGAAAATATCTGCATAATTTTATGAAATAATACACGTATTTTTCCGTCAGTTGTTGAGTTCGTGCCGAGCATGATGCAAAGGGCTGTTCGTTAAACGTAACAGGCGTTCGGCCTCGCCGCAGGGTGCAAGTTGCGTTCAGTCCCGCCAACACAAATCTCCGGAATATCACTCTAAAGTCTGCATACGCCGTTCCCAGTTAATCACGGGCCATATATACATCTGCGAGTCCAAGCAACCATATCGTGACTACAGTTCTCCGCAGTGCGAAAAGCCGGTCACACAACAGCGAGTTTAACGTTTCACAGTCACTCCTACACTTCGAGCCAGCCATCGTGCAGATTCATCTCAACCACACTCTTGCTTCGGGTATACCTTTCATCGTATCACGTTCGCACACAAAGCACAAATCAACGTGCGCTGCCAGCGATGGTCGTAAACGCGGCCGAAGTACGTTGGGAGTGTCTATCCTAGCTTAGAGCTCGCGTTAAATGCCACCCTTACTCGTCTTCCTCGCATACACTTCAGTGACACAAGAATGCCAACAGACGGCGCCTGGTTGCCCCTTCGTAACCGAGCGGTGATATCGAACTCGCATCGACAGGAGCGTGAACGCGTGTAAGGCACGCACGCGCAAGCAGTGCGCGATAGCGTGGTTCTGAAGCACCATCCTGTCCTTCAGCAAGCGTGCGAACGGCCGACTCACGTGCGACAGTGCTCCGCGTCTCTGGGAGAACGTGCGCCGCACTTCGTGCACGGCGCGCCTATCTTTTCACCGCCACTTGTGCCCCGCGTGCACTTCTATCAACAACCAGTGTTCAAGTTGTCAACCGCGAAACAAGGCCGATTCGACAATGCTGACCCTGCGCCCTCTTGCGCCGTACGTTTTTTCGAAGCGCGGCTAAAGATAGTAGCCGCGCTTCGGTGCCCCATTTTAGCGAGGAAAGGGTCAAATAAAGATGGAGAATGCAGCGAAAGGTTTGATAAGAGTGCGACAACAACAACAACAACAACAACAACAACAACAACAACAAATATTTGCCTTGAGTTACACTGCAGTGGAGTAGAGGTGGACGCTGAGGAAGCTGCTCGCGGTGCACGATTTGTGCACATTTACTTCAGTGGTTCAAACCCCAGTCCCTATACGGCATCACATTCAGTTGGTGATTTTCAATCACTTTCGAGGGATATCGCCAGGCAATACATGTATATTCGGCCGGCCGAAGCTGACCATTCACCCTTTATACATTCGTCCGACCATGTTTGAGCACTCGTATTCGGTGCATGCGCAAACATGCTTTGACGTGTACACTGTAATAGCGTTTGACACGATACAACGCAGTTCTGATCGTGGGACAATGTCTTACGCTTCTGCGCCGGTTCGTTTCCCTTTTTGCGGGTGTTATGAGATCCACACAAACCTCCTTACGCCATTGCTCGACTTGGCTCCGACGCGTGTCGTTTTGTGCTTTAACCCCGTCTCCTCCCCCGCACTTCTAGGTCGACAAACAGAAAGAAGCAGAAGAAGAAACTTGTTAAGGTGCATTGCCATTGTCCACGCCTATGTGTTCTCCAGCCAGTTCCATGAACCCAGCCGGAAGCATGTATTGTTCTCTTATCAGTTTTTCGCGCAAAAACCGGAAGTATACCGCAGGCCTGCTCCTACTGAGTGGTGGCTTTGAGTCAGTGAAGCGAGTTGACCTTGCTTGTTGTGTCGTGTGACTCGGGTTCCGGCTTAGCGCGGGGCCTACAGACCAATTTGCCAGCGAGGGAGAGATGATTTTAAAGAAGAGAAAAGAGGGCAAGTGAATCTGTGGAGACTCTCAATAAAATTACCACTACACCAAAACATCTGCTCCTGCGAAGAAGGCTCGCCGTGAATTTTCGTCTCGGCCGTGCACGTGATATATCGTTAAAACGAGCCCCGCCGCGGTGGTCTAGCGGCTAAGGTACTCGGCTGCTGGCCCGCCGGTTACGCGTGATTGAATCCCGGCTGCAACCGGGATTCAATCCTCGATGGAAATGGAAATGATGTAGGCCCGTGTGCTCATATTGGGGTGCACGTTAAAGAACCCCAGGTGGCCGAAATTTCCGGAGCCCTCCACAATCGCGTCTTTGATAATCATATGGTGGTTTCAGCACGTTAACCCCACATACCAATCAATCAATTGTTAAAACGATTCCCTGTTATTTAGAACCCATGCTGTATTCTTTGAACGGGGATGCGAGTTTACGGATGTCATTTCTGCTTTTCGCATTCCGCTGACTCACAAATATCTTTTCTTTAACCCAGACATATATCAACTTGCGAAGTTATGTTTCGGTGTTTATTTACATGAGAAAAAAAATTCAGCCAGCTCCATTTCGCGGACATCAATGAAACAATGGAACTCGGTGGCGTTCCCCCTTCGTGAGGGGATTGATTGATAGATATGTGGGGTTTAACATCCCAAAACCACCATATGATTATGAGAGACGCCGTAGTGGAAGGCTCCGGAAATTTCGACCACCTGGGGTTCTTTAACGTGCACCCAAATATGAGCACACGGGCCTACAACATTTCCGCCTCCGTCGAAAATGCAGGCGCCGCAGCCGGGATTCGATTCCACGACCTGCGGGTCAGAAGCCGAGTACCTTAGCCACTATACCACCGCGGTAGGGCACTTCGTTAATGTTCATGAAACGGCTTTAGGCGCGTGACATGGACGACTTCAGGTCATGATCGGTGCCGTTGAGAGGGGGTGGGGAGGGGGGAAGTGATTTTAAATGAAAAGAAGAGAAAAGTGAGCGCCGTAAGTGGTCGGTGAGGTGGTTCGATCGGCTTCAGAAAACCTGCTGGCCTTTTAGGCGTTGTCTTGCGTCACTGACAGTCTCGGCATGTCCTCACGTAACGAGTGACGTCGACGGTTAGGTGCGGCCAGTAGTACCTCTCATTTATCCTCACGAGCGTGCGGGAAACACCGAGGTGCCCTGCCGTTGGATCATCGTGCAGGGCCTAGAGGAGTTCTGGTCGCAGACCTGAAGGCACCAAAAGAAGGTACTTGGCTCGAAGTGGCAAGAAGTTCTTTTATTGAAGAAGGCCGTTTCGCAGCGAAAACGATGGAAGTGCCCGTTTGAATACCTTCGGAACAACGAAGGTCCTGCCCTATAGGTATTTGATTAAGCTACTAAGTTCCGGATTAGCCCACTGGCGTTCCTCAAATCGTCGGCAGTTATCGTTTCCAAGAAGTAGTCGTCATTCAGGTCTTCGGGCGGTGGTGGGTCGACGGAAGCTCGCGACAGGCAGTCTGCGTCACAGTGTTTTCGGCCGGTCTTGTAAATGACGGTAATGTCGGATTCTTGAAGTGATCAGGCGCCATCGGGCGAGGCGACCCGAAGCGTCCTTCAAGTTAGCTAGCCAACACAAGGCGTGGTGGCCGCTCACAACTTTGAAGGTCCTGCTGTAGAGGTAAGGACGAAACTTTGACGTCGTCCAGATGATGGCAAGGCACTCCTTTTCTGTTGTGGAATAATTGCTTTCTGCCTTGGATGGCGACTGGCTAACATAACTAATAACTCTTTCCAGTCTATCAGTTCTCTGCACAAGGACGGCACCGAGTTCTACGCTGCTTGCGTCAGTGTGCACTTGTGGTGTTTTGGTGTTTTAGTCCAAATGTGCGAGTATCGGAGGCTTATGGAAGCGTCGTTTTAGTTCCACAAATGTTTTCTCATGTTAGGTTTCCCGTTTGAACTCGACGTCAGTTCTCGTAAGGTTAGTGAGTGGCTCGGTGATGCGGACAAAGTTTTTGACGAAGCGCCTGTAATAGGAGCACACTACAGGCCGAGTAATCGACGCATGGCCTTCTTGTCGGTTAGTGGCGGAAATGCAGCGATGGCGGCGGTCTTCTGCGGATCAGGTCTTATTTCAGACTTGCTTATTACGTGGCCCAAGAACAAAAGTTCCTCGTACGCGAATCGGCGCTTTTCTGGCTTCAGAGTGAGTGCAGAAGCCTTAATGGCTTGAAGTACAGCTTCAAGGACCCGAAGATGCTCGTCGAAACTCGAGGAAAACACGACGACGTCGTCCAAGTAAACTAGACATGTCTGCCCCTTCAATCCTGCCAGCGCTGTGTCCATAACACGTTAAAAAGTCGCAGGTGCCGAGCAAAGGCCGAAGGGCATGATTTTGAACTCGAAAAGGCCGCCTGGTGTTATAAACGCCGTCTTTTCTCGCTCTCTCTCGTCTACATAGATCTGCCAATATCCTGTCTTAAGGCCCATCGATGAAAAGTATTTGGCGCTGTGGGGTCGATAAAGGGCGTCGTCTATTCGGGGGAGAGGGTACACGTCCTTCTTCGTTATCTTGTTGAGTCATTGGTAGCCAACGCAGAAGCGTAGTGTTCCATCGGTTTTCTTCGCTAACACCACCGGTAATAATAATAATAATAATAATAATAATAATAATAATAATAATAATAATAATAATAATAATAATAATAATAATAATAATAATAATAATAATAATAATAATAATAATAATAATAATGTTATTATTATTATTATTATTATTATTATCATTATTATTATTATTATTATTATTATTATTATTGTTGTATAATAATGTCCAGATGAACTGATGCTCTCATCCTATAAAAACACTTATATATTCACAGCTCAACTTTCTGTGCCTTAGCGCAGACTAATGTTAGTTTTCTGCATTTTTTTCTTCCCAGCTTTCTGCCACACACACACAAAAAAAATCCTGATTTGGGTGCACGTTAAAGAACCCCATGTGGTCGAAATTTCCGGAGCCCTCCACTACGGCGTCTCTCATAATCATATAGTGGTTTTGGGACGTTAAACCCCACATATAAATCAATCAATCAGCCACAAAAATCCTAATCATATCTTACTTATTTATACCACCGACCTGTTCACTCAGTTTCCAATGTTAATTGTCTTAATACTCTAGGGTTCACGCCCTGACACACACCCGGGTTAGGTCTTCGCATTGAATTAAGCATGCTCTGTCGTTTCCATGCCTTCCCCGGGCATGCGCATTCTCTTCTTCACTGAATTTCACTTGATGACTATACCTACTAAGACAAACTGACCTCGCTTCCAATGGCAAAACACATCCCTTTGAATTATGGTAAAGTGTACTGTTTCTAATTTACCTAGGCCGCTGCTCTGGCGTTTCACTTGACGATCTTTGTCACCATATCGGGAGTGTCACTTACACTACCAATCGTATACTTGCTTACGAGTCTTGTGCTTATGGACTGTGAGTCAACCCTCTTCCCACACAAATATCCGAATGCTTTCTCTTCCCATTCTTCAGTCTTTCATGTTCCATATTCATTCTTCCAATTTTTTCAAAGCAATTGTAAAACTATAACTACAAACTTCAGCGCCGATACAGTCTACAAAGCGCTATAGTTTTATTATGCGTAGGGTGAAATGTCAGCTAGTAAAAAAATTGCGTAAGATAGTTTTCACTTTTCCAAAAACCTGTTGGCAACACTAGTCGGAACCCACCGCGAATGTCTAGTGGCTATATAGTTCGACTGCTGGTCCTGAGGTCACGGGATAGAATCCCGGCCGCGGAGGCTGCATTTTGATGGAGGATAAATGCTGGAAGGCTGTTTATTCAGAATTAAGTGCACGTTATTGAACCTTGGGAGGTCGAAATTTACGGAGTCATCTGCAACGCTCCCTCACAATTATGTAGGGGTTCTGCAACGTGAAAACGCCTAAATTATTATTGTCACCACATTTAGGAACACTGAATTGCTCGCAGCTGCAACTTCATAGAAAGATGTACATTTTGTGTGGCTGTGTTCACCTGCTGCGATGTAAGGGATGCTGAGGTAAACAAAAGCAATGCATTAAACATACATGCCTGCAACACCTTGCGTAGTTCCGGCATGTCCAAATACACAGCTGTCAAGCAAGCTTTGCGTTTTCTTTCAGATATTCTTTGGTTATGACACATTTTGCGCGCAATGTATATTAAGACACGTATTTACGGACGTAACGAGAGAAATGTAGGCTTTATAAGGACCTTTTAACATTTTTTTAGCGTGGTCAGAAAACAGTGCAGATCGGTGTATAGTCGAGGCTCCTGAGGACACGCGAGAGCCTAAGATTATAGCAATTGACAATGAATTCTTAAAGTAGCGAAAAATTGTTTCCTCTCTTTTTTTTTCAAAAAACAATGCCACATCCCAAATGATCGCGCCATTTACAAAAAATCACTGCCCAAGCACTCCTTTCAAATGGTTAACCAGCGAAAGTGAAACGTACGACCCGGGTGTTTAGCCGTGGGTTCAACCCGACGTGGCGCTGAAGCCTTTAATAATTATTGTTTACATTTTCGTGCCTCTTGATGAGATTACACAAACGTTGGCTTGGGCTCACCACAGTGTCTATTTCATAAGCCACACATTGTGCCTCGCATTATGACAGTCATGGAGGAGTGTAATGAGTGGTTAAATGCGTTTCGCAATGCGTTAATAATAGTGGTTGTTCTCGACAGACAGACGGTCACAGACGTCACAGACGTCGCAGCCGAAACAATTGTGCCACTGGAGTATACTCCCACTGAAAAGGGGCGTTGGCCTACGCAAACGCGCTCCTGCAATCATCACGTTGACACCGCAACGACGTTGCCAGTGTTTGACGTGACTATTTATTTCGGCAGTGTGATTTGCAGGATCCGTCAGCCACCGTCGCGACACGTGACTCCTTATGTTGGTTTATGATCTTCGCGATAGGCAGGGGCAACTCATTGTGTGTTCTTGGCAAAATATGTATGCCCGTTACAAGAAATGCGAACGTGAGGCAGGCGCTTTTCATGGATCTTTATATATGCACGCCTGTGTTTAGCTCCGTTGCTATGTACCCGCGTCAAGCTGAGCGGACAGAGGCTCCGTAATGAGACTGTTAGGAGGGCTCTAAAATAATGCGGCTGACGATCGTACCCCCTGTTCAAAAAATATGTATTCACTCTGATTAACCCTTGTGTTTCACTTCTACATAAAATATATCACTTGTATGACGAAGATACACATTACTGCATTATTATGACATTATTCACTCCAAACACTTACGCCGAAGGAGCATCTACTCAAACGACACATCTCCTCGAAGTATAGGTGAGAATATCATGATAATTTTTTCACGGTCAACAACCAAGCGCATTCATTACCACGAAGAGCAAGCTGTTTACTGGGATTTAATACATCAAGCGAATGATGGTGCCTCGCTCAAGCGAAAATTGCCAGACAGCTCTGGAATCATGAGCAGTTTCACAACAAGATTCAGGAATCGCTTTATTCCCTCTCAGTTCTCACTCGCAATGCCCCCGACCTCATAGCGTGCTGGTTGACGTCTGTATGATCGGAGGGACATCACAGTCGGCGCTGTTCCCATTCCCACCCCGCCCGGAACTGGTTGATTGAGTCACAGCTTTCTTAGCCACACGCACTCGTACACATAGCGACCCACCCAACGAACGCGTCAACACGAACGACCGATGCCACCTGTAAACACAGTCAGTCGGCAACCGGCGCTACCCTTCTCGTTCTAATAGCGCGCAAAAATTCACCGCCGCACACACCACGGGAGGCGCAAGCATATTGCGGGCGGCGCGCGCAGTGCAGCTTTGGCTCTGGCAGTCGGTTCACGTGCCATCTACCCCCCCGCGGTTCCGCGGAAAGAGCTAAGCGAGCTGACCAGCCGACGCCCGCATTTCCTCCCGCTTCAATATATATGCAAAGCGCCGAGACCGCATTCACCCTTACGCATTGGCCCTGACAGCGGAAAGTTGTTCGCGCACTCTTCATGCCATGATCCCCCGCCGCTAATGGCTTCAGACCGAACGCAGACGACGCCCGCGGAGACGATGGACGCCATGGGCGCCCGCTCACTTTGGCGGATGGACGCATATGTACGTAGACGGTACAGCACTAGCGGGCACGTGTTCTGCACGCGATGATGCCGAGCGAAGCTGTCTGGGTCCACCGGTCAGGAAGCTGGGACGCGGCGAGATGTTCTTCTCGGCATTAGTGAATGTATCGAAGAGACAACGACGACGACGCCCATGCGCAGCAGCACTTTACGCCGGTGACTAGCGCTTATGGGGTCAAGGAACTCGGTGCGACGAGAAAAGCACGGGCCGTAATGCGAGAAAAAGGCCGCACGAATTGATATGTCCTGGTTTGCTAATGCAGCGGTTTTTATCTATTTTATACGTTGTTTTCCGTACCGTGCGCTCTCGTTCATCCCACTCTCGAATTTTCCTGTACGTGATCCCCCTTTTTTTATTATCGCTTCACTTTATGTCATAACTGTCGAGCGAGCGTGCTGTGCAGGCGGGCATGTTTCATTTATTCATCTTTGGTCTGGTTTCCGCACGAAATTGAAGTATACATGACTGACGGAAACGTTATTACTTACAACTGCTGGCTTCTTAGTGATGCGTTTCCCCAGTTACATTAACGATACCTTGGCATAACCTGTGTACATGTATAACGCCTGCAGAGAGCTCTTTCTCTGCTTGTAATCACATGTAATGAAACTAGCGCAGTATTCTTGAGCGGGAGCTAGGGGTACTGAGAAAAAGGCGCGCTCGTGCCGAGACAACATAAGACGGCTGATCAAGTTTCCAGAGACTCAAGCGTTTGTCCGTATACAGTCATAGCTGAGCTTTCCGACATTAAGAACTGTGCTATAGCTTAAACCTCCGTTAGCTCCTCGGTTTTGCAGCCGCAATCTACGGTTCCTTTGGGTAATGCGTGTTGGTGTTTAATGTGCCACATGCGAAGCGTGCTACAAGTGCACGTGCTGCTGCATCATCAATGCTTAATCAAAAGACGAGAAACTATTTTCCGCCACATTATGATGTATAGCTATAATGCCATCTTTCTTCACGCGGATGATGGGGATCGTCCATTACACAGATATACGTCAAGTGGGGCCCCAGGTCCAGCTTAAATTTTAATTTTAGAAAAGCAGAGAGGTCGTCTTCACAGCCGTATATGTACTCAGCCTCATAATCCACGCTGGGCGCATGTGAATAGAAAAAAAGAAAGACAGGTGAGCGCAGATTCGGAGAGGGGTTGGGGGGGGGGTATACGCAAAAGTAGTGAAGTAACGTGGCAACGGTTACGATGATGGAACTGTGCTGTCGAAGCACAAGTGCGCTCTGGTGGACATAAGTCAACGCATGCCTTACGGAGTCCATGCGGAGTGCGCGTGCAAGGGTTCACACAGTTAATTACGACCTGAGCGCCTCTCTAGAGTTAATTATTCGCTCGAGAATGACCTTCATTACAGATTCTGAAGCTTAGTACACAGTGTCGCTTCATTGTTTCGGCTGAACCTCAATGCCATAAACGTAGAGCAGTAAATGAAACCGCGCATTTGGCTCCCCTTTTGCTCTCCATACAGTCGGAGCAGTGTTTTTGAAGGGTGACTTTCAATGTGTCTAACTGTATATATTAACGTTGACCGGAAATTTGAGAGCTACATCCCATGTTGGAAAGATAAAGGGAAGTTGAAAACAAACGTGAAATTGGATTAATCTCGGGACAATATTCGTTTTAGGGGCGAAGCTCCTTAGGGCGTGGGCTGTGCGTCCCCTGTAGCCTGTATGTAGCCACCTCTAGTTCAGTTCTTGCAGTGTTCACTAGATGGCGGTACCGTCCCCTGTATGTAGCCACCTCTAGTTTAGTTCTTGCAGTGTTCACTAGATGGCGGTACCGTCTCCTGTATGTAGCCACCTCTCGTTTAGTTCTTGTAGTGTTTACTAGATGGTGGTACTTGTAGCTGATGATGAAAAGATGCAAGACGTTATAAACTAGAAAGCGGTACTTGTAGTTGATGAAAGACGCGAGATCTTATAAAATAGGAATGATGTCACATATGGCGCGTGTCATTGGTTGAAGGCAATCGTTCGATTTAGTGCGGTGACGTACGCTAGGGGGAGCGATGTAATAAAATCGAGTGGGCAAAATGTACAGAGGATTCATGGTTTACCAGGTTTACCTCCGGAGCTTCGCCCACTCATCATCATTCAATTCGTGGATATGGCGGAATTTTTTTTTACGTGCGCGCGCTCCGTGAACACGACCTGGCGTATTCTGGATATTGCCTCTTCGATTAGCTAAACGATAGGTAGAAAAAATTAATAGAACCTTTTCGAAATATGCGCATGGAAATAAAAGTCAGATACAGGACACAACATTCACATTGTGATTATAAGAGGGAAAAAAAGAGAAAAGTGAGCCCTGTAACTGTCTGCATCAGCGTGCGACACCTCAACAGTAACTCACAAGGGGTTGGGGAGAGGAGGGATAGGAATAAAGGTATATATATATATATATATATATATATATATATATATATATATATATATATATATATATAGAGAGAGAGAGAGATGCGCTAGGACAGCGAGCGATGACATAAGAGAGATAGGATAGATAGGAAACATGAAAACACGGTCACAGGAGTCCGAGGACGGGGTACCACTTGCGAGAGCCCTCATCGGCGACAGGAGATGGCGTAGGACCAACCCTGTCGGCCAGAGCTGCGTTGTCGTCGGAGATCGCGAGGGCACAACCGGTCGGCACGGAATCCCGCGAACCCACAACATTCTGTAAAGCACACTGTACAGCTCTACAGGCATTCAAGCGTGTGAATGTGCATGCGTGAATTACTGCTATATATATAAGAGGAAAAGGCGACGAGGTTAACGAAATGGAAACATCTGGTTTGCTACCCACCACTATAGGAAAAAGAAAGCAGAAGAAAGAAAGATGGAATAGCGGAGAAAATAAAAACAAGTATGCAAAAAAAAAGAAAATGTAAGCGACGGGAGCATTATAGTTAGTGAACTTGTTATGCTAACACTACAATCCGTGTAAGGTCACGCTCAGCGTGACATTCCCGCCCCCTTCCTTCTTGGCAACACGTATTCCCGATAAACGGAACCGGCTCAGGGTGGCAACCCCTTTTTCGCTTGCCTGACGCGTACCCGAGAAACGGCACCCTGCAGCTTCCTGTGCCTATCCTGCTCCTTCCATGAAACTGCCTGTCTGGTGTCAACGAGCGCCACGGGCAACGAGACCAGGGGGATAAAAGGAGCGCCCGGGAAAAGACGCGGGGTCTTTTGCTACAAGGAGAGCTTGGCACGACCGCCTTAACTGCGGGTCATACTTTTGCTGACATCTCTGCATTGTAAATAGTTTTGTACATAAAGTTCTATTTGTAAAACGTCCAGTGGTGAAGGCGTCTTCCTCCGGGGAAAAGTCACGATAACAGCGGTGATCATACTCGCGAAGTTACGAACCCGGCCATGCTTCACCATCGAGAAGCTGGTCAGATGGATAGTAGCTACAAAATTGCCGAGAGTAAGAAGACGACGAAGCTGTTGCTGCTTGGCTAAGTAGCTCTGTCTGCATTTATCGTTATTTTTGTTTATATTACAGCTTAGCACTGCTCAAGACGTCGGACGACTCGAAAAGGTACATGCCGTATCGGCGACCGACGGGTGCTGCGCCGCCCGCCGCGTCGAAAGGTGCTAGAAGAAACGAAACAAGCATCAGGGAGAGCGCCGCCATGACCTCCCAAGGTGTGACACCAGGTCAGAAGCACCAGCTGGTTCGCGCAAGCATACCTGACTGCAAGGGACAACACAGCGTTGAATCAGAGGACGAATCAACTGTCGTCGGGGACCATAACGGGGCGAACCTGTCAGATCTAGACATGGACGAGGGTGGTTTCCGCCTTGTGCGACATCGCAAAGACAGGACGGTGGGCATTCCTGTGTTAATTGCTCCAACATCCGAAGTAGCTAACTTGAGGCAAGTGAATCCTATACTCGGAAATTGAAACGATTCTCGGTGGAGCCCCAGTTAAGAGCCATTTCACAGCACAGGGAGCCCTGCTCTTGGATATAGAGACAGAACACCAAGCTAATATGCTTCTAGAGACCAACGCTATCTGCGGCCTTGCCATATCTGCCCGTGTATCACACAGCTACATGAAAAATACATGCATTATAAAAGGGTCCCAAGATGGTACTCGGACGAAGAGCTGTTAACCTACCTGAGACCTCAAGGAGTATACCACGCAAGACGAATCATACGACGGGTCCAAACCTCATCCTCCGAGTGGGAATCAAGGCGCACTGACTCTGTGGTTCTCACATTCGCTCCCAATTCGGAACGTCCAGAGAGAATCAACCTTGGCTTCAACGAGCTGTTAGACTACGTGGAGACGCCGCCATGCTGTTTTAAATGTCAGCGTTTTAGACATGTTGCTAAGCACTGTCGTGGGGAACAAAGGTGTAAGCGCTGTGGGGGGCCTCATGACTTTAAGACGTGTAGAAGTAAAGAAAAACTTGTGCGTGCAAATTGTGGCGGCGACCATCCAGCTAGCTATGGCCGATGTCCAGCACGAACAGCTGCGCAGCGAAGAAATAAGGCGTTTGTCCTCAGCCCGAAGACTGTGAACGAACCATCGCTCACAAAGAAGACGTCCGGCGCGCCACAACATGGCGGTTTGGATAACGAGTACGCAGAAAATTTTGCGCGCCTGAATCCGACAAGAGCTGGTACTGAGTCAACGCAAGTGCTCAACGCTGGTGAGAAATGTATCACGAAAGAGTCCGCCAAGTGCACCTATACGCTGATGCACTGAGCCCACCTCAAGTACCATCTGGAAGCAAACAGCAAGAAAACCTCGAGCACGTTATTCGCGCTCTGTTCACAGCACTACGTTCACACGTCGCTAAGATTCTGCGAGTTCAACGAAGGACATGTTGGAAGCAGTCCTGGCTCTAGAGTCAGTGTTACTTTGCTCTGCTTCCACATACACACAGTAGAATAACGGCTATGTCTCGCCCACCTAGTCTATTTCGTCCTTCAAAAGTGCCCTTAATAATGCAATGGAACTGCGCTAGTCTTCTAAAACGTCTGTGCGAACTCAACCTTTTCCTGTGCGACATTCCAATACCGATTCTAGCCCTCTCCAAAGCCGGTATACCGAATGCAAGGATGCTCCCAGGGTACACCCGACACGGCAACCCAAGCATAACGTCGTTTGCAAATGGAAGCGCAATGATGTACATAAGGCGGGAAATACCTCACGTCGCCTTACCAGTGCAAGACCTCTGTTCCAACTCACTGGAAGTCACTGCTGTGTAAGTGTGCCTGGAAAACCGAAAACTGAGTGTGGTATTGGTGTACATAAGCCCACGAAAAAAGGTCTCCATAAAGACTTTCCTAAAGGGCCTTTGCACTTGATGTCCCGCTCCTCGAATAATCTGTGGCGATTTTAATGCACACCATCCACTTTGGGGAGATAAGAGTGTAAATTTTCGAGGCAAGGAACTTCTAGCAGCTGCGGATGCTGCCGACTTATGTGTGGCGAACGATGACAAACCTACATTTTTCAGGCCACCAGATTCATGGAGAGCAATAGACTTTGTACTTCACTCCACGGACCTTCTGGTATCATCGACCACGGCTCCAGACAGGATGGGCAGCGACCATTTCCCCATCTTCACCAATATCCTGATATTTCGAACTGCTGGTCGACAATGCTGCAATGTAACACGCTGGGACACCTACAGAGAAGCGTTGGACAAATCCACTGGTGAGCTGTTCAAAGATATGTTACAAAGCAAGCGAGCAGCAACTTCGTTGCTGAAACTGCCCGACCATTTTCCTGCTCCTGACTTGAAATTGAAGAACCTCTGCACAGCATGTAGACGGGAAGAGCAGAAAATATTGAGAACAAAAGGAAATCCGTCTGCGAAAACCGAATATAACAAGATAAACGCTGCGATTCGTCGCCATACAAAAAAAAATTAAGACGACATCAATGAGCCGCTTTCTGTGAGAGTTTATCAACGTTTACGCCCTTGACAAGAATATGGGCAGTAATAATCTTTCTGGGAAGATCCGAACACACAGGCCATTCGAAGCACTCGCTTTGAAACAAGGGATAGATTTGCAAACCCTTGCAGATGATTTCGCAGACGTGTACACATCTGGTAGATCAGCAGGAGCGGCGATTCCTCTGTCGCCCCAGTTTTTTCACACGATGGATATGCCATTCACCTTTCGAGAGCTGGATATGGCACTTAGCAAATTAAGAAGACGCTGTGCCGTGGATCCCGGTTTGATCAGCAATCAAATGCTGACAAATCTGCCATATGAGCGAAAAAGAGCCCTTTTGGACATATTTAATGATGTCTGGAGCACGGGAGAGATCCCATCTGTTCGGAAGACAGCATGGGTGGTGCCAGTCCTAAAGTCCGGAAAGGATCCTGCGAGCCTCGCGTCATATCGACCGGTTTCTCTTACATCATGCGTATTTAAGTTGATGGAAAGATGAATATGTACAAGATTAACTTGGTACCTTGAACAAGGAAGACGATGGCCATCGTGTATGACCGGATTTCGCCCACGACTGAGTGCCCAGGACAGTGTTTTGGACCTATTAAGCCACATCGAGCACCACCACGTGAGCGGACTCTCGATACTCGCCGTCTTCATGGACGTTGCCAAGGCATATGATTGTGGGCTTCAGGCAGGCATCGTGAACGGGCTCCAAGCCATGGGTGTGTTGGGAAATGCTTTTCGGTTCGTACATGAATTTTTCGGAGACCGCTATGTCCGTGTTAAGCTTGGAAATGTACCGAGCGAAGAGAGACGCGTTTCCCTCGGCGTCCCACAAGGAAGTGTTCTATCTCCCTTGCTTTTTAACGCTGCCATGGCCAGCCTTCCTGACACTCTGCACTTAGCTCTGAAAGCAGTTAAAATATCCATCTACGCCGATGACATCTGCATTTGGATCTCAGGGTACCAGCACAAACGTTTGGCCCGGATATCACAGAGCGCTATTTCAATCATTGAGCGTCACTTGTTGACACTTGGCCTATCTTTATTAGCGGAAAAATCGGCCTTCATGCGCTTCCCGGGAGCTCGACGGAAGTCAACACGTCTGTCGCTGAATATTCGAGGCCACTCAATTCGCTGTGCAACAAGTGTCCATTTCTTGGGCATTACCATCGACAACAAGCTATTCTGGTGACGTGCGGGTGATGGCATAGTCAATGCATCAGTACAAAGGATCAACGCTCTTCGTCGCATGGCAGGGGTTCGTTGGGGCAACAATCCTATGTCCATGCTTAAATTGAATGATGCGCTTATAACAAGCCGCATTCTTTATCAGCTGCCCCTGATATCGCCATCACCAAGCCAGTTCGAACGCCTAGAGGCAGTGCACAGAAAGGGTCTTCGCTTGGCGATGGGAGTCCTTCAGGCGGCTTCAAACACGAAGGTCACCAATGAAGCCGAGTCTCTTCCGCTCCGCCTTTTGGCGTCTCAGGCCTTATTGACGCAGCTGTCAACACTGGGCGAGTCCTTCGCAGGCACGGCGCTTCTCCGGCGGCTAAGAGCAAGAACTGGCTCACATTTCAACGCGGCACTAAACACATTACGATATTTAGGCTTGAAACTGCCTAAACGGCGCCCTATGGACCCGCTAAGGTCTTTTGTGGATGTTGCGTGTAATTTCAGCGTACCCAATTTACCAGCGAAGCGCACCATTCCAGCCGCGGAAGCAAAATTTCTTGTGCTGGACCACTTGAGCACCATGTACCGCAGCCACCTACAAGTGTACACCAACGGATCAGTGTGCACAAAAACGGATAGCTGCGCAGCGGCTTTCTGCATACCCTGCCTTGGCGTGTCATGGTCGGGCCGCCTGGATTGCGTGGTTTCGTCCACAATGGTAGAAAGCGCAGCAATCACGGCGGCTTTGCAAAAATTGCGATCCTTTTCTGCACGAGATGTTAAAGTGCTGACGGACTCTAAATCGGCGCTACAAAGACTGCATCGTGGCCTACCTCAAGAAAAGTTCACCAGGCAATCTCTGGCACTAATCAAACACCTAAACGGCAAGAGTTTTAATATAAAGTTCTAGTGGATCCCATCCCAAGTTGGCATTGAGGACAATGGAAAGGCTGATGCCCTTGCATGCGAAGCACGTACATCGTTTCCAAAAGTAAGAACTCCCAAGACTTCCTAGAACAACAAAGATGTGATACGCAATCATTTCAAGGTGATCTACAAGTTTCCACACCAAGCAGGTGTAAGTTATGGACTTTCTCGTGAACAAGCGACGCTGTTGTACCGCATAAGAACCGGCTCCGCATACACCCCGGCCTGGTGATTCAAGACTGGGAGATACGCTTCCCCGTTCTCTGCCTTCTGTGACATCGGGGTTATTGAACATTTCATTTGGCTTTGCCCACAGTTTGATGTGCAAAGAGCAGAGCAGCGATGATCCGCACCTTGCGAAAAGGCTGTCATAGGCACCAGACAGTTGATGACGTCATCTTTCCTGAAGGACCCGCGGCAACTAGGAGGAACGTGCAACGAATTTTGTTGGTCTTTCTGCGAGACAATGGGCTGTCTGACACGTGGTGACATTTTCCAAATGCAGGAGATGCTCAGGCGGAACAATTGCCGGCCATGCAGGCCAGGCTAACTCCGCCTGCTGCACCACCACCACCACCACCACCACCACCACCACCACCACCACACCACCACCACCACCACCACCAAGCTGGTCAGAGCTCTCCGGATTTCGTGCTAACCTGTTGTGCCCCTACGATATCCGACGACAGCGCAGCTCTGGCTGACTGGGCCCTCCTGATGCCGACAAGAGCTCTGTCGAGTAGTGTCCCGTCCTTGGACTCCTGCGACCGTGTCTATCTTTCCTATCTCCCCTTTACTCCCTATCGTTTTCTGTTGTTCGCCGTCCCTGCACCTCACCCTCTCCTTCCTCTCTATCAGTTTACCTTTTAATCATATCACTTTTATCCCTCTTTTACCCCACCCCCCATCGTGAGGTACTGTGTAGGTGTCCTCCCTCTGAGAGACAGTTACGGGTCTCACTTTTCTCTTCTTTTCATTTAAAATCACTCACACACAAGAGCTGTATTCCGAGTTCAGACAAAAGTTTACTCTGTGTAATTTGTTAACTACTGGTGTCACTAGTCGCGTGTTTTTGTGGCGTCAAAATCTTAGTAGTAGACTGAGCGATTAGGTATTCCTGGGACAATATAGGCATAAATGTAGCCTAACTGGTTGTTTTTAGTGTCCCCATGAAACTTCATTACATCATGGCCCTTGCGCCATCTTTGACGCCACGCCGAGGCACCGAGTGCGCCAGGAAAAAAAAAACAAAAACATCGTCACGATATGCATGCGTGAGGTCGGTGCTGTATTTAATCAGCGGCTAATGGACGGGTGAAGCTGTCGCTGTGGCAGAGGTAAAAGGGGCGTTGAAAAGGATGCCCTCGTACTTCTTACTCACTAGAGCGCGAAGAGTTTTTACGTAAGTGCACAGGCGCTGCACCCTCTTTCTGCTTTCCATTGAACGTATTCGTCAGTTCTGCCCATGACCTCAGACATGCAAACATTTCAAAAGAAAGATGGTGGTTGTACAAGGGGATGAGAACTACGTTCGAAAGGCCTATGAGGTACTGAACACCACGGGGAGCCTGAATCCCACAGGCGCTGAAAACGTCACCCATACAAATTCTCATTGTGAATGACGTTCCGCCTACTATCTAAATGTGGAGTAAATATAGCTCCGAAATAGACTTAGCTCTTCTTCACCGTGTAAGCCGAACGAGAAAGTGAACAAGAGAGCGAGCGTGCATGCAAATGAGTAAGTTAGCGAAAAAAAATGCAGGGAGAAGTGGCTCTCAATGTAGTTAGATTTCAGTGTGTTTAGCGTATCGTGCAAGCTCAACTGGCAAATGTGCCTTGCAATTTTTCTCAGAAAAAGAAAACTCTGAATTACATGAATGTAAAAGAGTTACTGGACATATGTGCTCCATTCCCTTTTTGATTTGATTAATTGATATGTGGGTTTAACGTCCCAAATCCATTATACGATTATGAGAAACGCCGTAGTGGAGGGCTCCGGAAATTTAGACCACCTGGGGTTCTTTAACGTGCACCCAAATCTGAGCACAGGGGCCTACAACATTTTCGCCTCCATCGGAAATGCAGCCGCTGCAGCCGGGAACTCACGACCTGCGGGTCAGCAGCCGAGTACCTTAGCCACTAGACCACCGCGGCGGGGCTCCTTGATGCGCGCGCAAGCGGAGAGTTAAAGGGCCCCGAAACCACCGCTGATATTTCAACAAACATTTAAAGTAAACATGCGCATAGTGTGCTGAATGCCGTCGCGATCAACGATTCTGCACGTGGCAGCGCTACGCGCCGCCGGCGCGGAACAAATTCCAAGAAACAATTCCTGCTCCTTTCCGGGCCTTAAGGGCCTCCGCGCGACGCGCCGTAACGAATATATCTGATGCGCACTACTGGTATGCTGTTATTGGTCGCACAAGAGCTTACGACTACCGGTCAGTCTGCAAGCAGACTTTCCGCACTGCTTGTTGCCGTTCATCGTGTTGACCACGTGCGTGCGTGCGCTTGCGCACAAGCTACTGCTGCTCGAAACACAGGGTCCATTACCGGCACGATTCGTATAAGCCCGGGCCGGCAGGCAGCCGCTGTACGCCCATAGAGTAACATAAAAATTCAAAGAGTGGTCACTCGGGTCAAAAAGCGGCTGAGCTACGCAGCTTCACCCCTGCCGTAAGATGGCAACACATCCCTTACTGCTTCAAGGAAACAACACGCGTTCTCGTTATTTACTACAGTACCATTTCTAGTGCATTATACGTCTACTTGTTTTTGCGTATGTGATAGTGGCCTGAATCCGTCGTTATCGTCTGAGATTGTACGGTGCGATAACAACGGGGTGGGATCAGGCATGAATCGGTCGCAAGAGATGATTGATTGATTGATTGATTGATATGTGGGGTTTAACGTCCCAAAACCACCATATGATTATGAGAGACGCCGTAGTGGAGGGCTCCGGAAATTTAGACCACCTGGGGTTCTTTAACGTGCACCCAAATCTGAGCACACGGGCCTACAACATTTCCGCCTCCATCGGAAATGCCGCCGCCGCAGGGACGCAAGAGAAGTGCACATGTCGTCGATGCGACGGCAACGTTGTCAAGCTCCGTGTTCATGAGCATTTGCGGCAATGAAGAAGTGCAGGTGGCAGCAGAGAGATGATGGCATAAAAGATGCGCGATAACGTGACTGCTATGCGTCGTGGTCTTCGCTTGTTTTAACAGCTGCCTCTCAGCTTGGTTGCTGGTAGGTACGAACGCCATCAATACTATGTAAAGTGCGCATTGCATTTGTCATTGAAGCCTTAACCTGATATTTCCGGCATTCTGCTGTTTGGCGCAGACATCTTGTGCTCTTCACTTCGCGTACTGTTTTCGTGGATTGCTTCACACGAAAGAAAACTGCCTGGAATGCTTCACAGCACGTTTGCGAGAAAATTCTTTCTTGGCTCAAGTAATTGAGTCGCTGCTCACGTTGTTATGTTTTCTTTGTGCCGCTACATGTATTCATGTTCTCTGCATGAGTGAAATTTTGTGAAAAGTGCAGGTATGGTCAGTATCGTTATCTGTGCCGTTTGAAAATGTCTTGAAGCTCGAACGAGCGCAGTAAGAGAAGTGCTGAATCTAGAAGAATGTTTGCTAGCTAAAGCTAGGACATAATCATTGAATAAACACACCTGCCTCGTCAACGGCTTTCATGACACCTAAAATTGATTTGTTTTTGCTTCGGCAACTGCTTGTGGCTGTTTTCCGCGAAAAAGCGATGTAAAGTTTGCAGGAGAAAATTAGTGCGAAAGTGGGAAAGAAAACATAGCCAACAGCCCCACCGCGGTGGTCTAGTGGCTAAGGTACTCGGCTGCTGACCCGCAGGTCGCGGGTTCAAATCCCGGCTGCGGCGGCTGCATTTCCGATGGAGGCGGAAATGTTGTAGGCCCGTGTACTCAGATTTGGGTGCTCGTTAAAGAACCCCAGGTGGTCTAAATTTCCGGAGCCCTCCACTACGGCGTCTCTCATAATCATATAGTGGTTTCGGGACGTTAAACCCCACATATCAATCAATCAATCCAAACATAACCAACATTTTCCTTTCCTTTTTTCGGTTCATGCCGGAGTCAAGTGCCGAGGCAACTACTGCCAAGTTGCGTTGTGCAATGTTTGTGTAGTTGTGCGCGTTTATTGCAGTTTTATTCTGCTGCGAGTCTTGTTATATCGTGAGCTTGCCGCTCTAGTGGTGCAGCTTACACGAAGCTCATCGATTCATGCAAACGACGCGTTAAAAAAATAAAGTATGACCTCAGAGATAAGCACGCACGTAGAAGCGGTCTCGGTGGCTGTATAATAATCCTAGTCACTACAAAATGGCCTTCGAGACAATCTCTTCGGCGGTCTGCCATCTCTGAGGCTGCAAAGTTTCACCACTCTCGTTTGGTGCACTGCGAACCCAAATCAGCCGCAGGGGCTATGAAAGTGTCCTCTCTTGACCTTTTGTATTACCCTATGGTTCGCCAACGAGCACGCTGTTGATGGAGTCGACGGGGGGACGGAGTAGCGGCAACCGGAAGTAGACGGTATCTCGAGCAGCACTACAACGATGACGTATGCCGCACGGGCATAGAGTTTCTCACAATAATACATATCGATGAAAGTGTGGGCGTCACCATCTACGCGAATTTCCTAAGGGGCCTCGTTGGAGCGCTGGGAATGATGGGGTGCTATTCTGGACACTGTCAAATTCCGCCATATTGTCAAATTTCGTAATGGCGGCATTTTAAGCCAATCAGAGAGGTCGTAGCAGCTCACTTGGCAAATTAGCATCGACCAATGGCGGATTCTGACAACATGGCGGAATTCGACAATGTCTAGAATAGCATCCACGGTATATGTGTCTGCCAGGGTTGTGTTGGCCGGTGTTGAGCGAGGCTTTTGCTCTAAAGCGAGTACGAGTGCGTAAATAAATATTCTCTGAAGCAAAGCGTTTATAATCCGATTTCATTCAAGCGTATTATATTATAAAATAAAAGTCCACTCACCTTGACGGCACAACCAAATGGGGAAAGAATGGAAAAGACGACTTAAATTGTTGAAGGAAACGCTCGTTTTGTCGATTGCCTGCCAAGTTTAGCGGCCGTTTCTTACTTCTTACGCTTCGTAAAATTGTATATCGACGCAGAAGGTTCTCGTTTTAAAACACGGTTTCTATGCAGTGGCAAAAATAAATAGCTTATTACGTGCTCTTTTAGTAAGAAATCGATCTTCTTAAGGTGAAGCCAGACGCTTCTTTGAGGTATCCAAATCCGAGTCATGTTCGCAGCTCACTTATCCCGTCATTCTTTTGCATCCAGGATATAACTAGCCCCAGATTTCTCTCTAGGTGAGAAACTATACGCGCATAAGATCGGGAGGGGCGCTCGGCAGAGAGCAAGGAGGCTCTGGTAGTTGATACCATTAAGGGTAGCGAAGGAGAGAGTGAATGGAGTGATCGTCGCGGTTTAGATAATCAAACGCGCCTAACTCTGCTGTTATACGATACCATTTCGAAAGATTCTCGCGGCCCCCGGTTCATCGTACACTCGTGCACGATTTCTCCACCACAACTGAATTTTGACCTGAGGGTGCTTCAGGGGCCCTACAAGGTGCCGATTGCACGGATCTGGCTGTAAGGCGCGTGCGCCAGGGAGTGGTCACTGTGGTGTATACTGCCTATTTAGTTCACAGAGGTGCTGAAGCAAGGCTCTAAAACATTGACGAATTACTATTGTCAAAGGGGGGTGTACGTCTATTGTTACATTAAGTTAACCTAGTTCCTGGACAAAATGAGTCCAGTCGTCGAGACACTGCGTGGCAGACAGAGCGTTTCGATGTCACTTCAACGAAACTCGTGCACCCCATCGTCAAAGGACCCGGCAACCGTGACGTCCTTGCTTTCTTCCCCCTCTACCTCCCCTTCGGTTGAGATGTGACCAAAGTATTTGTCTCTGAGGCGTTCGGCGTGATGGCCAGCCCTGCGCGACGCGGTCCATCGGATGCCCATCTTCGCGACTCACTTAGCCAGAGTCACGAACTGACGCGACCGGCTTGACGCAGTAAGCGAGTGAAAGTGTGTGAGATGTGCGTGCGTGCTTTATGGTGTATGTGTACGCATGAACCTCCTTTCTCTGTTTTATAAAGAAAGGCAAAACTCCAGACCTTCAGAAATTTTAAGTGGCAATGCTTTTCGTGGTGCGATAAACTCACGGATAACAGTCAACATGTGGCTGAAATATCTTCTCAGAAACCCACGAGCGTCAAGTCATTATTGTGACGTATACTTTGCCGTTTACACGGTTTAACTAAAGGGAACCGACCTCAGTCCGCGATCCATGTACTTCTAAACGGACTTCATGAACTTGATTCTTGCTAAAACGAAACACAGCAGAGAGACATGCAAGTTTGTTTTTCATCTTTTCGCTTACAGCAGGAGCAGCAACTGTGACCCATCACAACAGATGAAAGGTATTGATTCGTCAGCGAGCAAAGTCGCGGACCTTTACATGTAATATCGGTGCGTGCATTGCCCATAATTCTGGTGACAGCACTGCTTAAGTGGAACGATGAATGAAGGGTGATAATGTACCATTCAGCGAAACCCGAATTCATAGGGATTGCAGCGAAGAGACATGTATAAACGATCTAGCGCTCCCAATGCAGGAGTCCAGCAACGGCTTCACCACTTCCGTCATCACCTTCAATGAGACTCGCCCTGTGACTCCTTGTATATGAAACCACCGCAGCACCCATCCGTTAGCTGTCCGTTGGCCCCCAGATTTCGATCTTGATCCTTGCGTCCGATGCATGTGTAGGATCAACATCATCCAGACCTGCAGTTTAGTATACCTCCTATAATATTCCAGGATAGAATCAACTCCATCTACACCGGGTTGACGCCAGCGCTGATCGTTCATAGGTATCCATACGAGACTGACGCCACACGTCCGAGAACGAGGGCGTCTGAACGGCACGACACTGATCGACGTTCGCCACTGCTGATTCCGTGAGCGCGACCCGCGACTGAGCCGTGGTGAGCGCATGCCCGCAAATTACGCCGGCACGCGTCGTGACTTACGCGTCTTTGTTTTCTCTACAATGCGCTATGCACACGCGTGCACGACGACGCCGATCCCCAAGCGAAACGCTAGAAAAGATTGCACATAAAACGCCGGGGCGGCAGTCCACGCATACGACGTGCGGCCACTCGCGCAACCTGGCCCGATGGCCCGGAGCACTATAATCGAGCACTGACGAAATAAATCATTTTCTCATCAAGCGCGCGTCGCCTCAACCCGTTATTACCGGGGCCGCCGCTGATCCAGCGGCGCATAGCGGTGCGCGCCGCTTGAGTTCTATTTCTCGCTCGCTCACTTTGCACCATATGTCTATACATTCCGAGAGAGACCGCACGCAGCAAAACGGTTCGCTGCGAAGCCTTCACGAGCTCGCGGCGAACAAGAGTGACGCGCGCGGCACGCGAGGGGCGGTCGGCGCGCGGCCACGTATCAAGACGCCGGCCGCGGGTTGACGAGTTCGGGTCATGGTGTCAGACACGGCGCGCGTATCACGAGCCTTCGGGTACTCCTCCAAACCTGCGCGTACGCTGCTACTGAGTCGGTTCCCGCCGCGCTGTTCGGTATATACTGTACATATAAACTCGTTTCTTCGCACTTATCCTCAATCTGTCTCGGCAAGCGCGCCCGACACAAACTCCACGGAGGAACAGTCGCGAAGCAACGACACGGCTCGGCAGGTCTCCCACTTATACGAACGAGATCAAAGGCTATCCCCGCCCGCTAAAAACAGTGGCGAATGATTAGCGGTTGCCTTGTTTTCCTTCCAGCAAACAAGCAAACGCAACTCAGAAAAAAAAATCTGGAGACTGGCGGGGGACGGCTGTGCGTACTGCGTGACCGCCCCAGTTCGCGGACGCTGCAGATTTTAGGCGGTCGCTTTGACAGAACGCAATCGACATCGATAACACGAGCAGATTGATGAAGCATGTAAGGGATGCAGCTGCCACGTATGAAGCATATGGCCTTTTGACCGCGAATACGGAGTGCGCGACACCACGATAAGCGCCCGGCGATACGCAGGAATCAATGCGTTCCAGAATGTCGAAAGACGAGAACGAGATAGCGTTTGGCCTGCTCTGAAGGACGCATGGTGCAGCATCGTACAAGAACGAGTTTGGTGCCCGCGCACATCGCAAAAACGCACAAACAAACAGCACTGTTCCTGTTTTGCCGTGTACGATGTCGCCTTCCCTCCACCCCGGCCTACTCAGTGGCTTGCTTACAGTAACGTGAACTGCATATCACGTGGAGGTTCATACCGGTTTATACGATGATCAGCTTGTCGCGCGTGTATGGTCTCGTGTTCACTACACCTCCTCCAGCGTGCTTGATACATCTTGCATTGTAATAATGGTGTCGGCCCTTTGACGCTTGAATTGGAAAGCGACTGGTGTATTAAAAGGTAAAACATATGTATTGCTTCCATCTCAAGGAAATGCAGTATATATGCTTGGAATAGCTGTTGTAAAGCGCCAACACGATTTCGGGCCTGCTCCAAGTGTTTCTGTATTAAGATCGCGCATAATGACGCTGGAGTATCTATGAAATGTGTTATTTTACTACAATACATTCGTTAATAATGTTGGATCACTTTCGTGCACCTAAAGACCTGGGGTAGAACTCACAAAACCTCTCTTTTGTATCCCATTGTACAGCCCGCCTCGCTAAAAGTATGTCTCTTATCGTGTTCGTTTGAAATATTATTATACGAAATTTTCTAGCGCTAGACGTTCTGCAGGCCCTATGTCATTACCCGCAATCACTTTGCAACCTTATCACTTCCAACAATTAATATTGAATGATGTGCTCATTCGCTCACGTTCATACAGCCCCCAACTGCAGCGCACGTACCTGATCTGGGGCGAATGGATCCAGTATGCGCGCTCGTCGTGGAGCAGTAGCGCACATGTGAATTCACCTCCTTCCCCTCAGTCAGTCGTAACAAATCTCTCATGCTACATTCGCGCGGACAAAACTTAATTTTCAGCCCTAATGCTGCATTAGGTTTGACCATTCCTCAGGGGAAGTTAGGCTTGCCTCGGAGCGAAGCTGCCTTAGTCCATTGTGCCGTCGTTGTCGTAGCACGATGCAGTACGTCATCACGCCTGTCACGTGACCAGAGGGCGGAATGAATATAGAAATAAACGAAAATGATGATGATGGTGAATGACGCTCAAAGTGAGGCTTAGCTTAGTCTACCCTCTGGTATACATGAACTGGCGTGATCACAGCTTCTCCGTGTGACGGTTCTCTTCACGTGGAACTACCTGAAATTCTTTACCGTGTACAGATATAGGTGACATCAAAGTTTCTCAAAACGGGCTCGATATCTCCCAATGCTTAAACGAACGCTATCCACGCTAGTCTTCCGGGACCAGGCGTAAATGTCTGTCCGGCCAGCGTCTTTGCATCCGGCATGGATGAAAGCTGCGTGCTGCATGGCGTCCACTACACGTGACCTTCGATGGCAGCGATCATGGCAGAGCAGAGAGCGAGTGGCAGCTCACCGCCGGCGGAGAGCGCTGCCGGGTTGATGGACGCTCACGACGGCGTCTCGCTCGGACGTCGTGTGCCTTTCGACGTGGCCGGGAAGCCGTGTGGTCGGCTCAGCGTGAGGTGAACGCAAGTGGAATGCGCTCGCCAGCGAGGATGCATGCTTTAAAGAAAAGAACAATAAGGGACAGAGATGTTGCAGGAACGGGGGGGGAGCGGTAACGTACGACGACGCCGTCATGTAAAACGTAATATACAAATCATTGCTAAAGATCAAAAAAGAAACACTACCTCTCGGGTGCGCGCTCGTACGTGGAGGCACGCCGCGAACAGCGCCAGCTCATATAGACTCAAGAGTAAAAACACACGCACTCGGCAATCCCTGTACACCGACCGCCTCGTGACGTTTGATTCCTTTCAGGCCGTCTCACGATTGCCAACTGATTCATTTTTCTTTTTTAAACTCTTAAGGTTTGCATGCTTTAACCTTTCCTGCAGTACTCTTCTTTCCTCAGCCGTAGATTTTTCTGTCACTAAGCTTCATTTAATCGAATCAATGGTGGTGGTACTCCCAAGCGCGTCCACCACCTGTTTCATTTTTTGTTCAAACGCATTACTGTCCATCGTTGGAGCTCACTCGCTGTACTTGCATTAAGCCTCTGTCTTTTTGCTTCGGCCTTTTTTTTCCCTCCTTTTCTTCTCTTTCAACGCTCGCTTCTCTGAGCTTTCTTCTCTCCGCGTCCTTCGACTACACAAACAACGCAAGCTGCCCTGTCACTTCGTTTAGAGTTCATTTCCCTTCGTTACGCCGGCGGTCAATAACGCCGGCTGCTTGAGGGTCACCGACTCGCAGTCGCCCAACGACCAGATTGTCCATTCAATTATGACTGCACTGTTGATGCAGCATCGTTATTCTGCGCGACATTCCAGTTTGTGGCTCTACGTTTCAAGTCATCTCGTGCTTGCACCTCACTCGATTATTTCGTGCCGCATATACTCGGCTCTTTCGGGCATTAAATGCGTACATTTGCACCTCAAGTCTGCATTTCCTTTTTGCTGGTTCGTTTACTTGCTTTTCTCAAGCCGTCTTTCATTGCCGACTGTCGTTGGCAGCTGGGTCGCCTGGTGTTTTATTTTAAATATTTCTGTTTTCTTTTTTTCATTACTCCTTTCTTGGATTCGCGCCGTTATAACTTACGTAGGTTTTATTTTCGAGACCATATTTTATTTTCGGCTACAGTTTTTGGGAATACGCGCTTCAGTTTAAGTGGCGGAAGTAAATGTTGACTAAAACGAGGGTCGCCAGGAAGGTGCGAGGTGCCGGGCGAGTTATATGTACGTTAACCCTGGCGATTCATTTGGTTTTTATAGAAAGCGTGCAAGACCATTATAATCGCGGCTATGAACCTGTATTGCCTGAACGTATCCGCGCAAGTGTTTCGCAGGCCCCTTTACCTGCTCGCTTTCAAGCAAGGTATTTCACTGGTCACCCTCTCTACTGCTCCTTTGGGCGCTTCAAGCGGAAAAATTGTATTTGAACCAGAGGTGCTTGCGGCATTCGAAGGAGTTAGTGGCACCTGAAACTGAGGAAAAAATAAAGGTATCGCGTCGGACGAAGTGCCCTGGCACATGCCGGCTTTGCGAATCTGTTTTTAGAACTGAAAATGGAAAGGCAAAAAAAGCGACAACAAAAACGGCCGGTATATAACCAAAGGTCTGAAGAACACGACGTGGCTATAAAGAACTGACTGATACTAAACTGACCAGCCACGTTGTGAGTATATCTTATAGTGTTCATCTTGTACAACTGCGGCATGTGGCATCGCAACTTCAGTGAAATAGTAGGATGTCACTAAGTGGAATGGCTAGAGAAGGGATGCAAAATGACAGACAGATAAAGGAGAAACGTATATGATAGCAGTTTTATTATTATTATTATTATTATTATTATTATTATTATTATTATTATTATTATTATTATTATTATTATTATTATTATTATTATTATTATTATTATTATTTTATATTATTATTATTATCATTATTATTATTATTAATATCATTATTATTATTATTATTATTGGTGCTGGTGGTGCTGGTGGTGGTGGTAGTAGTAGTAGTGTGGCCACCATCTCGTGTGGCCACGTCATCAGATGGGGCGGGACCAGGGGAGGTGACCGCTTGGCAGCGTTGGCAACGGTGATATTGGCGGGCTTTGCACCCGTTTTGAATTGTGTTTGTTACTTCTCGTACTAATCAATATTACATATACCAATTCGTGCCTCTGTTGCATTACTAGTACCAAATGGTTACAAGGGGATCGATAACTACGCGTTCACGCAAAAAAAAACGTGACGTGCGTCAAGTTGATGTGACTGCTCCTTTAAAGAATACTGATGAGGCAGATGGCGGAATCATATACTACGATTAAGATTAGTCACTCATGCATTTCAATTTCTGGGACAAGCCTTGTAGGACCCATCTGAATAATACCGTTCAAGGACCGGGATCGCTGTTTTTTAAAGGTACAAGAAAACGTTCTTCTAAAAAGAGAGGAAAATGAATACGTGCTTCGATTCAATTATTTACCCTGCTTCAATTTGGGTTGTGGTTATCCTTTGAAGGCATCAACAAGACACGGCTGTATGGCGTCGAAATGTTGTGCGAACTGCTAATCCCTGCAATTTATAATCCTACTACAGATATAAAACTTACGGGCCAGTTTCTATGTTGTCTAACTGTTGTAAAAACTCGTAACCCCTGCAATGTATAACCCTAGTGTACATCTTAAACTGACAGGTCAGTTTCGATGATGTTCATTTGTACTGCTCGGTGGTCGGGTCCATGGAACCAGGAGTCTCAGCCCGGTGAACCGCGCTGGTCAGTCTGTCAGTACAGGTCAGTTGCCCTGCATTTATTGGGTTGCGATTCAAGCATGGTGTTTACATCTGCACATACCCGGTGTTGACACCAGGGCAAATCGTTTAAGGTTGCGAGAAATGCAATGCAATAATACATTGATTTTACCCTTGGCATTGCAGCAGGAGCCCTGCAATTGGGAGCCCCGTTCCCCTTTTGCATAAATATTTCCTAACCATAGTCAGCAATGATAAATGGTGCTCAGACGCTAGCTTGGCAAAGTGTACTGCTTCAACCTTATGCTCGCAATGTCTCATTTAGGGCACCGACAAAATACGAAAACAGAAAAATGAAGCTTTGCGTTTCGGCACCTTAAAGTTGACAGAACATAAAGCACTCACGTGCATTGGGCCTCTAACGAAGGACATCACCGCCATTTGCTCAAGTGAAAAAAAAAAGCTGTAATTAAACGCACGTCAGCTCGAGGCATTTGCGCGTATCAAGTCATTGTTCAAGTCTCATGGAAGAGTTCAGCTTCATTAACGCACACCATTTTGCGCGTAACATTCTAATTTGACGTAATTTGCTGAGTCCGACCGTTAAGCTGGAATAGACATCACTGGAGCATTCATAACAATTAAAGGGGCGACAAAGCGAAGATCATGAAACGTACTACTCCGTAGACAGAACGTACGAGTAAACTCAAGCAACAGCTTTGGGTGGGGAATGCTTTAGTTGATACCCAAGGCACAATTAAACACCGCTCATCGCGCCACCGCCAAGCCCAGGCGATCGTTTCCGCGGTCAAAAACAGTGAAGTAGCGGCTGATGAAAGGGTCACCGAGGTTCCAGAGTGACTCGTAGCTCAAGCCGAAGTCGTTGGACTTGATGAAGACAACGCACGACGTCCTGTAGCCTTGCCTCAGCTGTTAAAACACGCAAAGAAAAAGAGCAGTGAATGTATAGGCCAGGGGTCTTAATCTAGCGGCCCGTGACCCACACATGGGATTCTTCGTCCCATATATTTTTTTACTACTTTGTGACTATTCGTAACATTGCTAAGTGGTGCTCGCATTATTTTCCTGCATAACTCTTTTAATTCTTTGTTCGGGCAAGCTACACAGAAGTGACTACCCTTAAGGACTTTTTTCGTGAGGCACCCTACTATAGGTAACTTGTGTATAAATATTACTGTGGAATAAAATCTGCATACTTCAGCATTGGTGTACAGATTTCAGTCATTGTGCAGATCACTATCGATATTCTTAACGAAACCTAGCATTGAATGTTCTTTAAAAAAGACCCATACATGAGATAAGGCAAAGGCGTTCGTTCAAATGACAAAGTTAAGTGAAACTTTGTTCACCCCCCCTTCCCCATTTCCCATTTATTCACTGCGCCGACTCTTTGAGGGACTAAATATCGGTACTGTGGTACGGCACCTAAAGTTACTTTAAGACCCCTGGTAAAGGCAGTATGCTGGCAGCTATAGAACATCAGTGAACACGTGATACAGACCGCACATCTTCGACTCATCCACATTAGTCCTGCAAGTAAGCCCTGCTGTATAAACAAAAAAAAAGAAAGCAAAAAGAAAAGTGGGGGGGGGGGGGCTAGGTGGAGAAGGGGGCAGCTACGCACTAATGCGAAGAATGAGGAAACTGCAGAGCTGGTGGCCTTGTCCTCTTCCTTTCTTCCCTATCACCCTCACTTCTATTTCTGACCCCTTGCCATACTGTACTAGACATAGCTATGCTGTGCTTCACTCTCTCCCTCTCCTCCTCAACCTCACATCATTAATTCTCACACTATCTTCCCTTTCCCACCCTTGCTATACTGTACTTTACATGGCTATAAAATGCTTCCACTTAGTTTCGCACAGCTCCTTCGAGTTTAGAGTGGTCACCGGCCGCGGCTGGAATTGGGGCTAAAGCAGCTCCGTTGTTAATAAAATTCCGGCAGATTCCACGTACCTTGGTCATCCTTGACGCGCAAAGCATGCGTATTATTTAAAGCAGTACTAACTACAGGACAAGAAGTAGACACAACAATAATAAAGCGTTGTAACTGTCTACTTCTTTTTCTGTAGTTTGCTCTGCTTTAAATAATACGGGGCCATGTGAACTAGCCCAGCATTCGACCCTGCTATGAAGCTTACGGGTGAAAGGTGACTGGGTTCTAATTTTTTATTGCGTGAAACGTTACGAAGTGGCGCTGAAGATATGTGTAAACGCACGCACATACACTCGTTAAACAGCCGCATATGTTTTAGATAACGGGTAGTTTACAGTTGCGTAAAAATGCCAACAGCAACGTGTTTATTATATAGCAACATCAGAAGTGGTAAGCTAATGTGAAGCGCTGGACTCTGCTACATGAATCAACTTCAGCGAATTGCACCTAACTACAATTGACCTTAACCTGACGTACGGCTGTATCATTGGACTACATATGCAATGTTTATAAAACTCAATAGCCAGCACTGTAATCCGAATTGACGTTTCACGAACATTATGGTCTACTTGAATAGTAGTTCGGAAACCTGGTGTCGCTCTGTGGTGGAAAACTTGTCTGACACGCACAATGCTGAACTTCGATTCCTGTTGGGGCCACACATTTGTTTTTTGTGCATTCATCGACTCAATGCTGCTGATGTAACCCTTTTCTTAACGCTCGCGCGTTTAAAGTGCCCACGTCCATCGTCGCCGTTTCAGGGTATACGTACAAACTGTCAACCACTTGTGGCTCATACCCGCGGGCGGCTATGTGCTACAAACCTGGCGGAAAGTGTTTGGCGACGTATGCGACAGGATTGTGACATGATCGATGTCATGACAAGCGAGTCATATTTGCCGAACCATCTTACCCTCCAATACTAATTTTGGTTTACCCGAAGTTAAAGGGGTAATCACGACAGCACCCAGACGAACGAGGCTAGATAGATAGATAGATAGATAGATAGATAGATAGATAGATAGATAGATAGATAGATAGATAGATAGATAGATAGATAGATAGATAGATAGATAGATAGATAGATAGATGATTCTCAAAGTGCCTGCAATACTGACTCATTGTTCCATACCTCGAGCAATTCCTGCGACTGGCTGTTGTTCTGTCTATGCTGTCATTTGGCCACTTTCAAAGGGCTTTCATGCGCATTAAAAATGCATATTTTATTCGGTACTATCGAGTTCAAGGTGCCAATATTTATTTCAAACGTTTCCTTACACTCAGCTCTGTGCGAGCGTAACAGCAATGAAATTTCGCTTTTGTTTAGTTTCGCCAGTACCACTAGGAAAAAGAAGTGAAGTTGTTTATACGCCAAGTTTCTTTTATTAGGTTGCTAATGTTAGACTAATAATAACAATAATATGCGAGATTATACATCCCAAGACCACGGTATACTTATGAAAGACGCCATAGTGAAGGTGTCCGGAAATTTTGACCATCTAGTGTTCTTTAACGTGCACTGACATCGCACAGTACACGGGCCTCTACCATTTTGCCTTCATCGAAATGCTACTGCCATGGCCGGGAACGAACGCCAATGTTAAACACTGAGATTTAATTTACGTATCAAATGAACAACATGATTATGAGTATCGCTGCAAAAGGGCATTTCAAGATATCTTAAACCTATTCCATTCATCATTATACAATTAAATGACGATCATTTCTCAACTTCACGTTCATCGAAATGCAGCGTGCTTTGCAGGAAATCGACATCACGGCCACTTGCTTGTTTATTAGATACCAAAAGCACATTATCTTTACTAAGCAACCTCAAGACTGTGGCTCGACGTTTCATATAAGTCTTGAAACTTGGAATAAGAAAGTTCTCGGCCTAAGTTAAGAAATGAACACATTTAGGACTTCCGGAGCGAAAGGCATGCAGTAAAAATACACTCAGTTTATTACCTTAACAATGTAGTCTTCTGGTCGCACTTCCAATGATCTGCCTCCTATTATGAAGGTGAGAGTAGGGAGTTTGTTTACCAGGACGCACTCCACTTGATGCTAGAGTAAAGAAAGAAAAAAGAAAAGGAACGTGGCTTTTGGCAGCTCGAAATGAGCAACACGCGTATTGCGTACTCCAGTGTTCGTAATGTAGAATTGCGGCCAGTTAACAAAATAGACGTATAATGACACACACAGACACACAGATATATATATATATATATATATATATATATATATATATATATATATATATATATATATATATATATATATATATATATACTCAGCGAGTAGCCGCCTATGCCACACCCTTTTTTTAAAGCCCGACATTACGAGCTGTAACGAAGTCTTCGTGTAAATTGAGTAATTGTGGGCATATGCAGGTTTTACCAAGCACGTCTATAGTTAACTGACGCCTAGAGGGTAACTCGTGATTCGTTGTAGGATCACTACACGCGGTAAAGCCCACCGAATAGAAGTGCATGCTTCGGTGCGATAAAAGGTGCCTATCGTGAGCAGTGGTGCATCATGAATGGATTTGTGCAGCATAAAATACGAGGAGTAAGACAAAGAAGCACTCAGTGATCTTTTGGGTCTTACCTCTCGTATTTCGCGCTATACAAATGATTTCATTGTGAATCAAGACCAACAAGCCCTGCTGTCCGTCTTGTTATCAATAGATGTCGGCATATTGCTCGAGACAGAGTAACAATTCAATATAGTTGGCTGCATCACAGGAATAGATATGTAATTTGTGTTGCGTTTTACTCAAAACAGTTATGCAGTACGGCAACCCCATCTGATGTTATTAAAATGTGTTACGGTTTTACGTCACAAAACCCCGATATGATTATGAGGGATGCCGTACGGCTCCTGAAATTTCGACCATGTGGTGTGCTTAAGCATACACTGACGTCACAAAGTACGCGGGCCTCTACTATTTCACTTGCATGAATTGAAATGCGACCGACGCGGCTGGGGATCAAACTCGCGACCTTCAGGTCAGAGGCCGAGACCCGTAATTGCTATGCCACGACGGCGGACACCGCACTCGATGTTGCCCCGAGGTGACTACTGTATAGGATCTTCATCTGCGGTATTTTGGTGTACTGGTGCGGCTCTGTGGTAGGATACTTGACTGCCTCACAGAATGCTTATGTTCGATTCCGGCTGGAACCACGACTTCAGTGCGTCTATCGAGAATTTTTACGACATGCGCTCCTTCACGCTATTGTGTGAGCATTTCCAAAGTCTATTCGAAAGTAAGCTGGGTTGATATAGGCTATAAGTCATGTGTGGCGCACATCCAAATTTCATGGGCCATAATAGTTGGTTATGTGCGACCCGTGACTGAGGAAAAGAATTTTGTGACGTACTCATCAAACTGTATTAGTTTATTTATGTGTTAATCAGTTTCGTTATACGCTAATGTTTTCTGTACTTATTTTGGCTAGTGCCAAGTTAAGAAGATGAGCATGAAAGTGCTCAGACGCAGGTGGGTAGATAGATAAAAACGGTGAAAGTGCACCGTGTTTAACATAAGGCTGTTTAGCGAACTCAGGGCTCCAGCTGAGCCTTGAGCTATTTCATGAATGGGGAAGAGTGGCGCGTGGTTTTAGAGGTGTCCCCCTTTGAATGGTCTGAGTTTGGACGGCTTAGACGCATGTAGTCGGGTGTTAGTACATGCATAGCTGAGGTTTGCTGTTCTTTAACACACGATGCAGCCGTAACGTACCAGTCCCGATGAATATGGTGTGGCGCCGAGCAATCTGATGATCCGGTCGACGTCATCCGAAGGCCCTGTAATTGCCGAACTACCCGTATCGATGATGGCTTGACAGCCTTGTGTGCAAAAATTGTCGATGCCGAACTTAACACTGTTGTGAAAGAAAGAAAAAAAAAAGAAGCCATGGCTCTCAGTTGATTGTGACACGTTAGCGAAAAAAACAAACGAAAAAGTAAAATAAATTGATATTCGGACCTCCTGGTCACCATCTTGCGTTTCTTATCATTTCTGTAGTTGTCCCATTTGGCTAGCAAAATGCCAATTTATAACGCACGTGATGAGCACCCAGCCGGATCGTGGTGGTAAAGTCATCTTTTCGAACCAATGCACACCGCACAAGACTGGTGGTTTGTGACGTTGTGTGTGTGTTGTCCCTATCTTCCTGTCTCATGTGTTCCACCTTCCTTACTTTCAAACTCCCCCGCTTCTTCCCTAGTGAACTCTTCTCTTGCTGTTACTTAAATACAGTTACATGATTTTGTTTCATGAACCAGCACTGCTGTCGGATATTCCACTGCACTCGGTGCAGCAAGTACTTGGTTGTCCTTGTATGCCGAAATTGCTCTTGGTGGTGGCTCAGTGTTTATGGTACTCGGCAGATGACCTGACGTTACACACGAGTTTGATCCCGGCCATGGTGGTTGCATTTCGATGGAGCCGAAACGCTAGAGGCTCATGTACAGCACGATATCAGTGCAAGGTAAAGAATCCCAGGTGGTCGAAATTACCCAGAGCCTTCCACTACAGCGTCTCTGCTAGCCTGAGTAGCTTCGGGACGTTATACCCCACAAAGCAACCAACCAACCAATCAACCATAATGCTCGTTTTATGTAAGTATGTATGTATATATATATATATATGTATGTATGTATGTATGTATGTATGTATGTATGTATGTATGTATGTATGTATGTATGTATGTATGTATGTATGTATGTATGTATGTATGTATGTATGTATGTATGTATGTATGTATGTATGTATGTATGTATGTGCATCTTTCTCCATATAAGTGACATTACTTAAACTTACAATACGGCTGTCGAAAATTTATCTGTCGAAGTTACAATGTTTTTTTCCTAATTGTATTTGGTTTGAATGAATGAAGGTTTATTTCACAATCTATTTACAGATAACGAACACTTGTCGGGCCTATAGCCAAAGGCTTGTTGAAAATTAGAAAAAAGAATACCTATAGGGATATCCTAGCACAGCAGTGAGAAAAACAAAAAATATGGTAATAATTCAAATACACAAAAAACTCAAGATTATATGATCAAATAAACAGTAAATAACCATATCAACCAACAAGCATCATAATATAGAGTACCTAAGAACAAAGTATACGGACAACATAGAGATAAAATGAAACGATACGGTGCCATTGATGAAGAAGCTATGAAAAACAAAAATCTATTATATTTTATTTAGTAGGCCAAAAATGACTGTAGGTGACCTGAATATACGTACTTTATGAAAACAACGACAGAAATATAATAATATGTACGCAATTGCACAACACCATCGCGAATTTTGGGCCATAAAAGTTCCATCAGCGCTGAAAATGAACTATCGATATCGAAATCTACTAAAAAAAGGAGGAAAGTTGACTAACGATGCCTCGAGGCTTAGTCGGGAATAATATAAACCATGTTTTTTGCCCTCACACTCTCTCTCTCTCTCTCGCTCTCTGCCTGTGTGTATGTGTGTGTGTGTTCCAGGTGTCGATTCAGAAAACCGTTATGGCTACTACAAATTGCGAGGCAACATCGCACTAGATTGCCCACAAGAACGGACAGCAGGCTTTGGTACCTGTCGAGAGCTAGCTGCCAGTAGCCCTTCTTCGAGACGGGCACGTAGAAGAGCTCGCCTGAGTAGTGGGCCTTGTCCACACCTCCAAAGCAGATCTCGCCCCCGTCGATGCCTGTTGGCGTGCCCAGTGCGCCAGCTCCACGTTTCAGGAACACCGAGAACACGGGGTCACGAACGATTCCCTGCTGAATCATGTTGTCAAAGTCTGGAGTGGCTCCTAGCACAGACATCTCCGGATAGGCCAAGCCCAGGATGCCGTCAAACTTGGCATAGGCGAAGGCCGTGCCACGCCTGTTGTCGGACTGTACGAGGATGAAAGAATGGATCAATCAATCAATCAATCAATCAATCAATCAATCAATAAGCTAATACATAAAATTGGCAAGGAAGGGAGGAAAACAGGAGAGGCAAGAAAGGCAAGGATACTAACCATTATAGAAGAACCGGCATGCTACCTTGCTCTGGCGAAAATGGACAAGAGAGTTTGAAAGCTAGTTTTATTAGTAAGGAAAGAGAGAGAGCTCACACACGCGCGCAAAGTAACAATCCGTCAGTCGTGTACACGACTGACGGAGGTATACGACATCACTATCAGTCGACAATTCTTTTTGCAAAAATGTTGTCCCTAATTATTATAACAGTGCTTCGTTTCCTTCATTCTTAATGGCTTGGCAGGATGATATCGGTGGGTGATCAAGGTGAGGTAAAGCGATTGCGAGTTATAATCTTGGCACCGCATATACATAGCGAAGAAAGTCAAAAAAGAAATGCTGTAAAGTATCTTCGATACCGCAGTCATCATTCCTATACGAAAACAAATAGACTTCCTGAAAGGTCATCACCGGCACAGCGGAGTGGTTTCTCTTCGGATTAATTCATTTGACGTTCGAAAACGTAGCAAAGCGAAATTGACAAGAATGCGGGAGGAGCGAAAGACGAGTGCCACATTCTCGTGGCCCTTGGTGGTAATGTGTAGCATATGCTAAGAGTCGCGAAACAGACATTCGACAGTTCGCCTGAGTGTCTCTGCGAGGTATGTTTGATACTGGCAAGATGTTGGTTAAGTAGGGTTAACTTATACTGGGCCCCACGGTGCCAAGCAGTACAGTGCAGGTGCAGCTGGTACGGCTCAATCACCGCATAACGCTGCATGCATAGGTTGCTTCATTAGTTTATTCAGAACAATTAGAATTTCTTGTTGGGGACAAAGTGAGTTAACCCTATTCGCTCCTTCCCGTCTGCTAAACATTGTTCTTTAACGGTTGGAACAGATTAGACACAGTGAATACCACACACGCACACACACGCGCTACGCATCTGCTACTTGAAGTTCAATTTCAGTAAAACATTTATGCAGCATTATTAAACTTTTGTCAAAAAACTTCACCCGAGACTTGTTCGATAATCATCTCTTACAACTTTAATTCGTCGAGTGGTTGATTGATTGACGAAAGTATGGGCTTACCTAGAAATCAATAACTAATCTAGAAGTCTGACCTGGACGAATGCCTGCCTTTTCACGGAGCAATTGCCGATAGTGACTACATCAAGAACGACCTCGCCATGTACAGGTCCACTTCCGTAGACGAGTCCCACGCGCGTGCCATTGTGTTCGTACGTGCATGACTTCGCAGAGTTGTAGAGCTGGTGGAGACCTGAGCGGGAAGGAAATGTGGTGGTTTTCAACTCACTCAAGCAGCAAAATTAACATTAATATGCATGGACAGGCTGGGGAGGTGCAATTTAAGAAGTGCATAGAGTGCTAGTTGAAATGGGAACTGAGAGGAACAGTGCGAAAACGGGACGGAGAAAGATTGAGCACACGACACAAGCGCTGACGAACAACTGTGTGTAAAATTTATTACACCTGGAAATATATAGCTGGAAACAAGAACAACCATCACGTGCACATAACAGTGAAAGGCAAAAAAGTATCTGGCACGAGTCGTTGGTTGTTCTTGTTTTCATCTATATATTTCCAGGTGTAATTAATTTTACGCACAGTTGTTCGTCAGCGCTTGTGTGGTGTGGCCAATCTTTCTCCGTCTCGTTTTTGCGCTGCTCCCTTCAGTATCATGTACCAACTAGTCCTTCAAGGAACCCTTCTGAAATAGGAAACGTGAAACTTTAAACAGATGAGACAGAAGAGAACATGAGATGGCTATATCTGCACTTATAGCTGCACATTATGCGTGCACTTCAACATAGGCATTCCAAACGGGACAAGATACGTACATCGCCATTGTGCGCGGGATGTGAAGGGGGATACTTCATTTGGAGCTGCCAGTGCTCAATAGTGTAGTCAGAGAGGCTGCCAGTCTGCCTAAAACGCCACCCCCTCCCACTCCCCACCTCCACCGGCAGCAACAACAAAACAGGATTTCTGATTGCATCGATTCAGCGCATGTTGTTCACTGAAGGACTGTGAATAGCGGGAAATAAAGTTTCATGTGTCTTGCACCTGTATAAATGGGACACAAAACTTACAGGCATTTTGTTGAAAAGCCTTGAACGCCTAACAGATGTTTTTGCTTACAGGTTCGACAGGGCAGCTGCGAAAGCCACTGTGAGGGCTGTTGTTATCCATTGTGTGACACCGCTCTTTAAGTAGTGTATGTGCAAGAGAAAAAACGATCCACCATGCCATCGTCTGTAGCTCACTGGTGCCCTGTTAACACTTTTAGAAGTGCTGTACAAGTGCTGCATACGTAATGAACGGTGCCGTTGACTGAACATTAGCAAAACAATTAAAATGGAAGGCGCCTCACCACAGATGCGTTCGTTCTCGCTGCACTTGATGGACGGAACCCACAGGTCTGAGGAGCCAGTGTCAAAGAGGATGCGAAAATATTGTGGTGGTGTTCCAATTGAGAGGTCACCGTAATATTGCGCCTGCGATAAGGCATCGTCAAATTATGTCCTTGCCGAGAGCAATATTCTAGATTCTAGCTATCTACATTTCACCATCATCTCTTCAGCAGTCTTCGCACTGAAATGAAAAGGGAACATTTTTCTCCCCTCCGAAGACGTTATGGTGCCAGTCAAACCATGCATCCTCAAGGAACCATTATACGGAACACTGATTATTTTTGTGGCTTTAACGTATAGAAGCAACATCACTTATTCGATAAGAAATGCGTATCAGTAATATCGACTGCCATAGACCACTTAACGATGACCCATATAGGCACGAGCGTCAACACCACACACATACTGGGACGTCGTCGAGCATCAACACTCTACACTCACTGGTCGCTTATCGGAAAGACAAATTCACGTTAAGCATGAGCTCGTGGATCCATTAATAACTCTAGTTACTTGCACTTTTAACCAATTACAGTCGTATAACCGAGCCAACGTCGTGCAAGTTTTCGTAGCACTGTATTTGTCTAGTCTTATCTAGTGAACTTTTTTTTCTTTCATGTGACATCGATATTTAGTGGTCGTTTGGATGTTGCACGGACATCAAATGCTAATACAAGAAATCTTCATATTCAAATTCAGGTTGTGGGAAGTAATAACCACTCACATCCATATAGTTCTTCAATGGTTTCGCAAAGATTTCATTTCCCGCTGCGCAGTACTCTAGTGGAGTGGGCGATATGTCGAAGCCTTCGTAAGCCTCCCGCAAAGATCTCATTCGTCGAAGGGGCACCCTGAAATGGCACAAATATTCACAGACGCATACTCTCTTGCACTTTCCCTTTCTCACAAGCGCGCGGAAAGGCCGCTTCATTATTGCTTGTTCGCAGACAACCGCTCACCTAACGAGAGCTAGACACCCTTGTGGAACACTGAATTATATTGAGTAGCGTGGATTCCTTACACGTGCGCATAATTGTACTTACACTGTCATTCTTGCATTTCGACCCGTCTAAGTTCGCCTACAGGCGTCGATTCCGATATCTCTTGCTCAGCAGCACAAATCTATTGTTAGTTACGGGGCAATACAAGCTTCACTTTAAAACACAATCTACTGGCAACAGCAAAATAATAAATTTAGAGCTATGCATTATTTGTGCGTGTAATGGCTCTTGCTTCATCACGAAAATTGAGTACAAACCACCCGTACAAGGAGGTTTTGCGCATATAATATTGCGCTTAAATTAAGGTCAGCTGTTTACCCTCAAGACCCTGTGCGCACTATATTTAAGATGAAAGCTCAGGCGTTGAGTGATGCAAAGCCCCACCTAACGCTGCATGTGGCATTCTTCATGCAATAGGCAGCACGTACATAATCCACTTTCTTGTTGAGATGCGGATTAAAGGTGTGAGCCAAAAGACCAAAACATTTCTATGAAAAAAGACAGAGGTTGAATGTGAGAGAAAAGCTGAGAGGTTGGCCTGAACTAATTTTCGGATGTACGACTCGGCGTTGGGTAAGGGAAGGGGGTGGTAAAGAAAGTAGATAGATAGATAGATAGATAGATAGATAGATAGATAGATAGATAGATAGATAGATAGATAGATATGTGGGGTTTAACGTCTCAAAACCACCATATGATTATGAGAGACGCTGTAGTGGCCTCCGGAAATTTTGACCACCAGGGGTTTTTTTATCATCATCATCATCATCATCATCATCATCATCATCATCATCATCATCATCATCATCAGGCTGACTACGTCCACTGCACGACAAAGGCCTCTCCCTTGTTCCGCCAGTTAACCCGATCCTGTGCTTGCTGCTGCCAATTTATACCCGCAAACTTCTTAATCTCATCTGCCCACCTAACCTTCTGTCTCCCCCTAACCCGCTTGCCTTCTCTGGGAATCCAGTTAGTTACCCTTAATGACCAGCGGTTATCCTGTCTACGCGCTACATGCCCGGCCTATGTCCATTTCCTCTTCTTTATTTCAACTATGATATCCTTAACCCCCGTTTGTCCCCTAATCCACTCTGCTCTCCTCTTGGCTCTTAAAGTTACACCTACCATTTTTCTTTTCATTGTTCGCTGCGTCGTCCTCAATTTAAGCTGAACCCTCTTTGTAAGTCTCCAGGTTTCTGCTCCGCAGCTAAGTACCGGCAAGATACAGCTGTTATATACCTTCCTCTTGAGGGATAGTGGCAATCTACCTGTTATAATTTGAGAGTGCTTGCCGAATGTGCTCCACCCCATTCTTATTCTTCTAGTTGCTTCAATCTCGGGGTTCGGCTCTGTGGTTATTACCTGCCCTAAGTAGACATAGTCTTTTACAACTTCAAGTGCACTATTACCTATCTCGAAGCGCTGCTCCTTTCCGAGGTTGTTGTACATTACTTTCGTTTTCTGCAGATTAATTTTTAGACCCACCTTTCTGCTCTCCTTGTCTAACTCCGTAATCATGAGTTGCAATTCGTCGCCTGAGTTACTCAGCAATGCAATGTCATTGGCGAAGCGCAGGTTACTAAGGTATTCTCCATTAACTCTTATCCCTAACTGTTCCCATTCTAGGCTTCTGAAAACTTCCTGTAAGCACGTGGTAAATAGCATTGGGGAGATTGTGTCCCCCTGCCTTACACCCTTCTTGATTGGTATTCTGTTGCTTTCTTTATGAAGCACTATGGTAGCATTTGATCCCCTGTAGATTTCTTCCAGAATGTTTATATATACTTCATCTACGCCCTGATTTCGCAGTGTCTGCATGACGGCTGATATTTCTACTGAATCAAACGCTTCTCGTAATCTATGAAGGCTATGTATAGTGGTTGGTTATACTCTGAGAATTTCTCTATTACCTGATTGATAGTATGGATGTGGTCAATTGTTGAGTAGCTTGTTCGAAATCCTGCTTGTTCCTTTGGTTGATTGAATTCTAATGTTTTCTTTACTCTGCTAGCAATTACCATTGTAAATAGCTTGTATACCACAGAGAGCAAGCTGATCGGCCTGTAATTCTTCAACTCCTTGTCATCTCCTTCCTTATGTATTAAGATGATGTTAGCGTTCTTCCAAAACTCTGGTACTCTTCCCGTCAGGAGACACCTCGTAAACATGGTGGCTAGTTTTTCTAACACAATCTGTCCTCCATCTTTCAGCAGATCTGATGTTACCTGGGGTTCTTTAACGTGCACCCAAATCTGAGCACACAGGCCTACAACTATTCCACCTCCATCTAAAGAAAGTAGAGAAAAGGTGTTGATGATGATGAGGACGAAGCTGATGATGAATCGAAACCTTTAGTGTACAACAATTTATTTGCAGTCTTCTTCAAGTGCAGTCTCACGCAAAAACTTGTTCAGAGATTTAAAAATATGGCATAAACGTTGGCAAGGTGCCCCAATCAAATTTACCGATGATTATGACATGCAGACGTACCATTATAAAGGACAGCCTTGCCATCAATACCGTGTTAGGCCTAGAATAACATTCCGCGTATTACAAAGATGAGAACCCTTCACACATTTTGGTCGGCTTGTCTGTGGGACATTACCTGTTTTTGTACTGAAGCAAAAAGGGACAATTGGGCTATGTTAGTTCGGTTTCATCGTAAAACAGCGCGAAAGACGTCTGCCTCTTAGCGTTTCACCTTTCGCACTGTTTCAAAATGAACTCTTTTTGTGCAACTTCTAATATTGCTGTGCTGTAGGTAAGTCGTCTCACCTGAGCTGGGCGAACGCCGTCACGGGAAGGGTAAGCACCAAAATTATTCTCGCTGCCTTTGAATGTTGCATCCCGAAAGAGCAGCGTGCAGCTTTCTACCCTCAAGCAGCAGGAACACTTCAAGGAGGTATAGAGCCCACAGGAGGACAACACAACGCAATAATCCTCGGCTGCCTTAGCGTCGCCGAACGCGACAAGCTCTCCCATGCATGTACCGGCACATCACACGTCCTACGAGTATTTATTTTTTTGCACACGTATGCCCGCTGATAAGGATAGCCCAAAGTTAAGTTGGACCTTGACCTTTCTTTTCTTTCAGCGTCTTCAAGTGCATCCGCGTCGCGCGCATTTTTTAGATATGCGCTGCACCTTCTGCGTTCTGTGCACACGTTCGAAACACTGCTGCGCAGGAGGGCCAGACGGGTGCGGATTTTCTTATCTGATTGACGGCATCCTGTCGCTGACCCATCACCGCGGCGCAGTGGTTATCGCGTTGAGGCGCTGAAGTCGCGGGCTCGATCCCGGACGCAGCGACCGTGCTTCATTGAAGAGACAGTCCACGTTTTTAAAGACGATAGTCTTTCTTGGGGTCCTTCGACAGAAAAATTTTTGTGTCTGTCTGTCTGTCTGTCTGTCTGTCTGTACATTTGTCTGTTTGTCCGCCCTAACGATACCTCAAACGGCACCAAACGGCTAACCTCATCCACAGCGCCCACCAATATTGCTCAACGTTTAGCGTTCATAGTTGTGCGATTGCCAATTAAAAAGCAATTATTGCGCATATCTGAGGCGCCACAACAACGCTTCGATGTTTTCGATGTCTGCCTTTATACTATATAAGAGGCACACACAAGTAAGTCTAAGGAATGTAGCGTTTAATCGCGCTGCGCTGACAGTGCAACGCGATGCTAAAAAATGCGTTTCCAACGCTTTGCTACGACGTCGCAATGGTGGCTCCTGCCCGTCGCTTTGCGTTCTACACCATGTCACCTCCGAGACTGGCGCGCATCTTTCTCCGCGGGCAGCACACCTTCGTTTTCGAAGATAACTGCGAGATGACACTTGTGTCTAACGTGCGATGCGCTCGGTCGCCTCCACCACACGCTCGAGGCACTCTAACGCAGCGCCTCCAGAATACCATTCACCGATTTGCTTGCGCAGAACATCAAATAAACGTTTTGTTCACTCTCTCCAGACGCAAGAATATCGTCTTTCGACGACATTTACAGTGTAACATATAGATTGGGGCCAATTTTATTTCCACGATGCCACGGCGTACGCGTCCTTCTCCAAGCAGAAAAGTCACGAGGTGCCTTTTGGTCTTAGAGGCGGTCGTTTTGGTATTACCTGCTGTGCCGGCCTATACCAAAGCTCTACCGAAACCATTTAGGGCAGCGCAGAATAATGTAAAAGGTGAATGTAAACGAGTATACGCGAAAGTTGTTTAGTTCAAGTGTCCGAAACTAAGCGGAGTCGCTTTCACTGCATAGTGTGTCATAATTCTGTTGTTGTGGCACTCAAAGCATAAGAAATTAATTAGATGCGCCAAAGAAAGAGCAATGGCATGCGATAGACAACAAAGAGCTGTGACTGAACGTTTACGGTCCGCTCTGCAAATACCACTGTGTCATGGCAATTTTCGCAGTGCACGCCGTAAACGGGGTCGCAATAGCGCGCTCCTGCGCGCAACGCCCATACCCGGAACGGAATGTTGGATACTGCCCTCGCTTCGCTGCAGGTATGATTGGGCGAAATGCGGGGCGCCTGCGTCCACTTGGTCCTTTTGTCATCTTCTATATAGTCAAGGTGACAGAGCGTCTCTCCATGGTATTTCGGGCTGACTAGGTTGTGAAAAATTCGAAATAAACGTGTTTCCCTGCGATGCCTGCTGATGAGCGCGCAAAAATTTGGCGAAATGGAGTGTTAACTATTCAGCAAAATCAAAGCGCTAGGAAGAGGCATTCACGCAGGTTGAGAAACACAGAACAGACATGTAAACGACGAGGGTGGCGATGTAGGCTTGTGGGGGATTGATTTGAAACGCGTTGACGTAGCGCGAAACGAATTATGAACAATAGAAGGGACATATATGGGCACCACATAAGGGCGCTATACGCAGCGCTATGTGTGGTGTTCATATGCGGGCGCTGTTTGGTGTCCATATAGGCCTTCTCGTGTCCCTGTGTCGTTTTGCGCGACACAGAAGTGTGAGCGGTGATCACCTCTATCTGGCAACGCGAAACAAAGCAAGTGTTTTAGAAATGGGCTCGTACGCACAGCCAAGAGCCTCTATGAAACGTCGTTTTTTTGGTTGCGCTCTGTGTCAGAAGAGTAATAACAAGTAGCGGGGTATAATACCCTGCTCAATTTAAAAGCTACATATTGACAGTTTAAGCATTGGGAATAAAGGTTGCCTCTAATTATGGGTGCTCGCCATCTGTATATGCAGTGTACGCGTGACACGTACAGTCATCAGCACCTCTAACACGAACACTTCGATGCGTGGCCAGGGCTAGTTGGATTAATGCAAGCCACGAAGTGCTGGGCGCTTTTGCCGCGATGATACCTCGGTAGGCTTGGTTAGTATGTCGGCATGTATGGTTAGCATCTTGCAACAGAACCCAACTTACGTGGTGTCAGCATCAATCAAACGGCTGCAGGACACACGGTGGAGCGTTCGTGTTAAAGGTGCTGACAGCCGTACATGACTATTGAAAAAAAAAAAACTTCAGAAAAGAGTGACTCAAAAGGACGTTGTAAAATTTCACGTCATTGCGTCGTCTTATGGAGTTGTTTCTTGGCATCATTAAACTGATTAAAAGGAGAAGGTAGGACAAACGAACAAATAATAACATATTATAAGGGCACAATCTCCCCAATGTTATTCACTGCGTGCTTACAGGACGTTTTCAGAAGCCTAGAATGGGAACAGTTAGGGATAAGAGTTAATGGAGAGTAGCTCAGTAACCTGCGCTTCGCCGATGACATCGCATTGCTGAGTAACTCAGGGGACGAATTGCAACTCATGATTATGGAGTTAGACAAGGAGAGCAGAAAGGTGGGTCTTAAAATTAATCTGCAGAAAACGAAAGTAATGTACAACAACCTCGGAAAGGAGCAGCGCTTTGCGATAGGTAATAGTGCACTTGAAGTTGTAAAAGACTATGTCTACTTAGGGCAGGTAATAACCGCAGAGCTTAACCACGAGATAGAAGTAACTAGAAGAATAAGAATGGGGTGGAGCACATTCAGCAGGCACTCTCAAATTATGACAAGTAGATTGCCACTGTCCCTCAAGAGGAAGGTATATAACAGCTGTATCTTGCCGGTACTTAGCTACGGAGCAGAAACCTGGAGACTCACAAAGAGGTTTCAACTTAAATTGAGGACGACGCAGCGAGCAATGGAAAGAAAAATGGTAGGTGTAACCTTAAGAGACAAGAAGAGAGCAGAGTTGATTAGGGGACAAACGAGAGTTAAGGATATCATAGCTGCAATAAAGAAGAGGAAATGGACATGGGCCGGGCATGTAGCGCGTAGACAGGATAACCGCTGGTCATTAAGGGTCACCAACTGGATTCCCAGAGAAGGGAAGCGAGGTAGGGGGAGACAGAAGGTTAGGTGGGCAGATGAGATTAAGAAGTTTGCGGGTATAAATTGGCAGCAGCAAGCACAGGATCGGGTTAACTGGCGGAACATGGGAGAGGCCTTTGTCCTGCAGTGGACGTAGACAGGCTGATGATGATGATGATGATGATGATGATGATGTGGGCTCACAGTTGAGCTAGCTGCTCCAGCTATGTAAACTCTGCAAATGTCCCGCAAGTTAAGGGTGCCAGGTTTTCCAAGGGCGCGTCTGATAATAATAATAATAATAATAGTAATAATAATAATAATAATAATAATAAAGTGCTTTATTCTGACATGTGTACATTGTCCACTTATATGATATGTTACATAACGGACATACGTGACTGTTTCCTGACTAGGCCTACAACCCGGCTCGGAAGAAAAAAAAAATACACGGAACAGTATTGTCAGCAAGAAGCATGGGGGACAGGGCAATTGAAGGGTATCTTATGAAGAAGAAATCATGAAATACCTACAGCAACTTCAAGATGGTTTTTGTGGTAGAAGTAAAAACAAATTTAAATTGTTACTTAATTATAGGTTGCGGAAATAAAGAGGTAAGTATTAAGTGTGGCTAAAAATGTGCATAACTTAACAATTGAAATGGTGTGAAGTACAACCAAATGAAACAGAAGACATTGCAAGCGGGAAGGCGCAATTGTATGAAATAAACAAACACTTGAAAAGAAACAATTCATCCTGGGTCGAAAAGTAATCCTGTCTTCTTTTTAAAGTAATGAACAGATCCGCATATCAGAACTAATTTCATAACGACGGGAAAACTGTTACATATGCCAACAATCTGATGGTCAAGTGACTGTGCGCCGTAATGAGTCGTGCATCCTGTTGAAACAAATGAAGTCGTTCGTAAGTTGTATTCAATATATCGAGTGAGATATATGTTGCTGAATGTAGAAAAGTTTTCTTGTATATGGTTATAAATATATATCGACGTGACCGTGTCGATAGAAGAGGAGGAGGGGTCTTAATAACAGTAAAAGAGACAGTGCCATCAGTTTCCCTTCATACTAACCCCTCTACAGAGATAACTTGGACTGCATGCGTTACAACTTATGCAAAAATATCTATAGAAGCATGTTATCGTCCACCGGATGCCCATTTTTCTTTCCCCAAAGATCTACCTGACAACATTGAACGAGTTATGCAACTCTATTCAGCTGACATCTTTTACCGTTTTGGCGATTTCAACTACCCGCTCATTGATTGGTCTGCCATGACTACCACATGTCACGCCTCATCAAATTTTCTCGAAGTAACCCTCGACTACAACTTATCACAAGTTGTTCACCAATGCACCCGTGGTACTAACATACTTGACCTTGTTTTCACTAATGTACCAGAAACCACTGGAGCGATTTCTTACATAGAAGGATTTAGCGACCACAAGCTCCTTAACTTTCAAATCAACCTACCTGTAACCTTTACAGGCTCAGTGAGAAAAACAATCCGGGATTATAACCGTGCTAATTATCATCATGTCAGGACGGAGCTAGAAGATTTTTATCAGGAACTTTTTTTGCCGTCGTTTGCCTCACGAACCGTGAACGAAAACTGAATTCTTTTCTAAGAAAAAAATATTAGAGTTAGTAGACTAGCTTGTGCAGCTGATCTCTGCATCCAACGATAAAACTAACCCTTGGTTTACTAAACATCTTCGAACATTACGAAATAAAAAGAAACGTTTCTATGATACCGCAAAGCGCATGGGTTCTGTGTCCTACTGGGATAAATACAAGGTCTGCTTACAGGACTATTGTAAAGCCTTAGACACAGCTAAGAAGAAATATTATTCGCAGGACTTGCCGTCACTTCTCAAAAATAACCCCCAAAACTTCTGGCAAATAATTCCACCCAACAAGTCTCCTAATCACATTACAATACACGATAATACTCTATGATGAAGCTCCTATGATGAAGCTTCCGCTATTGCTTTCAATGAGTACTTCCCCTCTGTTTTTACACAGGAAGATTGTTCCAATGTGCCATTTGTTCCAGATCACCCTTTCACTTTAATGGCCCCAATCATTGTCACTGTCGAAAGTATAGCATAACTCATCACGAATCGTAAGGTTTCTACTTCATCAGGCATTGATAAAATTAACTCCAAAATACTGAAGAACACCACAGATATTTCCAGCCGCTACCTCTGTCTCCTATTTAACCAGTCGCTATCATCAGGTGAGCTGCCCATGGATTGGAAGATTGGTAAGGTGATTCCCTTATTTAAGTCCGGTGAGTGCCTGCAGGCACTCGCCCTGTAGTTATCGACCCATTTCACTTACATGCACATCCTGCAAACTACTTAAACATATCGTGGATTCTCGTATCAGCGATCACCTTGAATCAAACAACTTCTTCTTCTCTAACCAGCATGGCTGTAGAAAAGGCTACTCATGTGACACCCAGTTATTCGAATTCACGACTGACCTTCACTTCAATATGAACGCTAACTAACAAACCGATTGCCTCTTCCTTGATTTCGCCAAGGCATTCGATACTGTCCCTCATTGTCGTTTAATCTCTAAATTGGCTGCACTTCGTATTGATTCATTAATCTTGGCTCGGCTACGAAGCTTCCTCTCTTCGCGTGAGCAACTTACGGTGATCAACGAAATTTCATCTAACCTTTGCGACGTCACATCCGGTGTTCCCCAAGGCAGTGTAATAGGTCTGTTTTTTTTCTAACATATATTAATGATTTGCCCGATAACCTTTCATCCACAGTTAGGTTGTTCGCCGAAGATTGCGCCATATACCGCAATATTAAATGTTTTAATGATCATTCCGCTCTCCAAAATGACCTTGACGTAACCTTCCGGTGGTGCGAAACTTGGCAGATGTCCCTTAACGCCTCTAAATGCAAGTTAATCTCGTTCACCCGAAAGCATACCAATTCAACATTTCACTATAGGATTAATAACGCCGTTGTTTCAGCACACCATCTTACAAATATTTAGGCGTTCACTTTACATCGGATCTATCCTGGACTACGCATATAGCAGCTGTCTCATCGAAAGCCTCTCAAACTCTCGGATATCTCCGCAGAAGCTTGCGCAACGCTCCTTCTAACGTACATGCATTATCATATATTACTTATGTTCGCCCACAGCTGGAATATGCATCATCCACATGGTCACCATATCAAGATTACCTGGTACATATGTTGGACGCCGCCCAGAATAGGGCAGCGAGATTCATCTCTGGAAACTACGACTATCATTCAAGCATTACCTTGATAAAACAAGACCTTGAATTTCAGTCACTGGAAATACGCCGCAACATTGCTCTTTTATGTCTGTTTCATAGGTACATTTATAGTAATGAAACTCAGTTTGCCACTTTATTCTCCGACGCGCACTTCCCGGCGCATTCACAATGCACGTAGTTTCATGCGCATTCATGGTCCCACGCAGGCATTTAACTTATAATCACTACCTCAAGCCATTGCATAATGAAGCGATCTTCCGGATCATGTTGTATTTATTTATAACCGTGAAACGTTTCTTGATAACCTGATTTTGTTGCACTCTAGTATTGTATAACGCTGTTGCACCTTGGTTTTTGTAATCTTTCTTTATATATATTTTCGTCTGCTTTTCTCCTTTATTGTTATTTTGTTTGTATACTGATGCCCCCCTTACTCAATGCCCTTCAGTGGGCCTGTAAGGTATATTTGAATGAATAAATAATTCAATAAATAAGTAAATAAATAAATAAATAAATAAATGAGGACCATAAGTTTCAGTTTGTAACATTCAGAAAATAACACAATATTGAAAACAAATAATAAGTTGTTATGGCTATCTGGCCTTCTTATTAATAGCCTTAATGTTGTTTGTTGCATGGTGATCAATTTTAGCCCATCGGTACTGTTGCATGTGCCCCAAAACTAAGCTTCAGTATGTAAGGTGCGAGTGAACAAGAGAAAAGTATAGCTGCTTTGTCAACGAATGTGGAAGAAGATCGTTGATGCGGCTGAGAACACCAATGGGTCGAGCCATTTTTATTCTGACATAAGTGTCATATCGTCATAGCGGAAGTGCACGCCCAGAAACTTGCAATTGTCTTTAGATGTGATTTTGCAAATACCAAAGCAAAGTTTTGTATTGTAATTTATTGCTCAGTTTTTAGCACGGAATAGAATGAAATCGGTTTTTTTAACGTTCAATCTCCCTTGATTTATTGTCAACCATTCATGTAACATTCCAAGCCACATTAACGCTCTGTTCAAGTTCTGCTAGGTTGGAGCCACAAAAAACATAAGATGTTAGTGTCGTCGGCATATAGGATAATGTTCAAAGACGAAAGAATATTTAGAATGTGATTATTGTACATCGTGAATAGGAGAGATCCTAATATTGATCCCTGAGGTACACCATGTTTTAATGTTTCATGGTTAGAGCAACCATCGTGTAACTTTGTGTATTATTGCCGTCCTGACAAGTAGCTTTCCACAAGGCATTTGGCAATGCCACGAACACCTTAAATTTCAAATTTTGCTTGCAGATTGTCATGTTGAACCGGATCAAATGCATTACTGAAGTCAAAAATTATGTCACTGTAAGTGAAGTGTTTCATTTGAACGTTTGGAATTAAGATATTCTTTATATAAAAGTAATGCAGCCTCAGTCGATTTCCCGGGCTGCAAACCACATTGATAATCGCTTACCTCATTATTTTCAGAGAGGTAACTAAATAAACGTTTGCAAATTAATCTTTCAGCAAGCTTAGAAAAAATTGGCAGTACTGAAATCGGCCGGTACTTGCCAAGTTCTGTTTTCTATCACCCTTTAAAGATATCAGTGATACGGACTATCTTTAATCTATCCGAGAACACACAAGTAGCCAACATTTGATTGAATATCTGAGTCAATGGTTTTATAAAGCAACCAACCGAAAACTAAATGTGGTTAGATGTCGTCATCACCAGGAGCACATGTGTTTTTAAGGGAACCAATAATAAATGTGATTTCTGCTTCAGTCGTAGGTGTCAAGAATATTGGGTCGTAGTTTAAAATATGAATGTATGACGTAAGTGAGGTATTATTAGAGAAGGGCATTGAGTATGCCTATTTACTTGCTTACAAAAAATACTCATTAACTTTGTTGGCCAATGCAACTATATTAAATTAATACCACTAATAAATATTTCAAGGGGTGTTGTACTAACTTTGTTCCCGATTAGAGTTTTAATTCCTTCCCAGGTATACTTCGGGGTTGTTGCCTATGCTCGAAAACGTTTTTTGTTCTGTAAAAAGGAGATCTCGTTTTTTTTTTCAGATCGGCGCTTAGCGCATTACAATATTTTGGAATGTTTCAATATTATTACAATATTTTGGAATATTATTGGAATGTTTGGTTTACGTGAGCAAAGTGGTTAGTTTTGTTTACTTAAAGTGAAAAATACAAAGATAGGCAAGTGGTCACCGAGACCAGATGAACACACTCCAGAAAATACTATGTCACGAGGAAAGTTCGGGTATCATAGATCTATTGTTGTTGCTGTTGATTTATTTGCTCTTGTTCCGGAGTCAATCATATTTATGTAGCCATAAAGCAGCATTATTTCAGTTAGCTGGCATTTTGACCAGAATATCTAGCCATAACATCGATATCAAAATCACCAAAACGAACAACCGGCCATTTATTCATTCGAATTTTCTAAACATGTCTGGATAAACTGTAAAAAGGCCTCTGTGTTGTCTTGAGGAGGGCGGTACAGCGCAGTGATAAAGATGTTCCGGCGTAATATGGTAATTTTTGAAAACACCCGTGTAGTCAGTCTGTATGTAAAAAGATACACTTTGGCGTAAGTATGTGTTCACACCACCTCGTTCTTTTTCCTCAATTGAGTGATGTGTTTGTAACAAGTGAACCGAATGGTGTCTTCCTGCGGACGGAAACACGTCTCTTTAAAAGCAAGGAAAGCAAAAGTGAAGTTCATCTGTTCCATTTCATCTTCGACTTCCTCTTCTTTGTTCTTTAAGCTTCGCGCATTTAAGTGATAAAATGAAAGGATATTTTTTGTATTGTGTTCAGATGTGTTTAGGTGGTCTTGGAATAAATCAGCAGAAACATATGCAATTTTTCACTAACTTCTTTTTGAAAAGACACTCAGTCTGTTTTAGATAATTTTGTCGAAGTCGCTTTCATTGTTGATGTAGATGGCCCGAGCAGTTGGTTCTTTTCGGGCAAATATCTTGCTTTCCCTGGTCCAAACATATCGGTAGCACACTTCCGCAACCTTTTCCTTGGCGAGCAACAACAGCCTCTAGTTTTGCTCAATTAGGTTGTGAAAATACTTCTAATGCACTGCTGCACTACGCTTGGCAGTTCACAATAGTGGTGTGCTTAAAATTTGGATGAGCACAACCGAAGTTTTCTCCAACCTTGAGAGAATGCGGTACAGAGCATCTACATTGTATACGCTCCGGAAAATCGAGTTTTATAGCCAGTTCACCTACTTTTTCCATCAGATCTCCGCGTTCGGTTTCGGGCAAACCATGAATTTTCATGTTTTGTTTTCTGCTGTGTTGATTTAGGGCATTAAGCTCCATGCGCAGCGCTGCCATTTTTTGCTTGTCACCTGCTCCTGCTTCGAGTGCAACCACTTTCTTTTGTAAGGCATTTACTTGCTTGTCATGTTTATTCGAAGCTTCCATGAGCTCATCACAAGTGTCAGACATAAGTTGCACATATTTCTGAATGTTGGTTACTGCATCTTAAGCGTAGTTATCTGATAGACATTCACTGTAAGCTGAGCAGGCGCTAATGTCCGCTCAAAGCGATGGGCACGTTGACAGTGGCAGTGCTTCGAGACGCTGTTACTCGACATGCCTGATACCTCATACGCTCCATCGCTTCAACGTCTTTCGATATATACGTGCGCTCGCTAAGACTTGAGCAATTTCCTAGATGATTAACGCAGTCCGCTTTACGCACACTTCATGCAGTCGCCATCTCACTCAAAACATGCTCAAAACATACCTCAAAACATGCTAGACACGTTTCGTCGGTGCCGGTGCTCATGGCGCTAATCACAGGTTGCACAAACTACGCTAGTTACAAAGCAATAGTGCACAGCAAGTCTCATTAAAAGGTAAGAACGCGCGTTACACGAAGAACACTTGTTCGGGCAAAAGAGCAGTGCTGGATAAAAAAATGCAGGAATGGGTAGAAGTGCAAAAAAAATTTACAACAGTGAACTAATCTACAAAAATGAGCAAACGTTCTTCGATGCGGCTCCAACGTATCCGCCGCCGCCACTACTGCCCGAGTGCCAATACCGATGTTCAGTAGGCGTTGATAGACTTTGCTGCTCGATAATGGTTGCTGCTCCCATCTAATCAGCTAATGAAATGCATCGCCGTAGCTCAATTGGTAAACGCATCGGTTTAAAGGTTGCCGGATATATTAATATATGTGGTTTAAAGTTTCTACACCATGATATGACTCTGAGAGACGCCGTAGAGGACGCTCCAGAAATTCCCAGCATCTGGTATTCTTTAACGTGCACTGACATCGCGCATGAGTCTCTAGAATTTCGCCTCTATCGAAATGTCACTGCCACGCATCCGGGATCGAACCCGACGTTTTCACGTCAGCAGCCGAACACCCTAAGCACTACACAACCACGGCGGAAAGGTTGCGGGATCGGTCCCTGCCAGTGGCCGGTTGGGTTTTCGTCCGCTGTAATTTCTTCTCATCTGTATCACGATTACTACAATACACTTAAAAGAGTACAATTAACGTTCGCTATACCTTCATTAACTTCCTTACCAGCTGGTTACCATTAAACTTCTCTCAGAACAAAAAAAAAGAAAGAAGAAAAACGAGTCCTCAAAATTGCTTTTCTTCATTCACCGGGGTCAATGTAATTTTTGCTCCATTGTACCAATGGAGCACGAAAGCTTGGAGGATTTGCTTTCATGTAGGTCGTTTTGCAAAAGACATTTTGAAGTTATCTGCCTATGTCGCACCACCAGTCCCATTGTTTCCTCATTTGCAGCCCAGTCAGGGTGGCGGCGCGGCAAATGCGGATGGTGTTCCATTGATCAGCTCACATAGGATATCACAGCACTGAAGCTCAGTGCGTGTATAGGCTTCACCTCGGCAGTACTGGGCGCAAGTTCCATATTTCGCACCAGCATTGGATCGAGGCATGTGAACTTGTAGTCTCCCGCCAATTTAATACGAGAAGTAAGCAGGCGCACCCGTCAATACGCGTACTCATTTTGAATGTACATCGACCCACCACGGTGGTATACTGAATATGGTACTCGAGTGCTAACCCGTAGGTTGCGGGATCACATCCCCGCCGAGGAGGCTGCATATCTGATGGAGGCGACAATGCTCGAGGCCCGTGTCCTCAGATTTAGATGCGCGCTAAAGAATCCCATGGGGTCGAAACTTTCGGATTCCTCCATCACGGCGTCCCTCATGATTATATCATCGTTTTGATGCGTTCAACCGTAATAGTTGTTATTGTGTACATACATGGAGCACATCGAATGACTGGAACGCATTCCGTACTTTTAACGACAATGACGTCACAAGGACACAACAAACGCACTATATGAGTGAGAAGCTGATCGTGTCGCTACTTGTAATTATATGCTGCTTTCTCTAACTTATAGTGTTGCCCTGTTGTTTTCACCTGACCATTCCAGTTCGTTTACCTTTATTTCGGTGTCAACAGTGCAATTTACTTTCTTATTCATTACTTAATAAGTAAATAAATACATAAATATCAAAAAAGACTTCCCCCCTTTCTCGCAATGCGTATTTAAACAGCAGCAGTGCGAACAAGGCTCGAGAGAACGCGGCGTAGAGCCCGAGACCCCGAGAGCAGCTACATAAGCACGGAGCGCCTCAATCGAACGCCGCTATACCAGGCTACCCAAGGCGCACATGCACTGGAGCAAGCCGTCCTCCGCGTTACGCGGACGTCTATGCCTCCTCTTCCGGCCGGAAGGGGCGCCGGCCGGGTCGTTCAACCTCCCGGACAGCTGCCGGTGGCGGCTCCACTGTCGTGGTCAGCTGCAGATCCCCGACCCTGCCGCCGCCTGCTTTCCCACTGAGCGAGGCGTGCGAACGCGCTTCTTTCTGCAGCCGCCACGCGCGCATCGTCCGGCGGCCAAGTCGTCGCTCACGGCCGCTGCTGCTATAAAGCCCCGACTCCACGCACGCGTTCGCGCGCGAGATTCTACGCGCTGGCGCGCTCATGCGTTTGGGGCGCCTGTGAACGGGGAGGGCGAGCAACCACATGAGAGGCGCGCGAACGCTCACCGCCCCGCGCTCGACTTGCGCAGCCCAATGTCGCTAGACCACACTGGCCAGAACTGCCTGACTACAGACACACATGCGCACTACTAACAGGCCGCAAAATAGCTACTAAAACGCATAAAAGCATTTCTTTTTTGTTTTGAGACGCCGAAAAAACTGTTTCTTGTCAACGCGAACTATCGACACGACTTGACACACACACACACAGCAGCCGAGCCTAGCCACGAGCCGAGCCGAGCATCCGAGCCAAGTCGGCGGTTTTGTTTACTCGGTAGCGCAGTATTTCGACATCGCCTCCTCTGGTTTTGCTTACCGCTCTTTTCAAGCCCGCTTCCGTTTATCCTGCTTCATCGAGAGAAAATGGTCGCAACGCTGACTCGCAGCCATCTGCTCCTGCTAGCTACGCGAGTAGCGAAGGCAATCGTCAGAAGGCGGCAGCGAAGGCAACGAGAGCACCGTTGCTGGGTGCGGCCTGTCTTCTTGGCGCGAAGACAGGAAGGCCTGTACCACACAGCCGTGAGTATCGTGTTTGCTATTTCGCAGTTATGCTTAGCCCTATTATTGTAGGCATGGTTAGCTGAGTTGGTTAGTCACAACGGGAATTTTTGTTTGTGTTTTCTGAAAGCTGTATAGCGTCATGACCAACAGTGGGGTGCACACGTTGGAAGCGCTCGCTTCTCGTCTGTTGTCGGCGCTTTGTTTGCGCGAGCGAAGCATTCCGCCGCCTTGTAACCCGCAGCTAGCGTGTTCCTTTTTGCGCAAAAGAGGTTAAACAATGTGTGCCGCGCTAAGAAAACGTTTAATGCGCTTGGTATAAATTAAAATAAAATTCCAGAGTGCTCTAGATGCTCCATTTTATTCACCAGATTTTGTAGCTGCGACATGAGCTAGCTCCCTTAAAGATGGTACCTGTGCATCTTATAAATGCATGCTGAATTATCTACCCTTTTCATAGCCCGTTGGAGCTGGCTTACCCGGTGTACAAGTAACTAAAATGGTTGTGTCCATCTTCAACAGTACACTTTATTTCTCCCTACAGATGCGTCGAATGCGGGAAGGCGACCAGCAGTTTTTTTTAAGTTTTACCGCATGTCACCCGCGCTGTTCGACAAGTTGCTGGGCTTTGTTGCTGCGGACTTGACACGGCAGCACTTCATACGAGAGCCCCTGGAGCCAGGCGAAAGGCTTGCAATAACCTTGAGGTTGGTACAGGTTGCCTTCTGATGCTGATGCAAGAACATAAACATGTCAGTGAACAGATCATAGAAGCATACGTCAGCTTATACAAATGGCTTTTGCATTGTGAAATGGCGAAATGGGCGTTGCAATCATTCATGCTTTCTCACATTGGCCAAGTCTTCAAACTTTTTTAATATAGATGCCCCTTCATGTCAGAAAGCAATATTGCCATTTGCTTGTTACCTAAAGAGGCAATCCTGTTCAGAGTTTGCATGTTATCAAACACTTTTGTTCCCTTCATCGCCCTCATCTTCGGTGTCGGCGTCTTCCGTGCCCATGCCGCTTTTCTTTTTTTTCTGGGCTAGCACGAACAGCCTTCGGAACTTGTCCCGCAAAAACTTCCAGCGCTTTTGCAGCGCAGTGATGCACTCTGCGTAGACGAAATGAAATATCAGCCACTGCTTTCAACACAACCTGTCAAGCCGGCGGAAACGCGCCGTACGTACCTTTGCTGGCCTTCCCCTGATACATTATTTGACCCACTTCTTTCCACAGGGCCTCTTTCACTTGCCGATTCTTGTGGTCCTTGTGCGTGGCCAGCCACAAGGACGTCCGGCTGGCCACACAAGAGATTAGTTTTTCGTTTTCGATCGCCATCGCCGACAACTTGCAGAGGGCGGCCATTGCGGCTGAGAGACAAGAGGAGCGGAAGCCCGCAGCAGCGGCGTTTGATTGGCTGCTGCCGAGGGAGCAACTTCCGGCGCGTGTAAAAATATCTGGCATAGCCAGATCTTTCCGAACGCGCGCGCTTCGCCTGGCGCGCCGTCTCCGGCCGTCACGAGGTAGCGCATAGGCGCATGAGCGCGTGGAATCTCGCACGCGAACGCGTGCGTGGAGTCGGGGCTTAACTGTCACCGGTGCTGTCGTTTCTCCAAGCAGTGGAGAGCGTGTCCGCTTCCACGACGAACCCTGCTTGCTCTGTAAACTGAAACTGCGCTAGAGACGAGACACAAAAATAGGAGGAGACATGACGAACGCTGCCTGTCTAGTCTCTAGTACTGTTATAAGTTTACGAAATGTCATCTTACCAACTAGCCCCCTAACCAACGCTTTTCGCTGCTTGCTCGCATAGAATAAAAATTCTGATCCCAAAGCCCCACGGTTTCTTATGCACTCGCCTAAAAACGACTGGTGCGCGAAAGCCATCTTTTCCTTCTCAGTCGATTGTCCTGGTCCCCCTACCCTCTGAAAGTTTTACGAATCTTACGTGGTTTTGTACTGGCTCTGATATCTGAGGCATTGCAAGCTTTCTGCACCTCGCGAGGTTTTCCAGTGCCTCCGTGATCGACACGCTTCTCGCTAAACGACGATACAATGTTATTACGTCACAAATATCGGCCACTTGCGACGTCGTGAGAGAGTTGGAGGAGCGTCATTGCATGGAGATTCTTTGCGTCACTCGGGTTGACGCCGACGGTCAATGGTCGCGTGTGAAGAGGCATCTAGGCATTTCGCCTTAAAACAAACTAATTACAGTAATAATGGTCGATGCCTGTGTGTATACATCTTAATGGCGGCGAGCATGCGAATTTCACCCTTTGTTCGAGTTATTTTTTTATCGAGCGTTATCGGTTACAACGATGGAGGTAAGTGTCCAGTCTAACTTCAAGTACTTAACTGAAAGATCTGTCAGGCCCTAGCTTATCATTCGTGTGCTTGCTCTAATTTTTAGAACAACGCTTATAAGCGCCACAGCCTTCAGTAAGCTAATGTGTAGAGAATTCCTAGTGAGAAAGATAAACATCCCTGAGACTTTTGGAAAACAAGGAAAACAAAAATATACGATGTTTGCTAAAGCTTTCGCAACTAGAAACTTTCATCTCTGAAGATTGTATACATGGAGAGATTTCAATTCAAGAACTTTCTCTTCCCTCGTGTAATCGAATGTGGGAACGAGCTGCCTAACGATGTTAACTCTAGGTCATTGGGGGAATTCGTAGTGGTGGAGGCAGTTTTTACGGTGCGTGTGTTTGTCACAATGCTGTTTGTATTTACCCCACTCTTGCGATAATCCCTTTCAGTGTTACGATACAAAAATGTGGAGGAATATAATAATTAACAAAACAACAGCATAATATTCCCGGCAGCTGTTTTACTGACGCATGCCAATATCTTATTCTGACAGCGCCTTCATAGGGCTTTTAGAACTCGGCTTCCGACCCAAAAGACATGGGTTTGAACCCGGCCGCGGCGGTCGTATTTCGATCGAGGTGAACTGCTGAAGGCCCTTGTGTGGAGCGATGTATGACGTACACTGACAACGCACCATACACGGGCCTCCAGATTACTCAGCGCTCCAGCGCCAAAGAATGCAGGATGGTTAAAATTATACGGAGCACTTCCCCGTACACGACATGCCTCATAAACCAGCTGCGATTTTGGCACGTAGAAGCCAGAAAACACAAAAAAATATTATCACTACTATCAGAACGAAGGACTATTTGTATAGCGGACGCGGGCTCCTCCCGGTACATATGTTTCGGGTACAGGGCAACCACCCCCTAGTCACCTAAGGGGTGGGGCGGGACATTTGGTCATACATTGACCTAATAGGGGTGGGAGGAGGCGGTGCAAAGAACCTTCATTATAGTAATAGTAATAATAAAATTAATGAAATGGAATGGAAAAACTTTATTTCGGTCCTGCAGGACGCGCTTAGCGCGTAGCGGGCGTCTCCCACGTAGGGACCGACAGGGAGTACCTGGCGGCCGCTTCGTGGGCCTGCTGGACGGCCCATCGCTGGTCGGCGAGAAGTGAGCTCCTGAGGGACCTCTCCCACTTGCTTGAGGTAGAGTCGGGAGGAGTTGTTCTACACTCCCAGAGCATATGTTCGAGTGTCGCTGTGTGTCCACATGATGGGCATGTGTCGCTGGGGTATGCATCGGGATAATAAACGTGAAGCGTGGCAAGGTTTGGGTACGTGTGTGTCTGTAATAGGCGTAGGGTTAATGCCTGCGGTCGATTAAGTTTCGGATGTGGGGGTGGAAAAATGCGGCGTTCCAAGTAAAAGTGCTTTGTAATTTCATTGTACGTAATTGGTATGAATAATAATAATAATAATAATAATAATAATAATAATAATAATAATAATAATAATAATAATAATAATAATAATAATAATAATAATAATAATAATAATAATAATAATAATTGTTGAAGTTTAACGTCCTAAAACCTTTGCTGCCCCTGATAGGGCGTGTCTTTGTATGATAGCCTAGTGGATGCACGGAGGATTCACGGTTTAGGAGATTTAACCTCCGGAGCAAGCTCCTTGATCATCATTCACTTCGTGGATATGGCATCATTTTTTTCATCTCTCTCTGTTTGGCCCTCCACCTTTCCAGCGAAGAGCCATTTCTGCCGCGTATACCGAGGCGGCCGGTATAGACCTATTCCATGTTTGTGAACAGTCGTAGGTGTCGTCGACGTATACTGAGGAGCTTGTGGTGGTGTCGCGACGCGTATGCTGCGGCCGTATGTTCTATGGGGGCGAAAATTCTCGAGGCTCGTTTGCGTAGATTAAGGTGCACGTGAAAGAACCTCAGGTGGTCGAAATTTCCAAAGCCCTTCCCTACGGCGTCTCTCATAACCATATGGTGGTTGTGGTACGTTAAACCACAACAAATAATATTAGCGGCGCGTAGCCTCGACACAGCCCTAAGCTAGCCACCACCATCTATAATCACGTGACAACTAACACAACAGCGTTGCATCCGAGATCACTACAGGCTGGTGCACACGGCGACTAGCAGCGGTCGCACGACCATTTGCGGCTGGCGACCAAAAAGCGACTGACGTTCATTCACACCGGCAGAGGCCGCATGTGAGCGACCGGAAATCGCAATAGCGGAGAGTCACGTCCGGATCTCGTTACTAGCGAGAACTCTGGAGACCGGCGCCGATCAGCTACAGTGTACTAGAAGTCTTCTAGTACATTGTAGATCAGCTGATCGCCGCCAGCTGAGTGAGCGGAGCAAACCGAGTGCACCGCACTTCTTGTTTTTATTCGTTATCAGAAGCGCAATGAAAAAAACAAACAACAAAAATTGAGCATAGCTGATTGGTTCCAGCAGCTTTGCGACCGCAGTCGCGCGACTGCAAAATCGGTCAGGAAGCGACTAGCCAAAGCAGTCGCTTTGCGACCGTTCGCGACTATTTGCGACCAGTCGCAGATGGTTGCGCGACCGCTGCTAGTCGCCGGTGTGCACCAGCCTTACGTCGGGAGCTCGGAGGCAGCTTACTCAGGAGCTCGGAGGCAGCTTACGTCGGGAGCTCGAGCAGCTCTGCCAGCTGTCCCGTTATCACAGAAGGCGGTGGTGAGCCTTGAACTAGGCGGAGCCTACGCTTCAGACATCGCTTTGAGCTCCTAAGTACGCCGACGGCGCCTGACGGGGTTTACAAACATGAAATAGGTCTACATAAAGCCAAATATATAAGCGTTTTAGAACGTATTTCGAAAATGCGGTCACGTTCCTGCGTGCCCGGAAATCAAAATCTCGCGAGGCGTGAGCCTCCGATGAACAGCCGAGAACGGATTGCGACCGCCCAGTGGCCACCATTTAGTCTACTCTCCATCTGGCACAGCTTAGGGGCATCGTCATGCAGCCATACGAAGCGGTGTGCTCCGGAAAGGAAAAGGGGAAAAAAAGAAACTGGAGCGGATGAGCGAGAGAGAGAGATGGGTGGTCACAATTTCTCCCAGAATAACGGTAAACAGAGGAGCACTATGGATGGAGCCGGGCTTTCAGAGAGGCAATGGTACTCACAAAGAAAGTGGCCGAAATTTAGGGCACACAGTATTACGCGCAGACGCAAAGCACGGGCGCCGAAATAGCCTCTCTCGTCGTCCCGATCAGCGACGTCGTGACGGGGCCGGGCTGTCGTTTCCTTCCGTGACGCGTGTGCATCTCCTCGGCATGGCTTTCACTGTCCCGTTCCTTCTTCTGCTTGCCCTCGCGGGGGACGAGAGCATTCCGCCCGGACTCCGGTAAAGTTCGTGCGCAGGGAGTGTGTTTGCGGCAGCCGCCACGTGGCCTCTCCTTCCGGCATTGCCCAGCTGCCCGAAATCGTTCTGCCTGGTGAAAACGTTGTATCCCTTTGCCACTCCGGTACGGCTGCTGAAATGGCTCCGAATGGACGAAGATGACAGTGTTGTTTTTGTGGGGCTGAGTCTGAGCCGTCCTGTTGACCTGCCAACCTGTGCATTCGGTGGAGATCTATTTCGATCAATGCTGACTGACGACCGCTGAATAAAAAAATAAAAAATAAGCCCCGTATCTGCATATTTCACTGCAAATGTTGTTGAAAGACGGTATAGTCTTGCGTGTGGAGAGAGTGAACAAAACGTTTATTTGATGTTCTGCGCGAGAAAATTGGTGAACTGTATTCTGGAAGCGCTGCGTTAGAGAGAGTCGATCCGTGCAGCGAAGGCGAACGAGTGCATCGAAGCACGTTTGAGTTACTGTAATACAGTAATACAGATACAGTAACTCTAAAGCGCGTTACACAAGAGCGCCATCTGGCAGTTATCTTCGAAAACGAAGGAAGGCATGCGTGCCCACGGAGAAAGATGCGCGCCGGTCTCGGGGGCGATGAGGTGTAGAACGCAAAGCGACGGACAGGTGCCACCACCGTGTCGTCATAGTAAAGCGTTGGAAACACTTGCATTTTAAATGCGAAGCATTTCTTACCGAACTTCAGTGACTTTGAGCGTATCTATCTATCTATCTATCTATCTATCTATCTATCTATCTATCTATCTATCTATCTATCTATCTATCTATCTATCTATCTATCTATCTATCTATCTATCTATCTATCTATCTATCTATCTATCTATCTATCTATCTATCTATCTATCTATCTATCTAGCCACTTACGTTTGGGTGCTCTCATGCTCATCCCCTTAACTTGGCGTGCACCAAAATTAGCATGAGAGGGTAATATGGTTTGACAAATAAAACGTGCTGGTTATATAAGATATGAATAATGTAATACTCCCGTCGCTTACGTCGTCAAGCACTTCCCGCCAGACAGTGGCACATACCCACGGGCGGGAATGTGCCGCTGGTATGTGGGTATGTGCCACAGGTGATTTACCCAAAAACAACGAGAAGGCATATTGGCACTTTGAACACGCGAGCCTTACGTAATACCCGACATCAGTAGCCAATGTCACGGCCCCAGCTAAAATCGAACTCAAGCATTCTGCGTGGCAATGAAGCATTTTGAAGCAATGAAGCCAGTTCTCTGAACTACTTTCTAAATAGACGCTAATCTTCATGAAATGTCAATAGTGGTTGCACTCCTGCCCACCCTCGTTTATAAACGTTACATATGTACTCCTTTGATGCAGCCTTCAGGTCGAATTTACGTGAATTGTGGTTAGTTGCCATGCGCTGAAGTCGATTTATGTAGCAGTGTCCAGAAACAGCATCTTCGCGAGCATCAGCGCTTCATATCAGCTTCTGGTGTTGTTAATACGCATGTTCTATTTGGCATCGTTGCGCAAGTGAAAACAACTGTTATAAACATCTGCAACTCTTCAACATGTATCTGTACGTGCAACATTTGTACACACATTTAGCGTCATTTTATAACGTGTCGCTCAATAAACAATTGCAACACGGTCACCTGTTGATAAACGCTACAGTCCTTATAATTACATGTGTGTACCTTACAAAACAAACATACAAAACATCGACGTGTTGTTGTGGTGCCTCCGATATGCGTAATAATTGCTTTTTAATTGCCAATTGCACAAGTATGAAAGCTGAAACTTCGGCAATATCAGTGCGCGCTGCGAATGGGGTTGGCCGTGTGAGGTATCGTTTGGTGCCGTTAGGGGGATCGTTACCGCGGACAAACAGACAAATGTACAGAAAGACAGATAGACAGAAAGACAGACAGACCAAAATTTTGGCGTCGAAGGTCCCCAAGAAAGACTATCATCCTTATTACTTCCCGTAACATTGTTTTGGTGAAGGAGGTGGGTCTTACAACAACCCAACTCTGGACCTCCGCAGCGGATTCCACCTTCGTTCATCCACGATGCCCGAACACGGCGCGCAGTCCTCGCAGCCTGCGCCAGCTCCGACGCCATATATTGTTCCTTCTCACCTTCTCGACCGTCCAGGGCCGATTTTGTGGCACGTACAAAACTGACGTCGAAGAATGGCTCGTATTATGTATACGAGCGCGGCAGCAAGAACTGCAGGTGGGACGCAACACTTATGCTGGCAAACGTCACTTTTTTTAGATAATGGTGCAACACGCGCATAGTATGAGACGCATGAGAAAGAACTCACAAGTTGGAACGTGTGTAAGCAGAAGCTTCGCGACTTGTTCGGTCAGTCGGTTGTTCGAGAGATGGCTGCCAGGAAGGAACTCGCAGCGCGAGTTCAATCATTTACAGCGTCCTACGTCGCATACATTCAAGAAACTGACCAAACCGACAAAGACCTGACCGAGGTGGACAAAGTAATGAATTTGTTGAAAGGCATAGCTGCTAATGTCTTCAGCATACTAATGAGCAAGGACTGTACCGCTGTTCAGTCGATCATCACTGCCGACGTTTGGAACAAACTAAGAGCAGGAGGATTACTCAGCGCTTCAGCCGCATCCCGAACACCACTGCGACTTCATCGTGCAAAGATTCCGCGACATCACCGTTTTTCTGCATATACACACAGATGGGTTTTAGATGTTATCTGTTACTGTGTTGGTTAGATAAGAAGCTTCGACGAGCCCCGCCACGGTGCTCTAGTGGCTAAGGTACTCGGCTGCTGACCCGCAGGGCGCGGGTTCGAATCCCGGCTGCGGCGGCTGCATTTTCGATGGAGGCGGAAATGTTGTAGACCCGTGTGCTCAGATTTGGGTGCACGTTAATGAACACCAGGTGGTCGAAATTTCCGGAGTCCTCCACTACGGCGTCTCTCATAATCATATGGTGGTTTTGGGACGTTAAACCCCACATATCAATCAATCAATGAGATTGTGGTTATAAGAGTGAAAAGAAGAAAAACGTGAGCCCCGTAACTGTCTGCATCAGCGTGCAACACCTAAACAGTAGCTCACAAGGAATGGGGGTGAGTAGGGATTAAAAGGTATATACAGACAGCGAGCAAGAAGCTTCAGCGATCTAGAACGTAATGGTTGTTGGGGGTTTTACGTGCCAAAAGTACGGCATGATGACGAGGTATGCGGCTGAAATGGTGACCACTCGGGGTTCATCAAAGTGCTTCTGAATCGAAGGTCAAGGACCTCTAACATTTTGCCTCCGTTGAAATGCGACCACCACAGCCGGGATCGAACCCACGTCTCTCGGTTCAGTCGCCGAGCAGCTCAACCATGCACTGTACCACTGAGGTGGCGATGATAGAGAACATTTGTTCAGAAGGGCAGCGACCATTACCGAGTTATTGCTGAAGCACGCACCCGCCTTTAGCGATTCAGCCCAACTCATATTAAAGGGTCTGCATTTATTGCGTAGTATATGCGAGCAATGAAATGCCATCTGACCGAAATGCGGCGGTTTTTGATCCTATGAGCAATGTAACGAAATATGAAAATTAAGAGTGTTCAAATAATGAAACATTTTGAATCGAATGAAGTAGAAAAAAATGGCCACCTTGCTTTCATTAGGAACTTGCTGTTACGAAGCTTTGGCAGCACACGTCTAGCGTCTGTACAAACTATCGCGCTGGCGCGCAACAGTAGCATCTAATTGTCGGAATATCGGGGTGTTTTTCTGGGGAGGCCTATATACTTCGGAATCCACTGTCGTACACTTATGTTTCCTATTTTTATTTATGAAGTCCTCAAGCGATGCGAGACTTTAACCTATGCGTACTTACAACAAAATGGCACATGATATGAGTAAAATGACCCTTATCACAGGAAAAAAATAATAATGTAGAAACTGCGTGCTAGACTGACTGAGAGTAAGTCTCGGGGAGGTTTAGTCAGTGTGATTCTTTTTCAAGTATAGAGTCTATACCGATACCGCACAACTATGTCTGTCGAGTGAGCTGCACGGATGGCAGTGATGTTCATGTAGGCATTGGAGGAACAAAGCGGACCGGAAGGTAGCCTAAGTTTTACTCCTCTTCCATTTCGTCTTCCACCCTTCTCCCTTCAGGTTTCCATCTTCCGTTTGGACAGTTCTGTGTTATCACAGCTGACGTTCATAGTTGTGGCCACGGAAAGCGAACAGTTCTACTATGGCTTTCAAAGAAGTGTTGTCCCACCTGAGAACTAGCACACTTGGCATAGTTGAGAAGCGCATGATGTGCTAATTTGTTACTAAAGTTGGGCTCAAAAAGTCGGGCGTTCGGTTACTGACATATGAAGCCATGACGTCCAGCAGAATATGCTGACACCGTGTAATAATGAGGATACGTGACAAAACTTTGTTCACATGCAGAAAGTTGGAATTAAATCTTATTGCGTGACCAGACTTGAGCACCAACATGGGTAGTCTCTTCAATCCAGGTAGCCATGGCTCGCTGCAGTCACTCGGAACCCTCTCCACCAAGAATATAGTTGGCTTCTAAGGTTTCGTTTTTTTCTTTATATTTGAAAAAAAGACCTTGCGTTTAAAATAAATGACCAGGAACCAGAAAAACTTTGTGTTTTTTGTTGTTTTTTTTGTTCTTTCTGGTTGAGTTCTCGCGCGATAGCCGCACTGTTCTCAGGAGGTATAGGCAGCCAGTGTAATACCAAGTCATGACGGGCACTCACATGGTCTGTGCCACAACCGGAATTGATTCATCGAAGAAATGGTTACCATAGGTTACTTGTGATGGCCTGAGAGTTGTCAGCACCTTTGCGCAGTGAGGGCCAAGTCACTTCTACAGCTTTTTTTTTTTTCGCCGTGCGAATAACATCAGTCCTGTGTTTCGAATACACCATTCACACTCATTGACAAAACCTAACTAGCTGCGATTGATGTTGCTTTGAAATACACGGAGAATGATAGCGTTGAAAGCCGTCATTCTTAGACCCCAGAGCTACCCTTGGTTGGCTGTTGAGGAAAGGTAGAAAGATAACAATAGGCCGCTTGTATACGCCCTATCGTAGGATCGGCCGGCAAAATTGCCTCTCGTGGGGTGTGCCGCATTTGCCAGCGGATACCTTAGCACGTGGGTACTGCTGGAAATGAAAAAGCTGATGGACTGGCTACAACTTTTGCCCACAGGGACTGTGACTGCCAAGAAATTGTACACTTGACAACGCTCGCCTGCTGATCCGCCTACACCCTCTAAAGCAGCACCCAAACGAGCGTGCCCCAAACGAGTCATTTCCTCTCCATTTTAGTGATCGCTGCGTGCCTCATGGTACCATCGCTCTTTTAAATAAACTAATGGTTAGCACTGTGTTTGTGCGGAAATGTTTCTACGGACAAGAACGTGTGGATCGACAGCCCGTCTTGTACGTGTTACGCAGCTTGTATTGGTAACTAAAACCATAGATTGATTGGACTTAAGGGAAGGACTTTCGATGATTGATTGTCTGTTTTTGAGGGAATGTGCAGCTCGACGTGACAACCTGCTTAAGTTCACGAACAAAACCAACCTGGCCGAGCGTTTATAGACTACTCTGTTTACCACTTCAGCATTAGCGTTAGTTGTTTACGTTCTTTTTTCTTTCCTCCGATACGTACGTCTTCATGTTCTCTCATCCATTCCCTATTTCCATGCCAATAGGCCAGTGTTGCGGCCCTCTGATTGGCATTGCCAGCTTGCTCCCTCCCTCTTTAGCTCTGTGCTCAGGGGAATTAGTCTATAGTTTTAAAATAAAAATAATAATAATTTTTTTCCTAGAGCTCAATAAAACTAGACCCCTCGCTTAGCGCAAGAAACGACAAGCGAGGCATGCTCTCTACTTTCTGAAGCGCCGACGTGTGTGTCTACTGCGAGCAGGGAAAGTGTGACGACGGGTCAGTTTTCTGCGAGAAAACACCACGATTACTGCGAGGACGTCGACCACGGTGTATATAAGTACTCTGCGCGTTGGGTGTGTAATGCAGTCCAGCAAGGGGAAGGGAGGGCAGCCAGGGGGGGGGGGGTTGCTGCGAAAGAGCGTTTCATAGAGGAAGCCAGGCAAGTGGTGCCTTTGCTGTGTGATGCTCTTCTCCATTTTAGTAATTTTTCATTTTTTTAGGTTCAGCTTCGGCGACACCCACCGCGCGAGAGTACACGCTCACGACCGCGACGCAGCAGGAAGGAAGCGGCACTGCTCGAGCGAACAAAGCCGCCCGCGTGCCAACTCTCTCTCTCTCTCAAAAAAAAAAAGAAAAGCAACGGTTGCGCGACAGTGCCTATTTTGCGGGCCGCCACAAATACCGCTTCCGCAGTCAGCGCTGCCGTTCGTGCTCGCGGTGGAATTCGTACGTCGACGGCACCGGATGCGCAAATTGCGCACGCGCACTTCGACGCGGATGCTGCACTATACACGGGGGAAAGGGTTGAGCGATTCTGGACTTTTTATGTCCGTCTCATTTCGTTTCCTCCCTCGCTTGACTGACAAAAGAACGGGCTCGATTAAAAAAAAAACTAAAGGATGACCGGCATGCGATGGCGTGGCCGTTATTCGAAGCCAAAATTTTCAAGGAGCTATGTCCGTGACAAACACCGCTTTCATTTCATTTCATTTTAGTTTTATTTCCTTCAAGACCCCTGTTCGGTGGTATTGCAAAACGGGTGGGGCTTAGAAATCTTAACTTTCCTAATTAGTGGCCGAATATAATAATCAAGCGGTATTAGTACTCAAAGAGAAAGAGGGAAGCGAGAAAGACAATTAGAAAAAGGTATTTTTTTTCCGCTGCGGATATAACCGCTGGCTTACTACTCTGTATACGGATGGGGAAGGGGATTCAAGAATACCAGAGGGGCGGAAAAATTATTTAAAAAACAAAAAATGAACAGCAATGAATTCCGTGAGGGAACCTGATACAATTATTTACAGATGATATTACTGGTAAGACAGTACCTTTATTTTCATTGTATTCTGATCTCACTATAGCGTACATCAAAAATGCAAAGCGGTTTGAGCAGGCAGTCGTCCCGACGTCGCACTAGTTTGTCCATCCTCTTTCACGAGTTCTTCAGCTCCCCGTAAGCCGTCCACGCAGCCGAACAATGGCCCTCCCTGTACATTTCTTACGCTGATCATCGAGTACTTAAACGGTCCGTCTCGTAACATCGCCGAAGTCACTTGCTCATGAATATTTGACAGAAAGCTGAATGACTAACATCTTATAGACCGTGGAGCATATATTACTCGAATGTTCCGCGTACAGCGAGAAAATAATTTTTTTCGAGTGACAAACGCACATGATTTGTCATTTTTCGTTAAAGTTACGCGTCATATTAGGTTTATAGCTCTGAAATGACAGAGGCCCTTCTTGTCAGGCCCTTCAAAACAGCGACGTGTTTCAGGAATATTATACAGTTATCCCTCAGAAAATGGCGTATTGGAAAAGTTTACTGATTCACTATTGCATATAGTAATATGCAATAATGCATATTATGCAATAATGCATATTAGTCACCCTCGCGGACTTTTCAGGCGCGTATACACACAGGGTGCCACCGAAACAATATCATGGTAGTGTTTGGGTGTCGCTAAGTGAAAATTTTATGCTTCGAAGGACCGAAAAGTTTCTTTCTTGATTTTGCAAAATTCTCAATTTGACGAACAAAAAATTGAAAATGAACGTCACTTCGGTAAATCGAGTTTCAACTGTATATAATTTTCGCATCATCACTGCAGGATTAGAAACTATGACCGGAAATTTCGGTGGCCAACCAGGCAAGACGCTTATCGACCTCATTCCTGACTTAGGTACTTTTTCTCTCTCACTGAATCCTTCGCATTGTACTGATACCAATAAAACACTTGTAATGATAAGCATTCATCGACAATCACTCCTGCTGGCATGAATAACCTCATGGCAATCGGTATTGCACCCCGCCGCGGTGGTCTAGTGGCTAAGGTACTCGGCTGGTGACGCGAAGTTCGCAAGATCGTATCCCGGCTGCGGCGGCTGTATTTGCGGTGGAGGCGAAAATACTGTAGGCCCGTGGGCCCAGATTTGGGTGCACGTTAAAGAATCCCAGGTGGTCGAAATTTCCGGAGCCCTCCACTACGGCGTCTCACATAATCATATGGTGGCTTTGGAATATTAAATCCCACATACTGATCAATCAAATCAACAATCGGTATTGCGAAATGACTTTAGTGTCCTAGTGGCGACGGCGCTCACTCGGCTTCTTGGGCAAAAGAACTGCTAGCTGGGTCCTGCGTAGTATGGCGCATTTTCTTGAGAACATGCCTTATCGAAAATCATTCAAGATATGTAAAGCACGATATTGGTTCGGCTTGCTTTTGCTGTTTTTACGTACGCCTTCTCTGTAGACACGTGCTGTGGAAAGAAAAAAATTGTAATACTTCACACACGTAGTATTGAATTTTTCATTCCGCTTTTCTTCGTACACGACTACTTTTCTATTTCATTCTTGTATGCGCACTGTACTTCTCCTTGCGTATCTACTTGTCCGTCTTGTGTCCCGATATAGGGAGGGTGTCATCGTATTCCGTGGTGGTCTAGATGTGGTTATGACACTCGACTGTTGTTTCAAAGGTGGTGTGATCGAATACCAGCCGCGGCGACCGCATTTCGATGGAGGCGGCATGCTGCAGGTGAAAAGACCCCAGGTAGTCTAAATTTCCGAAGCCTTTCACGAACGTCCCTCGTAATGATATCGCGCTTTCAGGATGTAGAACTTCTACATTTAATATTGTCGTCAGTAGGGGTCTACGGGTGGCATAGCATGAAACGCAATCAAGCATCGTTATGCGGATACAGCTGCCAAGCGCTATCAAGTGTATGGGCAATGGGATTAAACTGCGCATTCCGCCCTTCAATCGGGGAAGAAGTCTGTTGATTGATTGATTGATTGATTGATTTGTGGGGTTTAACGTCCCAAAACCACCATTTGATTATGAGAGGCGCCGAAGTGGAGGGCTCCGGAAATTTTGACCTCCTGGGGTTCTTTAACGTGCACCCAAATCTGAGTACACGGACCTACAACATTTTCGCCTCCATCGGAAATGCAGCCGCCACATCCGGGATTTGATCCCGCGACCTGCGGGTCAGCAGCCGAGTACCTTAGCCACTGGACCACCATGTGGCGCGGCAACAAGCATGTTCCGTATTGCCCACATGGGAATTCTGCTCACCCTCCGCCACAGTTCGACCACGTAAGTCGCTTTCTCTACGATCGGTCTCACATCTTGCGTTGACAAACAACACAGAAAATTGAGGTTAACCTTGCGCTAGAAGCCTCGTAAAACAATACGAAGAAACGGAAGATAAAAAGCCCATCAAAAGAAGTATTTTTTTTAATAATACCGGTGCTATACAAACAGGTTGTCGGTTCCTTAAACAAATAACAAACAGAAGAAACGGATACTGCTTGCACAAAACAACTTCGTATGGCTTGGACGCAAATTCTTCCCCTCGCTTCGAATGCGCAAGCGTCAAAGAGGCCCAGCAACACTTTTCTGAATAATCATAGATTCACCACTCTGTCAAAGTTTATTGTCGCACGAATCCACTGGCGTTTCCGAATAAGAGGAGTTTTCGAATAAGAGCCGCAAAAAGTTTGGGGCCCCAAAGAAATAGCGTAAAAAACACTGCGCACGCGCAAAACCAAAACCGCGTTTGGGTTTTGGGTTGGGGACGCTATTTCTTAAATTTATCGGGAGCCCCAAAGTGTGGCCCAAAAGTCAGACAAACGAGACAGCCCCAACTGAAGTGACGGTTCTCCGCCAAGACTAGAGTGACATAAAATAGGGGGAGTGTCCAAACTGCCGCAGACCCTATTCGAAAACTCATTGCTCCGGTTTGACCCAAGGCATCTATACGTAAAGAGCTTTGGGGCCTCTATTCAAAAACTCTTTAATATATTTGAAGGGGAAGAAAATGAGAGCATAAAAGAGTGTCCTTGCTGTAATTAGACAGGCCTTTTTTTTGTGCAGGTTTTCTTCCACCAGAGGCGTAGTTAGAAGTGCTCATGGGTGATGGTCGGGTTCAATCACCTCTTATGCATTATCGTGCGTGTACTTCTGTGTGCGTGTGTATACATACAATATTCAACAATTTCAGTTTGGGAGATTAGGGGGGATCGAAAACTACCACTCGTGGCTACGCTATTACGTGCCGTAGGGCTTACGGCAGACTACCCACAAACGCCAACACAGCAGACGCAGGCGCCGTCCCTCGACGAAGACGGCAAACGAGCACGATGCGCGCGAAAAGCGCACGACATCGACGTTGCACGCCGTCCCAGTGGGAAGCGATCGTTTTTCAAGGACTCCGCCAGAAAGCAAACGAAAGCGAGAAGTGAGAGAGAACGCGAGCAAAGTCAACAGGCAGAACGTCGTCGGCTGTGCGCACTCTCTCCCGCACTGCGTGCACGAGCGCTTCGGAAAACAGCTGCGCAAACGGCCGCCCTCGTTTCAGAGAAAGTAAACGTCGCAGTCGTAGCGCGTGCTACTACACTCTTCCTGCTTTACGGGGCGCCCATTACGTGGGCCGATCTTTCCTCCGCTTCGATCGGCATCCGTCGAAGCCGCTGCACCCGTTGAAACGAAATCATCGCCAATCAGTGCACCTTCGCGCTGCGTTTGGTCAATCAACGTTTCAGCTAGCGCGAACGTCGTACGTCATCACAAAATTTTCGGAAACCCGCAAGTGGCTTGAGAGGTGTCGCCCCACCCGTGAAGTCCATATTCCGTTTGTGTGGACCGTTCCTGTGCACTTAATGGAACTAATGGGCTAATTATTAAGAATGGTAAATCTCGTATCGTATTCACGTTGCTTCTATTTCTCAAGTTACTTCAATTTCTCGTCAATATAGTTCTGTTCGAGCCTCTAAAATAGTCAGCTCGTTCACGCCGCTACGGCATTGCACACCTGAAGTGCTGACAACATAAAACTATATACTACAGGATTGTAAATCTAAAATGGTAAAACTAGGCCACAGGATCGTGAAAGTGCAATTGTAAGTGCCATGATGGTAGCTAATGGGCCAGTAGTTTTATATATTTATGTTGATCCAAGGCTTTTGGAGAATGGACCACGTTGAAGTCTGTTGGTGAGCAGCGTTAAGGGGCATGGACGTGTTCTTGCTTGAACCGGTTCTTTTGCGTATTTACAGCAATAACGTATTGCGACTCGCCTAGTTTTGCATTCCTATTCGTTCTTTGACGAACCTCATTGCGTTCTTGCCTCCGAAGTTGGTCCACTTCGTTGTTGAACGCGTTATATATTTCAAGCGGGCGTATCTCGATATGCAGCACCATTAATTGCGAATTGAATCAGCCCCCATACTGCCTCGACGCACTACCCTCCTTTAAACTCCCTGAGAAACGAGGTCCAGGCTCATAACCATTGCTGGGAGGTGGTCGATTCTTAGCGCTGATGAGGACTGTTAGCGTCGTACATTGCCACGAGCTTAAGTACCTATGCGCAGCTGGGTCTCAACAGATGATCCTTGCTTCGATTCATACGTAACTTTCCTTCTCTTTGTGTGTGCGTGTGTTTGTTGATCTCAGTTGAAATGGTTCAAGACAAAGAAGACGTGGCATTGAGATTTCCCACCGAGAGAATGATTGATGGGCTCATTGGCACTCCGGACGCACAGAGAGTGCCGCTTAAAATGGGGTCACTGAACAACAACAGTAACGTGTTAACAACGCCAGTGAACCAACGTGGAAAGCAACTAGAGAAGAACGCGTGGTTAATCCTTTCCGCTTCGAATGTCAGACGACGCCTGTTCGACGCAAAAGCAATTAGGTGCAGTGTTGTCGACACGGAACACGCAAAAATGTAGCCAGTCTGGATTTCTTACTAAGCCCGGTCAATTGCCTTTTCATGCAAATGACGACAAATGTGTGTACGGACGTCTCATTGGCCGCTTTCCAGAAGCGCTGCTTATTGACGCCGTAAGTAAATAACTTACTCAACGGTCCTTTGCCGTATGTATTACTCTGACACCGGATCTTTGGTGTCACGAGGTCGACACCGCGTGACAAACCAGCATTGAAGAAGAGATGGGACAACTAGCGGGCGGAGAAAACAAGCGTGTGTGAACAGGCTTGGCATGGCGGAGTGACACCCTTTTTGATTTCCTTCTGTTCAATTGACTTAGGTTTCTTTAAGCTGAGGCTAAATCCACATCTTCCATATAGTCTGCACGGAATTCCTTACTTCTGACGAACCACGCGCGGTCCAGCAGCGGGAAGAGGTGGAGGCGAACCAACGCATGCGACAAAGGCGCAGTCGGCGGGTGCCTCCTGGAACACGAGACGTGAATGGGACTTGTTCATTTCCGGCGATCGTGTCGTCGCTGCCGCAGCCGCCGGCACAATCGCCTCGTGACGTGCGAGGTCACTTGGCTCTTTTATGCGGCGCGTTAAACGGGCCGCGACTATAATGTAGCTGCTCCGACTTTTCACGCGCCGTCAAGTCTCGAATTCGTCTGTCGCTTTCTAGATCCGTCTTATTAAGCGCTCGAGCCTACGAGACGCATGAGATCTGCTGAAACAGACGCGGGTGCACGGTGTGTGCAGTGTGATACGTTAGCACTTCCAAGGTTTTCGAGTGGAGCTACCGTGCTGGTAGTGCGCCACCACAGCTGGAGAAAAAGCGACCGAGCGAGTTCGCGCGTTGTTATATCTTTCTTATCCTGGTACTCCCAGTTCATGCATGGCAGTACTAAATGGAGGACCATAGCGCTGAAGCTTTACAGCGGTTGTGGTGATACCAGAACGCACAGCCTGTATAGCGAGTGAGGGACGGCAAATGGAGGGAGACGCAATAAACGTTCGTCGCGACAATTCCGATCTACATTAGGAGGGGTGGTTGGAGATCTGGAGATAAAGATGCGCGCGCGCTCTGCACGTATGGCAAAACGCGCTGGTGATCAGAAGCGCGAACGTTTATGAGCTTGAGCTCGGCGAATGTGATGCGCAACACGAGAAATCATGCGGGCCGATATCGTTGGGATAGGCATCTAATTTTGTTCGCGTCTCGTATTGGCTGGTGTCGGCAAAGCAATGGTGATAAATAAGAACGTCGTACAGTAAAACCCCCTCGACGTTTATACACGTCTATTAGGCGTAATATTTTGCGAGACCTTCACTGCAATGTGCACGAAGACTCATTACATTGCGTTGTGTCCTGGTATGATTGCGACGTTACGCTGCCACGAAAAGACGAGGGACCACGTCAGCAATGTATACCTGCCTGTGAAATGATGACAGAAGGGGCCAAATTTTCTCAGTCACCTTTCCGGCAGAGGCACTTGAAACATATTCTATGGAGTTCAGACGGAAATCACGGCGTTCACGAAAGAGGGAGTAGAAGAAGGACAGTAACCGTCCGTTTTTTTTTCAACCTGATGAAACCGTTTTTCTCCGACTAAAATCAACGCCTGGTACGGGTGTTCGGTGTAGTTCGGCACGTCGTGTACACCGAACTTCGTTGTGTGTGGTCAACCGTATCCGCCGCCAGAGTGACAAACGGGGTGATTCCGCGTGAAGTACAGGCCATTTTAGAATTGCCAGGACTCGCATTCTCAAATCACTCACCCTAGTAATATGCACCGTAGCAAAGACGGCCCCATAGTCACAGCATTGTTACGGAATGCCCTCAACCAATTAGGAGAAAATATTGCCAAGGAAAACTTACTTCAATTCGGCCCCCGATGCTCATATATACCTATCAGCTCTGAATAAATTAAAACTAATACAGAACAATTCAGTATCATTAATATCGTGGCTAACATAGAAAATGAGCCATAATTAAACGTATACTTCTTCCCCTCTCTGCTATGAAGTATAGTTCGGGTATGCGCTATACTACAAAGCCAGATGCCATATTTAGTCGGACCCCTTTTCTTCCTCTGTCTAGGACACTGACTGTTTATGATCAGCGGATCAGTTACAACCTTGTGCGCACCAAAGGTGCGTTATATAAAAAAAGTAAGAGAATTTCCCGTACTTCGAAGATGGAAACCAGCGACTGCGGCATGCACGCTCTGCGGCAGTATACCTTCGCGTTGATTTCACGCTCATTCGCGCTTCTTCGGTTCTCGCTCTTGTTCCTCCGAGCGAATGACACGCGTCCTTCCCATAGAGAGTCCAAAAGGTTAATCGCTGACAACAGCGCTAGCGAGATCAATACTCCACGATGCAGAGGGGCACAATAATTGGTAGACCACCACCGAGTATTGTGACACTTGTGATCGGACGTCGGCGGAAGGCACCTGTGGCGAAGGAGCGAGCGTCGTTGTTAAATGCGGAGGATGCTTGATCATGGCCTTCACGCGTAGAACGCGACGGCGTTCCCCGTCCGCATGGCCTTCTCGATCGGTAGCCTGCAGCATTGCTACTCGGTGGACACCACAACCCCGCCGCAAGGAGAGGAATATCTGTGCGCGTAATATTGGCCGCTTCGAACAATACGAAAATGTCTCCTGAACTTTCAGTTGCGAAGTGCCCACTACGCCATTCCCTTTGAGAATTTGTTTTTGTGGATGAGTTCAGGGCCCGCTATACGAATCAGTAATTAACACGCAGCTGGTCTCATTGTTGATACTTTTGCTGCTGATGATAGTTAAATATGTCTGAGTGCCTTGTACCTAATGACTGCATGGTTCCTTGAAGTTTTCACTCATTGCTTCATTCGCATGTTTGGACATCTGGCGCAATTTTGTGATTCTGTGAGGCAATAATACATGCGTTAAGCATAGCCCTCCTAACTGCATGCCATTCGTATAGTTTCTTTTGTCTTTCCCGAATTGCGTAGAAACACGCAGTCACACGAAGTGCATCACGTGTTGCTGTGTTTTTACGCGTCGTCTTCTTCGTGTAGTTTGGCGTATTAAATCTTTCGAGCTCGGCTTCGACAGCTTCGCTCTAAAACGCTTGCGCAAGGGAATACGCGTACAGTCATTCAAGAGTGATGACGATGATGGCGATGATTAAGATGATTATCTGTGGAGTGTAACGTTCCAAAACCACCACAATTCAAGGGTGAGAACTGGTTTTCATGCAGTCTGTTGTCAGAACGCGAAGCGAGCCGTTTCATCCGAGTTAGCGCGCGCCTGCGCTTGAGACCGTCCGCATGATGATCAAATTGTTCACAGTTCCTGCTCGATCCAGCGCCTCTCGAGCGAACGAGCCCTCGCATTCATGTTACTTCGCTCGAGGAAATAACGTTTCCTCCCTACCTAAGGAGTAATCGATGGCGGATGCGGGGTAACGTAAGCAGCACGCATGCGCAGAACAGGGCGGCCGTGAGCTGGTCTCACGGACGTATATGAGATCCACCTCGTTGCGTGCGTTTCTTGAGCACGTAGACAGCTTCGTGCGGGTGCTAGAACAACATAACGTGTTTGAGCGCGCGCTGATAGCCTGCATCGAAACACGCTGACGTGATTATTGGAGCGGCTCTGGCTTTTCGAAGACTGACCACTTATACAGGCTACGCAATTTCAGTGAATGCAACCCTTTCGAGGAAAACATGAGACACACTGTGCGGTCGACCGAGATCGCTGTCCGCTTGACGTAATCGCACGAAAACGTTTTCAGCGCTCGCACTGTCCGAAGTTGTATACAGCTGAGCGTGTTGCGCGAGCAGCAGGTTCGTATACGAACCTGCTGCTCGAAACAAGAGAAACCATCGTAGGTAAGTCGCTAGGTGGCTCCAATTCAGAGTACAATGCTCAATTCGAACTAGGCTGCATATTCAGTACAAAGTGTTCATGATGGCCCGAAGATGGAGCTACGTGGTATCTCACCGCGCCCCGCCGTGATGGTCTAGTGGCTAAGGTACTCGGCTGCTGATCCGCAGTTCGCGGGCTCGAATCCCGGCTGCGGCGGCTGCATTTCCGATGGAGGCGGAAATGTTGTAGGTCCGTGTGCTCAGAATTGGGTGCACGCTAAAGAACCCCAGGTGGTCGAACTTTCCGGAGCCCTCCACTACGGCGCCTCTCATAATCATATAGTGGTCTTGGGACGTTAAACCCCACATATTAATTAATCAATGAAACGTCGCCCCCTCCCACTTCAGATATACTTCCGCAGCTGCGCTCTGTCCTATCTGGCTTCTTTCTGAGACGTTCTCTTGTGCACTAAGAACGATTATTTCTTTACAAAAGCTCCCTGGGGTGCTTCCTGAATATCGGAGGACCTATATTTTCTGTTTGTGAGTTGTTGCTTATCTTCCATAGGTGGCGCCACTTGACCATGCGGCAGCGGCGGTGCATGTTATTCGGCACTATGGGCTGCGCATATGCGATCTCCGTTACCGAACAGACTAAAACTGCTTTCGAACTCCCGTGGCACAGTCCCGAAAGCAAGTGTATCTTCCATCTTCTTCGGTTCTTCACACGCCAGGCACGTCGACTGGCGATCGGCGACACGCTTCGTCGACTGGTGACAGGCTTAAGCAAGTCACCTGCAAAAACAGAGCGTGGCTTGGCCACATAACTATGGTTCCTAACCAGGCAAGATGGCGAATCCATGCGCTACTCTGCTCCCGTAGAGAGCATATACAGCGACTGCAGCCAAAACATGCACAGTGCGCAACTATAGTGGGGGGTTTAAAGCTGCCTAAACATTACAAAGAGTGCAGCTGCATAGGTGCGCGTGGCGCCTTACGGACGCGTGGTTCATACTTCGCCAATTTGAAAAAGGAAGACGTATAGTGTGCTGTTCGCAACCGTACTTGAGGCAGGAATTCTAAGATAGTTAGAAACGGCCAATGTTATGCGCACGAACGTTCCTTGTCTTGGCCCGATAACGCTGTAGCATTCTATACTCTTGAAGGTGAAATTCCAGCATCCACCAATTTTTATACGATATATTAGCAGCAAATCAGCAACACAGAAAAATTATTTCATCCTACTGTATGATGATGGCAGACAGTGGCGGTCACCCAAGTATCACCCTACTATAAGAGGGTTCGCTTGTACGCGAACTAATATACCAGAACTCGGCTCTTGTGTTCGTCTTTTAGGTTGGTTTCGACAAAGTAATAGCAGCAGGTCGTGTTGTTACAGAAAAAAACTTCGGTTACTTCAATTATCACTCGTAAACACTGAAACAGAAAGCTTAAGCAAAACTGCAATTCGGCCTAGTTGGAACATATTCATCGTGAAATGTTTGCGCAGGCACAATGGGACACAGAAAAGAACACAAACAGGCGCAATTTAACAACTGGTTTAATTTTCAAAAACATTCACTTCGCACCCCTCAGATCTGCGCCATCTGGTCATCAAAAAACACTCAAACCGCGCACATTTCAGAACTTACGATCACAAGCTCATTGAACAACAGACCGGAGCAAAATTTCTTTCGCTAGTATAAGGCAACCGAAGCGTGGCTAACACACTCATCTTTCAGCTTGTCAATGAGATAGGCTTTCATTATTTCTCTTGAAATTCTGTTTCGATGGCTATATTCCAACGTTAGTGTTGTTAAAACAAGGACAGCATGCATGCATGCTCATTGCAATCCATCGTGTATTGGGGCGACCTTTGAGACTCGACATACGCTCCCTTAGCCTGGAGTTAATACATCTGCCAGTCTGCCCTATATATGCACAACCACACGTCAGAGGTTTACAATAGACCACATAGTGTGCACATCCAATAACCTTGAGCTTGTTTTTTATGCTGCATTCCTTATGCACACTGCTCACTTTGTCCCATTTCTGGCTGACGAACGCGCACACTCCTATTTTTTTAATAGCCGAAAACATCACCTCCAGCTACTTTTTTTATTCTATGCGAAAGCCCGTGCACATAAATAAGAAATTGCTACCACCTTACATCTAGAACCAGACAGCCCACCAGTTTTAAAAAATGGCCCCGTTCTATGTTTGAGTTCTTTAATAGCCTGATACGTATACAAGAACATCCCAGAGAACCGGTACGCTGCGTCCTGGAGCCGAGCAAGCTGTTCATGAAACAGTCTATGGAAAGTGAGAACAAGATTTTAACAGTGCAGACCGAATTTTGTTTTCACACTCTATAATGTAAACCTCTGACGTATAGTGGTGTATATGTATGGCAGACTGGCAGATGTATTAACACGAGGCTAGGGAAGCATATGTCGAGTGTAAACGGTCGCCCCAATACACATTTAGCACTGCATTGCAGTGAGTCTGCATGTTCTGCTGTTTTAACAACACTACCATGGATTTATTGATGATTGATATGTGGGGTTTAACGTCCCAAAACCACCATATGATTATGAGAGACGCCATAGTGGAGGGCTCCGGAAATTTCGACCACCTGGGGTTCTTTACCGTGCACCTAAATCTGAGTACACAGGCCTACAACATTTCCGCCTCCATCGGAAATGCAGCCGCCGCAGCCAGGATTCGAACCCGCGACCTGCGGGTCAGCAGCCGTGTACCTTAGCAACTAGACCACCGCGGCGGGGCGACACTACCATGGAATATAGGCATATAAACAAAATTTCAAGGGAAATAATGGAAGCCGATCTCATTGACAAACTGAAAGATGAGTAGGGTAGCCAGGTTAAGGTTGCCTTACTAGAAAAAGGAATATCGCTCCTGTCTGTTGTTCAATGAGTTTATGGCCGTAAGTTGTGATATGTGCGCAGTTAAAGTGTTTTTTCGTAACCACATGGCGCACATCTAAGGGGTATTAAGTGAATATTTTCAGAAAATAAACAAGTAGTTAGATTGCACCTGTTTGTGTTCTCTTCTGTGTCCCCATGTGCCTGCGCAAACATTTAGAGATTGAAAGTTTGTTTGTACTATATTGTAACAAAAAACTCTTATTCCGCTTTCAAATAAAAGGAATATGCTCAAAGTCAAGCTCACACCCTTATAATGTTGTATCTAGCTTTGAAAAAAAGCATACTTGAAATATTTGGACAGACGAAAGGAGAAAACTGTTGAAAGTAAACGGCATACTCACTAAAGCTTCTATTTTTTTACCAATTGTTGGTCGAGCAAGAAGGCTGAAAGATAGGAAGCGTCGAAGCGCGCCGCTAATGAGTGGCCGAGCAGGAACTGGGTTTCATGACGCATACACGCGATGTTGAGACATATCGAAGACCCACCGCGCCGCACGCAGCGTGTCAGGGAGCGGCCCGCCCAAGTCGAAATTGCACAAGCGAATCTGAGAGGGACGTGTCCTTAATTAACTGCGCCAGACGTAATGGGCGAATTAGCGACGCGGCAGACCGCTACATGGTGCATGCATTGCGGGAGGATCGTAAACAATTAGCCGCTTCGTCGGACGTTTTCTGGGGCACGCGGCAGACGCATGCTATATAGCGGGGGTTGCTCTCCATAGCTCGCCGTGGCTGCCTGGAAGGGTTGTTTAATTATCTCTATTGGCTGATCCGAATAATGAATTCCATTCGAATTCTGAATATGTCGAGGAGATTTCTTTTTACTTCAGAACGCCGCTGCTCGTATATACAGTGAAAATTTATTAATTGGACCCTCGTTAATTCGGAAAATAGATGAATCGGACGTGTTATCCGGTCCCAGCCATCATATGCATTGCGAAAAGAGGTTTATTCGCGGTACGTTTTTGAGGTTTCTACAAATACAACACAGTGAGTCACAGCACAGCACCGTCCAGAATAGTTCCGCTGACCCGCATTCCGAGGCGAGCGAGCCGAGCACGCTGAGCGTTGGCGATGCTGCTGATTGGAGACACTTCTTCTTCGCAATTCACCCCAGCTGAAAAAAGGCCATCTTCACTACCTCAGAGTCTGGAGGCAGAGGGTGATGTTGCGGCTTGAGGCGGGCCACACGTGGACGATATCCCTTCCACGCTAGCGCAGTCTTCAGACGGGGATTCGCCGGCCAGATTTTACAGGGAGGATTTCCTCACAATAGTTGAATAACGTCAAAATCTAGTTAATTTCGTAATATTTGGCCGCGACCATGTTGATTCGGACAATCGTTGGAGAGCACCGAGTGTCTAGTGACTAAGGTACTCGGCTGCTAACTCGCACGTCGCGGGTTCGGATCCCGGCTGCGGCGGCTCCATTTCCGATGGAGGCGGAAATGTTGTACGCCCGTGTGCTCAGATTTGGGTGCACGTTAAAGAACCGCAGGTAATCGAAATTTCCCGAGCCCTCCTCTATACGACATCTCATAATCATATGGCGGTTTGGAGACGTTAAACCCCACTTATCAATCAATAGATTTGAAAAAATCTATTTGTATCGCAGTAGTGAAATACTATATGCATTGAATGTATAGCAATACTGCGAAGACACGGTTATCCCGCTACTCTCCTGTCGGAACTGAGCCGGTGTGTATCGAATAGCGAAAGAAAAACTTGTATGCGCTCAGTACGTGAGTGTGCCCGGCCAGTCGGCGAAACACAGAGAACAGTGAAGAATCCCCCCACACGCACAGAACGTTCGATGTGGTGAAGTGTTCGACGCGACTGACCTCAGAATCGAGGAGGCAATGCTGACGATCTTAAATCTCGCTCAAGGCTGGCGAAGCAGTGCCAGTTCTTTTTTTTTTCTCCAGTGACAATTTCAGTATTTTTTAGTTATAACACGAAGGTTTGTTCACCTACAATAATATACAGCCTTGTGTATAGCACCAGTCTTGAAAAGAAACTCAAGCAGTGCTATCTAGATGTTAGTGTATTTTAGAAGCTGTGGTTACTTTAGTGCAATTCGCGTGAAGCTTCTCAGCAAAACGGATATGTGTAAAATAAGGGCATACTTTACCTCACTTCAGTGGTGTTTGTTAGCGAGTCGAGCTTCACGGCTGACTTGCAATTTAATTATCTGCAGCATTATCGACAATGTTACGGTACACTTGACCAATGTATATGCGGAACACCAACACCCATGTAGCTTCAAAATATCTTACTGTCTGTATTCCTATATCTATATTCTTGTAAATCTATTCCAGCATACTTTCTTCGTCTTTTGCAAAATTACGTTCGCATTATCCCGTTATGTCTTTTATAAATGTATCTCAGTACCCGTACTTTTAGACTTCAAGCACGTGTATTTCTATATTTCTATTTTCAGAATACGTTTATGACGATTTGCCCTGCCCTGATTTCTCCACATTCATAGACGCTCTTCAGGATATACAGGGTGTCCCAGGTAACTTTAGCCAGAGTGTAAAACTATGCCAGAACACGCGATTACGACGCGATCAAATGCATGTTGCTCACTGTTGCTGGGAGTTAGACTATTTTTTGTGTTCTCAAATATTGTTTATTTGGTATGTTTAATTAACTAACCTACAAGAAACGAAGATAGATAAAAAATTTCAATGAGAAAGTTGTAGATCGGTTTGCAAAGCGTCCGATTTTAGAGTTTTGAACTTTATATCTGTTGGTTATTACTGTTTTTCTGCTAATTAAAAATGCCCCCGAAATGCAAAAAAAAATACCACGTGACAAACCCACTCGTGCACCAGTGTGCACAATGATTCAAAGTACAGTGTGTGTATTCTAAGTGCTCCCTAACGTTTCACGTACGAACGACCATAGAATTTTCTCCACTGTGCTGTCTCGGCAAAGTGGCAACGATGGTGGTAGCTTTACGGTGAACACGTTTTGCTATCCGCCACAAAACGATAACCGCTGTGACTGCTTATCGCTATCATGAACCGGTGCCAGGAAAGCGTGTCGTTCGTACACGGAACGTTGGGGAGCGCTGGAGTCATCGTGTGCACTGACGTGCGAGCGGGTTTGTCATGTGGTATTTTTTTTGTATTTCGCGGGCATTTGTAATTAGCAGAAAACACTAATGCTTAAACAGATATAGAGTTAAAACTATCTATTTGGACGTTTCTCTGACCTATCTACAACTTTCCAAATAAAATTTTTATCCGTCTTCCTTCCTTCAAAAGTTAGTTAATTAAAGAGATCTTAAAGAGATCTAATAAACAATATTTGAAAACACAAAAAGTAGTCTGACTGACTCCAGGCAATGGTGCACAACATGCATTTGGTCGCGTCGTAATTATGTGCTCCGGCATGTTTTTGAACTCTGGCTAAAGTTACGTGGGACACCCCAGTATATGCTGAATGCTTCGTTGTCCCGAAGCTACACATGAACAGCAGTTGTGACATTGTAGCTCTTGTAAAGAACAACTTCCTCTGATACAATGGTGTTCTATGCAACATTCACAAGGAAGAAACAAAAACGAGAATTAATTGATCTGCGTATTCAGGCATCAGTGCTTGAAAAGAGAGAAAAGCATATTCGAATGTCCTATAGTAGTGTTGGTCTGTGTTCGCACATAATGTTTTTGAAGAGTGCCTTTGTGCTAATAAAATGGTTTGAAGCATTATTTTGTTGTTTGCTTGTCACTCTCTTGTGTTTGTGTGTGTGTGTGTGTGTGTGTGTGTGTGTGTGTGTGTGTGTGTGTGTGTGTGTGTGTGTGTGTGTGTGTGCGTGCGTGCGCGCGCGCGCGGCATCGGCTTCGCAGGGCCGCGTCTGTTCTATCTGAGTAGGCAAGCGCAGTTCGAAGAACTTTTCCACTATAGCCTTGTTTTTAGAATCACACGTTATGGAGCTTTCAAGACAACACTACTCTCTTTTTGTTGACTCAGTGTACAAGTTAGGCTATCGGGAGTCAAGCATCAAATTTAAGCACATCGCACTCATCATTTGAAAGTGCGGCAAAGAAGCGCCCACTGCGGTGCGCTTCAGGAGAAAAGCACCACAGCGCCGCCTAGTTGTTTCCTTGCAAACAGCCTCAAGAACCGCTCTCGTCCCACTGCCCCTATCTAGTTCAAAATACTGTGGTGTGTGGCATCTCGTTGGCCGCGGGCGTTCATAAAGGTGTGGTCGCCATCCACAACCACATTCTTGGAGACCAATGCTTTAGCGGACATGGCAAATGTTTTTTTCCTTTATTGGCGGGAAAAAAAGTGCGTGTGGTGGCGGTGGCCGTGGCAGTGCGTAATAAGGTCAGAAAACATTTCGGGCTAATTAAGACATGGAGTTTTGGTGCCATAGTTGTATTGTGAAAGGACACTGCAGGATAACGAAAATTGCGGTTTTTAGGCTGCTCTCATTCACAATAAGTGCTAAATTTATGTACTCATCAAGAAAGTGAAAGTGTGTTGGTATGTAAGAGACATTTGTTTATTGGCTTTCCTGGTACCTTCTGTAATTAGTGCTTTGGATATTTAGACACTTTTTAATGTTCCGTGAACTACGAATTAGGAGCTTTTACTGTAGTGCTTGTAAAGCGTGCCCATATACTTCCAACATTACTTTTCAAAAGTTGTCAAATGGCCCTCTATCGAACTAAAGCAGCTTCATAGGAGGCAAGATCCCATTCGAGACCTCAAGATCCCATTCGGCTTTCTCGTCGAATGGGATCTTGAGGGCGCGGCCTTGCATATCAGAGCTGTAGAGGGTCGTGAAAGCTCTATGATTCCTGAAAGTAGCTGGACTCCATGAGAAATTTCATTCGGCTGATGGGTGGCATGCAGTATACATCGGCCTTCCATCCTTATGGTTCTTCCCGTTTTTCTTTTCCTAATGCAGGTTGCAAAACTGTGCTCAGTGCTACTTAAGCTCCCTCTATTTCCTTTATCTCGATGTCTCTGCCTGGTTGAAGTGGGTGAGCTTTTTATAGGCTCAGCCTGTTTCAAGTGTCGTTGGGAACCAGATAATATTGAAACGGGTAAATTTATACGCTCTACTTCTACTACTAAACTTATCTACTACTCACTCTACTACTTCTCTACTAAATCACTCGGAGACGTGTGGCGTGCAAGTGTTCTGTGATACAGGTCGACAAAGCACTCTTGTATATCGAATGCACTATAGAAGAGAAACTTGGGCTAGTTGGTTGTAATTCATTATGAAGGAACAACAAAGCTAAAAACGGACGAAGACAGGGGAAGACATGACGCAGGCGCTTACTCGCAACTAAAAGTGTATTGGGAGGCACAAACGCACATATATAAAGCATCCGACTACAGTCAGGTGACACATCGTAGCATCTGTCCAGCAGAGCAGTCAGGGTGTACGAAAATAATTACTCATGAGGAGGTGAAACATTTGTAAGAACATCCGAGGAAACAAAACAACAAACCATCTGCGGGCATAAAACATGCATGACCGTCCACAAAGTAAGTGTTTTAACAGGGCAGCGTTAAATCCAAGTATCGCACTTCCTTTCACCAAGGACGACAACATTTTGTTTAGCTCAGGATGCAGATAAGTAAATGTCATTCTATGCATTAGAGTCATAACATGTGCCTCTTATGTTGTTTCGGACCAATCAAAGGGGTAAGTAGGCTCATTTTTTTGCCGTGATATTAACATTACACACAACTTTGTAAGAAAATTAGCCGTTGCACTAGAGGGTTCTTGGAGTGTACGCCTACGTGTGACATTTTTCCTGAATTTGTATAGCTATCTGAAGGTAATCAATTATCCTGCATTTCTAAAATCGAAAACAGTGGTGGTAAAAACGTGATGAAGAGAATACTGCAGCTTCAGGGAGCCTAATTTAGTGTTTCTTTTCTTTTTTCTAAAGCAGTGATTGTTCAACCTGGTCAGAAAAGGACATCCTAGTAATGCGAATTAAGTTAACCCGTGTATCTCGGGGTTAGAGCATTCGAAAGCATTTATATGCACATGACAAAACAATCCGCATTTCTTTTCATCCCACCTTGCTCTCCCTGTCCCTATTGAAGTATAAAGAAATAACCCTGACAGTTACTGACGTCTCCATATGCTCGCGTGAGCCGCTTTAGAGGCTTTAACTTTTGACTTCTTGCAAGCAGAACACGGGCAAGGTTGTTTTGAAAGACGGACTCCTTCTTGGCGGAGACGCCAAAAAGTTCAAGCCGTCGTGTTGTCGAATGATGCTGAAGGTCGTGCTTCGCTAATACCGAACGTTCTTGCGAGCTGCTCTAGGATGATGGACGGCCCTTTTCTTGTTGCGGAAACAGTCAAAAGATGGATGGACGGGCCTGTACATTCTTCGCGCGCATGCGGACAAGGCGGCACCTCCCCTTGAACTCGCCTCCATTTTAGTGAACTCTGTGAGCACGCGAGCTGTTCGACTTAACGCTTCTCGACAATGGTGCGCCAGTAAGGAAACTGTTATAAGTGCGGGACGATGACTGCGTTTTTATTCCTGCTTGACTTCCACATTGCCCCCTTTCTCGCAGCGCTAACTTTAAACTAGTTCCGTGAAGTGTGCGTTGGATGAAAACAGTGGTTGACAAAAAAAGAAGAAAAGAAAAGAAGACGAGAAAGGGCTAGAGCGTGCTTTAGTAAGTTTGATGGGAGAGGCAGATTAGACACTGCTGAAACTATATCCTTATGTGAATCTTAAAGGGAAAAGAAGAGAAAAGTGAGCCGGTAACTGTCTGCGTCAGAGTGTGACACCTCAACAGTAGCTCACGTGGGATGGGGGTAAGGAGGAATTAAAAGGATATGATTAAAGGTATATATATATAGAGAGAGAGAGACAGAGAGAGAGAGATGCGAAAAGACATCGAGCGACGGCAGAAGAGATAGGAAAGATGAAACACGACAAAGGAGTCCCAGGACGGGGCACCACTTGCGAGAGCTTTTGTCGGCGACAGGAGATGGCGTAGGGCTAATCCAGTCAGCCAGAGCTGCGCTGTCGTCGTCGTAGGGGACCGGCAGCAGGAGGTGGCGTAGGACCAACCCAGTCGGCCAGAGCGGCGCTGTCGTCGGAGATCGCGAGGGCACAACCGGTCGGCATGGAATCCAGAGAGCGAGTCCTGAAACTATATCCGTTGCATTTTATGTTCCTCTACCGTAGGATTCCCGAGATTTGTATTTGCAAAGAATATATGCAGCTGGCTCTATAGCGTCCCTGTGGCGGAAGCTTCAAGTGTGCTCTGGTTTGCACGTGTTTCATGTGCAAACCAGAGCACACTTGAAGCCTGGCCACTTCACTGGCCAGGCTTGTCAGCCGCCCATATATGTCATGTGGCGTTACCACGCTCCTAATCAAGTGCCCAATACAAGCCTAACACAAGGCTAACAATGGTGAAAAGCGCGTTAACATCGATAACCGAGATCTAAAATTTTATATTAACGAATATAACGAAAAAGTCATTAATCACTAGTTTAAAATCGCGAAAAACGCTCCCGAACCATGCGGCTGACACAAGCACCGCCCACGAGAGGGCATCGCCACCTTGCAACGCGTATGATTGCTTCTCCGATGCTACACCTGACTGAGCTCGCTGCATACGACCCGTATCTCAACTGCCGTAACAAGTAGGAAGTCGATGAACAGCAGCAAAAAGTATAGCGCCTATGTAGCACAACCAGTTTGGGAATCATCCTAACAAGATTGTACACTCATGCCGGGAAATACCTACATGCTTACCTCAAACATCGACGTTATTGATGTTTTGGTAGACGGAGCAACGGGAATTCTACGAACGGTAATCACTGGCTGCCCATACTACGCACTTCCTCAGGTTTCGCAGTAGGGGAGCTGCATTCTTCTACCACACGTGTTCTCAGTTTTGTGCAATCGAGCATGCAGCATTATGCATTGTTCTGGATAATAACCGGGACGTTACAAAGAATAGCGGAGTTAGCTTCTCTATAATGCAGCTCAGAGTGTAATTTTTTTCAATATATATATATACAATGCAGATCTGAAAGCAATGGAGCGTATAGTTACGATGCCATGCTGAATGTGAGCTTACAAAAAGCATGGAGTTTATCATTTCTTTCCTTTATTTCTTTAAGGCCCCATTGGGAGTGAGTTACAGGCACTCAAGTCCGTTGAATGGCTTCTGTTGTGTACGAGATAAGCATTCGATGTCTCGGTTAGCATCATGTTGTAAAGTCACGTCCATAATTGAAAGCAGTCAAGATTTTAGTTGGAGCAGGTTCTCCGTTCACTCTTTGGAACGTATATGAAATTTTGGCTTGCTAGCGCAAGAAATTCTTTTTTACGCTTTACCATATGCTGGAAGGGGCACAGCCTGGGGATGGAACACCGGGCCCGTGCCCCCCCGCCTTCCCCTCTCCTCGAATTTTTTTTCGCCTTGGTCAACCGTGGCATACAGAGCGAAAAATGGCAATATTAAAGAGGTGACTCCCCCCCCCCCCCCCGCCGTCCCAGAAAAATTTTCTGCCTACTCCTCTGTATGCCGGTAACTACAATTATCAACTATATATTAGCTTGTGCGTTGAAAAAGGGAAAGCATACGCTGCGACGACCGTGAAATATTTCTTCGTCGGTACTCCCGCCTAAATATAACACTGACGCGGGAGCAAGCAATATGTTTTAGATATGCGAGCTCGGAAAGTGCATTTTTTCCCGCCTTTGACGCACAAGCTTTGGGTTCAGAGTCAATATATTTTGCGCTCACGTTCTTACATTCTCTTGCACCTTCCAAAACGCATTTTTTACTCATTTAGTGCTCGGAGGATGCAAAAATGCAGCTTAACACACAATCATGCCGATTTGTAAAAATTACTCCCCGCCCCTGTACTTTATCATATATACGTACAGCGCGTCATTCGCCATAACTATTGCGGTGGCTTGTAGTACACGCAAGAACGGGTTCTATTAACCAGATGTGAGTGTTTCTACGATACCGAACGGAGTGACAGCGATGGATCCTGATTCGTTTTCTAAAGAGACCTTCCAAAATCGACGCATTCCACACGCACTCCTCCAGGTGCTCGTCGGCCACTCGTGCGTGAACAAGCATATGCGTTAGTCGCGGGACATTTCTCATCGATCACGCACCACTCGACGTGCTGAGCGACATGGCGACGACAGTCGAGGGAGTGTTCAGACGGGCGACACGCGCGATCCGTCACAGACGGTGAGCTGCGCATGGAAGGGCGATGGAGAGGGAAGCAAGCGAAGCTATTCGTATACCCCGAAAATACGGAGGCCGATTCGCAGCGCAACGTTGAAACGGCATCGCCGTAACAGCGATAACCGCCACTTCATGGATGCCAAACCGTTCGCGTGCACGTTTGCCGCTCCGTCAGACCCTTGTGCCGGGCGGTGACTCCGGTCGGGATGGCAATGAGAAAGAGATGAAGCAACGAAGACAGATATTCTAAACTGGGTCAGACATTATTGATCGCTGTCGGCCGCCGAGTGGCAAAATGAATGCGCCGATTACTCCGCCAATGTCCGATGACCTTCTGCAAACTTTGGGCGCCCAGCGAAAATTGCTCGCCATGGCACTATTCATTTATCTGTTTTATTTTACCCTCAAGATACAAGGTACATTACAGAGGGGAGTGGCTACGATATATACGTGTATAATAAGTAAGAAATAATATAGAACTTGACAAGGGTTACACAAGATATAAACTAAGAAGCAGATAAGTACAATAACACACAGTAAATATACAGGCGTAAGTGGACGTAGTGGACGTAGTCGCCTCGTCGCGACTACGTCCACTATATACCTTGATACGAACTCCTGAACAGACCGCGGGGTATGTGGTCAGCAACCAGCTAATTCGCAAATGGCGCGTCCGAATGTTGTGACTGGATAGATCAATCCCGATTCTCGTGCCCGTTGTATACGGGTTCTCGAACACGTCGCAACTGCAGTCGTGCTTCTTTCGTCGGGAAATTGAGCTTGAATTGCCTTCACATAAATAAATGCGCAGGTCTTGACAATATTTCTGCGTATCACTTAAAACTGGTTGCGCGTAATATTTCTGGGATACTTAGTGATATCATTATTCTAATGTTTCAGCAAGGCGTATTTCCTAAACTTTTAAAGAAATATAAAATAGTTCCGGTATTCAAAAAGGGTGACAAAAGAACAGTTTCTAATTATCGGCCCATATCAATTCTTTCTTCCCTCAGCAAAGTTATTGAAGAACTGTTCATTGATCGTTTAAGTAATTACCTAAGCAAATTTAATATACTTCATCCGTGTCAATTTGGCTTTCGTTCAGGCAGTTCGACAAGCTTAGCACTAGTTTCATTAATTGATTACTTAAAAAAATCGATTGACTCTGGTAAATTTGTTGGATCTGTCTTCCTAGATTTCACCAAGGCCTTTGACACCATTAATCATGCCACCCTGTTTAACAAATTGGAGGCCTATGGGGTAACTGGAGCTCCATTAACCTTCCTGAAAAATTATCTGCACAATAGAGAATGCTCGGTGTACGTATCAGGCGCTTCTTCTGAAACTAAGCTAATAAATCAAGGCGTGCCCCAGGGGTCTATTTTGGGCCCTTTATTATTTATTATTTATATTAATAATCTTGTCGATGCAATTAAATCAACTCACTGCGTGTTATACGCAGACGACACGACTATAACTGCAGCTGAGGACTCTCTAACTGCTCTTACTTTACACTTGAATAACACACTTCTAGATATTACTAAATGGTGCTACGAGAACCAACTTATTATTAACCCAGCCAAAACCAAGTTTATGATATTTAGGTCCGCTCAAAAGCCATTGCCTTTTCATCAACCCTTAACCCTAGGTCCTCACTCTATACCCACCTGTGATACTGTAATTTTTCTTGGTGTACATCTTGACTGCCATTTAAAGTTTAATCTCCACACTGATCACCTCAGAAAGAAAACTGCATTCGGAATTCGGGCTATAATAAAAGCTCGTGAAGTTTTTCATATAAACGTACTTTTGTCTCTGTATTTCGCCTTCATTCATTCCCATATCATGTATGGTATCGCTGCTTGGGGAAACACGTATGACTGTCATCTGTCACCCATTCAGAACATACAACATCAGGCGATCCGCATTATCACTAATAGCTCACGATACTACAGTGCAAGCCATCTACTCCAAGACAACAAAATCCTACCTGTTCGTAAGTTATTTTTTTATAGCATAGCCGTTCTTCTGTTTCAATTGCGCAATGCACTGCTACCGTTTGAGTTCATTGATTCAGTTTTCTTACAAAACAACAATGTAACCAGATTCGCAATGAACCTTAACTTTTTGCTACCCGCGTCGCGCACAAATTATGGAAAAATGACCACTGCCTTTGCGGCCATTACTTTTTGGAATAACATGCCTCTTTCTGTTAAAACGATGCCCACATTGTCATCATTCAAAAAAGTCGCTTAAAAGTTTTCTGTTAAATTATTAGCTGCCTGTATATGGGCTTTGCGTTTTTGGTTATGCCATTTAGATCATTGCATTTCGACTGACAATGTCCGCCACTGAACGAGATGTTTTTTTTCTTTCTTTCTTTTTTCTTTCCTTATTTGCCTTGCTTTTTGTTGCCTGATGTGTCACTTAGCCTAAAATAATTACTTATCACTCTATATTGTATAATTGATTTCCATTCACTCGTTGCTTGTTAACTTGATCTGATTTATTGATTGTTATAATGCATCAAGGGTCCCCTTACAGTTTTTAACTTTGGGACCCTCGTCTGTATATTAATATTACTGTACTACTTTTTTGAAATGAATAATAAACTGGAACTGAACTGAACACAAGGGCACGTTGCTGGGCTAGTTAATAAGGCTTCATAATACACATGCGCTTTCTACATGTCCCATTCTTCTCAATACTTGTAGCGTTTGTCTACGCCTTTTGTCGAGCACGAAATATTAGGCGCCGCTCTCCCTGAGCGGATCGTGTCGCGAAACGCCCTTAATCCAGAGCCATTTGCATGTGCACAGTAAAACAGTGTGCTCTTAACTCGTGCTTTGATGTTCTCTGTGGCAGTGCCCATCAACCGTGCTAGCAACATACAAGTTCTCTGCGTTGAAAGTCGCTCGAACACACCTTACACTAAGTGCCATGGAAAGTTTCAATTAAGGAGGCTTACTAAATGTACGACGTATGCTACAAAGTTACAGCGCAATTGTTTTCGTGATAAGATTTAGATGTATCCGACAATCTTACGTTCTGAAATAGTAGTTCAATCGAGGACTCCAGTGGTTATTTCATCTGTGGTATGCAGAGTAGTAAACGTGATACATCACACGTTTTTATTAGTGCGAAAACCTTCAGTGGCTCTGGCGAAGTAGAATGTGACCGTCCGGTGGAGCCCGTTCTCGGGTGACTACACATATGGTACCAAAAGTATAGTGCAGTATGGTAACATATATATGGTACACATATATGGCACACAAGGAAAGGGCGTTAATATGTTTCTAACTTCATCATTGCAAAAGCCTGACACTTAGGTGTAAAGAAGAAGAAGAAAAAGGCGATCTCTTGCCCATGACTTTTGCATTTACGTCTACATAAGCAATGAGTTAAATGAGCCGTATGAAGTTTCCCACTAAATCTTACTGTACTCTAACACCATACTTACACCACATCTTCTCTTAGTGCGACAGCCGCAATACGTATTGATCGCAACAGGTATTACGAATACCATGCATGTAAGAGAGTGAAAAGGAAAGGCACTGACTTCGTGTTGCCTATAACGTATGCCACTCAAGCTAAGGGCCCGTTCCTTCATACATACTCATGGGCTTACTGTTAGCATGTGCATTACAGTATTATTGATTTCATTGACATCGAGATTCGGGTCAGCAGCCAGGCACCACGAACACTGCCCCTCCACGGCGGACCTTGATATGTGGGGTTTAACATCCCAAATCCGCCATATAATCATTAGAGACGCCATGGTGGAGGGCTCAGAAAATTTCGACCACCTGGGGTTCTTTAACGTGAGCTCAAATCTGACCGTATTATTGCCGCGTCTATATTATATCTTATCTATCTCATCCACTTTATATGCGTATATTTATCATAATTATTCGTATATAGTTCCATATATAGTTACATATAGCCACTATAGTTTAGTACACACGTCCGCCGTGGAGGCCCCACCGCGGTGGTCTAGTGTTAAAGTACTCGGCTGCTGACCCGCAGGTTGGGGGATCGAATCCCGGCTGCAGCTGCTACATTTCCAATGGAGGTGGAATTGTTGTAGGCCCGTGTGCTCAGATTTGGTTGCACGTTAAAGAACCCCAGGTGGTCGAAATTTCCGGAGCCCTCCACTACGGCATCGCTCATAATCATATGCTGGTTTTGAAACGTAAAACCCCACATATCAACGTCCGCCGCGGAGGAGCAGCGGTTGTGGTGCTTGGCTGCTGACCCGAACCTCGATAGGTTAGATCCCGGTAGCAGGTCACATTTAAGCGGAAGCCAAGTGCCAGGAGCCTGTATACTTTGCGATGACAATGTAAGTTGAACACCAGATGGTCTAAAATTCTGGAGCCCTCGACTACGGCGTTTCTCATAATCATATCGTGGTTTTGGGTCGTAAAACTCGAGATATAGTTATTTTAGGAGCTTGCTGTGGAAGCTTACTATGCTCGCGGCTTGTGCGGCGGCATCGTCCGGCGTGTACACCAGTATTACTAGTGTACACTTCTCCAGTCGCCGCTCCTGTCACCGCTCCAGTTGCCTCTCCGGTAATTCCAACAATGCTCACTAGATGGCACGCCGCCAGCAAAGGCATCATTTTTCGATGGCCCACGCGCTCGCCTCCTTGCGACTACGTCCACTTCAGGCACTGAGCCGTGCTCCCGACCCAGCGGCAGAAATTAGGTGCCTTTTCTCATCTTCTAAACACTACCAGCACCACCACGTCCATTTCGTTCTCGTCGCTTCCTAGGCACGGCAGCACGTGCAACGTTTTTACGATCAGTGTTACGCACAGGTACCAATATGATCCCAAGCCCCCTCACTTGCCTGCTCTCAACCCCGTTGAAAAACGCCTGATAGCTCCACGCCTGCCACTTAAGAGCGTTAGGCATTTGACTCCCGGCAGCGGTAAGTATATATGGCACGTAGGGGCAGGTGGCTAACGTGCCGATCGACGTGGCCAACACTGTGCAATGCCGGCCGCGGAACGTGCCCGACAACGCGGCCTTCGACGTACACGTCATCCGCCGGCTCGTTAACCAGCCTTGCTGCAGAAATGGTCTCGCCAAGAAACGTCCCGTGCGCCTCCTAACAAGTTCTTCTAACATCATTCACTTTGTGGATATGGGGGTAATTTTTTTAGTGTCCTACACACAAGCCGTTAACCATCTATTCATTTCGTTTTAAACATACGCCATAACAATTCACCAGTATACTTAGGCCTCGTAGCTTTCTGCCAACATCAATGTTGAAAGTTGGACTATTTGTATTTACGGTATCTTAATCGTCGTAAAAGTGTAAGAATCAATGTCATCAGTTGTACAGAACAAAAAGAACTTCGACAACCGCTTGTATATGACACGTTACATTTGCCTGTGCATGCTGCTGTTTGCGGCAGCCCTGTCTTCCGCTAGAACTCTGCGGTCATGCACGGGCGCGGAATGAGTAACAGTATGCCAAAGCTCACGCTATGCGTACAGTAGAGTCACCTTTTCAACGTTTGCTGTTTTCTAAGCCCGCCAGGAAGGGGTTAGACCACGTAAAATGTGTCGCTCGAGCGCTGTCTATTCGTATTACACACACACACACACACACACACACACACACACACACACACACACACACACACACACACACACACACACACACACACACACACAACTATTATACAACTTTTAACAGTACGCGCTGTGGTGCCGCAGCCTCAGTCGCTTTAGCCACCACTCCCGCGGCTTCCTCTCTCCACCCACGACGACGACGCTGCCGCGCGTGGGACGCTGCGAATAACCGACGGCCAGACCACCGAAGTAACGCGGGCGCGCACACCTATGCAGGCGCTGTGAACCACCGTCCGGTTTGCGTGAGGCGCTTTTATGCGGTTGGCGGTGCGACCAGTGGTCTTCGCGCTTCGACGGTTGCCGCGTCTGCTTCCAGGGGCACCACCCTAGACGCATTCGTTGGCGCCCGGGAGGCACTCGTTGTTATTACTGGACGGCAAACCGCTCGCGCCCACGGGGCGGTGCAAGGCCCTTCCGGCGCGCCGTAACAGCGTGGGGCTTCTCTTCCTTGCGACCGCACCAACGACGCTGAATGGCACAAACCGCTATACGCGTTTGGAGATGCGCGGGGCCAATGCTGTCTCACGTCCGAAATGCATATCGGCGTCTATTAGACTTGATTGCCAGCGCCGTGTGACTGTGGCGGGCCGGAAGTCCCAGGCTGATGATCGTGGAAGCTCTACCCTGGTCTCTCTCGTCTTCTATACTTATCCGGAAGCCGCAGTGTCTTACATCTAAGCGGATACTTCATGTTTCGGTGGTAATATCTGATTAGCTACGTCGTGGCTTCCTTTTTGCTCCACGATATGATATATATATATATATATATATATATATATATATATATATATATATATATATATATATATATATATATATATATATATATATATATATATATATATTAGTTTCACAGTTCAATAACCTGAAAAAAAGCAAAACCTTTTTTTCCACACTGCCTTCTTTTGGTCTTGTCTTTCTTTGCGCTTAACAGCTTCCATCAGAGCAAACATTTCCATGAATTGGTACAGACGGATACGGGATAAGATACATATTGTAACTAGATTCCATGGAAATGTGGCATCACGCCCCCATTCCAAACATTTACCTCGAAGACAGATTCACTTCGCAGTATCGCGTCTGCTCGTGTACGTGCGCTAACGCCCGAGTCCACCAGATTTTGGATAGATCTTATGTGCGCATAGCCTGTCTAATATTGGACATGCCTTTAGAAGGAATAAGAAGTGAGTTGTGATACAATCGTGTGCCTTTTTAAATATTGTGGTCACCAACTAATACATAAAAAAGAAGGGCAACACGCACAAGAATATGAATAGAGAAAATGAAAGGTTTGATAAACTGCCCCAATTTGCCCTGGAAAATGTCCTACACGTGTATGTTGTGTGCTTATCTCCAGCTTGTGAGGCGACCCCTAAACGTGTTCATTAGTTCATGTTGGTTTTGGACGCTCATCTGGTTAACCTCCCAGTCTTTCCTCATCTTCTTTCTTCCTCTATCTCTCTTCCCATTGTATCTCGCTGGGTACCCATGTCCCGAAGTCTATAAATTGAAAACATTCGAACTTGCTAAGTTGGTACGGCTATATTCGCAGATTTTACCGAGTCAGTATAATAGGGAAGGGATCACTTCGTGTGTGGCCTCGCACGACATACCTTGGACTATTTGTGAAGCGCCACCACCATGAGGAACAACTAACAGTGTGACCATGCTTTAGGACTACTACGCAATACATACTCCCCTTTTTGGTGCGTCACTGGCGCTCAGCAGGCAACCCGCCGGAGTCAGTGTGTACGCAACACCTGTGCGTGCCCTCTGGATTGAGAACCACGACTGACGCCGTCTTCCGTGGATGGGTCGCTTAATAGCGCTCCCGGCGCACGTTACGCCCGATGCCCGCTGCGGCCAGTTATTAGACGCGCCACCGAGGACGAAGGGGCGTCGCATCGTGCCCGCATGCGGGTTCAAGATCGCCGCCAGCGCTTACGGGAACTGTGCGGCGGCATGTTGTTTTTATGTGCCCTACTCAGTCAGCCCGTACGGTGGGATAAGAGTGTGGTACACCACAGCGCATTTGTTACGCGATTATGCCATCGCGTTCTCTCGCCCCCTCCTTCCTTGCACGTTCTCATCGAGTCGCACACCTTGACGTCAACGCTGCTGTGCCGCAGCACGGTGTTATAATATGCAAGTTGGCGAACGAGAGAGAGAGAACTCTCAGGATCCCTAAAGTGTTCGCCTAAAACGGCTCGAATGCGGAAACCGCCTGTTTTGTCTCCATAGATGTACCACTAACCTCTTCCCTCCCCCCCCCACCCTTACGAAAGCCTTTTGCATCTAACACGAAATGCACAGATTCCGGAATCGGGCCACCATTGGCCAATGGGCAATGTCATATGACATTATACGTCGCATGCCACGATTTACGTCACATGTGACGTTATATGGCATGTGACGTCACATGCCACGTGACATGCCACATGCCACGTCACATTTTCGCTTACTGTACCGTCATATGGAGACGTCGTCCATTGCCGATGGTTTTCCGCGTCGCTTGAATGGATGCTGACTCTTCCAATGGTCAATTGTATCCTTTAAGGAAGACCCAAAGCTTTTACCTTAAACGTTTATTATTTTAAGAGGAAGTGAGGATAGACAAGGAAGCCGTGAACCCTGGTCCTGTGCCCGCTGCACTAGCTCTCGTTGGTCTTCCAGGCCCAAGCGCTGAAGCCGGATTTCCTGCTCTTTGTCTCTGGGTTGGTGTACTGTAATCGAGGAAATATATTATAGAGACGTAAACAGCGCGAGAAGATGGACAAGTGCATGAACCACATAGATTTATCATACTGCGTCGACATCATTTGCCTGCTGGTCGCCTTTTAATTAATGCTTCTTCAAAGAGTGCGCTTGTTTCCTCCGTAAATTCTCAGTGATGTGAGCAGTGTCACACGCCGAAAACAAAACAATCACGCGCCATTATTCATTACCCGATCACGCGGAAGTAATTACCGCGCGTCTGCCTCCGAAGTGTGAATATTTCCATTCCCGTCAATAATTATTCTCCTTGCGTGAGCCAAAGCTTCATGTGTATTAGATACAATGCGAGTGGCGCAATTCAGTGTGGAGTGTTCCTTTCTGCTTACTTTCCTACTAATAGCAGTGGCATGCCTTGTGCCTGAAAACAATGCTGTCATATCTCAGTGCGTGACTCAAGAGTAGAAAAAAAGACGCATCTCAAGAAGCAGCTACAATACAACCAAGCCACAAGAAGCTGTCACATAATTCTCTTCCACTAGACATATCATGTCTACATATGTGCGAGCATTCATTTTAGCATGCATATTTTAGGTCACCTCAAGACTTGATGAACTATAACGCGGAAAATTATGTAAGTAATTTTTTTTGCAACCACTAACACTGCAGGTTCATAAATCATAGCCTGAACTGGCAGCATCAGTTTACTGAATATCTGTTCAATTTGTACTCGACCCGTTTTCGATCGTGCACAACCCAACATTGTTTCAGCAGACCTCTTTTCCTCGTTAAGGTAGAGACACAAGACTTGACTTCCTTTAATTTGCTTCCATTGACGCCCATTGCTGCGGTTTCATCATATCACTCGTAGCTTTGAAAATGAAGCGGCTGGCTTGATTGTTTTTTTTTTGCTATGTTTTTCTTATGCGACCAGACTGCTCCTGGTCATAACACACATCACGTGCGCTCCAAAGGTGATCAGGTGGATGAGAAATTTCCTAACACAGTGACGTTTCTCGTTTTAAACTTATGTTATCAGACATAGCTTCCTGACAGGCTCATAGTGCTAACATAGTGGCTGCAAATGAACTAATTAGAAGTACTCATTTGGCATTAACATTCTCGTTTAGTTAGGCAGTAAACAAAAACACCGGGATGTTTATTCAGGCTACTAGTCAGGCTACTATTCAGATATTAGTCAAATTTGGCTTTATTGCCACGAAAACTGCGTGGTTCTTTTCTTCTTTCTTTCTTTCTTTCTTTCTTTCTTTCTTTCTTTCTGTCTTTCTCTCTTTCTTTCTTTCTCTCTTTCCTTCCTTCCTTCCTTCCTTCCTTCCTTCTTTCTTCCGTTCTTGCTTTCCTTTCTTTGTTTTCTCTTTCCTTTCTTTCTTTTTTCTTTCCTTTCTTTCTTTTCCTTTCTTTCTCTTTTTTACTTTTCTTCTTTCATTCTCTCTCCTTTTTGCTCTTTTCTTTCTTTCCGTCCTTATTTTATTTTTTATTCCTATCTTTCTTTACTCTTTCCTTCCTTTCTTTCTTTCCTGCCTTGCTGCGGTGGTCTAATGGCTAAGTTACTCGGCTGCTGACCCGCAGGTCGTGGGATCGAATCCCACCTGCGGTGGCTGCATTTTTGATGGAAGCGAAAATGCTGTAGGCCCGTGTGCTAAGACTTGGGTGCATGTTAAAAGAACCCCAGCTGATCAAAATTTCCGGAGAACTCCACTTCGGCATCTCTCGTAATCATATGGTGGTTTTGGGGTGTTAAACCATACATATCAATCAATCTAATCGATCT
>WOVY01002852.1:0-63403 GCA_013436015.1 Rhipicephalus annulatus | reverse complement strand
TGTTAGTTATTTTGCCTTCCCTGTCTCTTAGTAAAATACATCTGAATTTTGCCCATCCCAAGTTTCCTCTTTCCTGCTTTGACGGTCCCTCTGTTCTTCAGAGCGTGTTCAATTCTCTCCATGTTATACCTTCTTACATCGGATACCTTACGCTTATTAGTCAACTTCGAAAGCTCTGCCAGGGAGAGAAAAACAACATTTATTTACGCATCCAGCGTGCGGGAAGCCACCGTTCACACAGGGCGCGGGTATTCTCTATCTCAAGACTATTACTAAGAACGATTTACCCTGCTCTTTGAGAAGCTGCTCTGAGCTATTAGAAAATAGATAAAGAAAACGATCGGGAAGCGCGGCAGACACAGCCGCTTCATGCGAAGCTTATCGAACGGGCCTTCAATGACAACCGTTGCAATCGGTAAACAAGCACCCTGCTACTCGGCGACTTAATTGCCTGATCCACGCGCATTCTCCTGTAAAGTCATCCGGAGACACCAACGAAGGATGGACAACGTCCATGGTTGCCACTGAGTCTCGAAGTGCTCGACACGTTTTCCCATTCACACTAATTTCTTGGAGATGTGGCTCTAATAACCGCATGTTCTTTTCCGATTCTTGGATTGTTGCGAAAGGAAACTTTTGCTTACAGTTTATCGCGATGTGCCCTTCCTTTTTGCAGTTGTAGCGGATTAGCGGCTTCCGTGATTCGAACGCGCGTGTGGTATCAGAGCGTTGTTTAGGAACCTCACTCGGTTTCTCCGCTTCCGTTTGCCCTTCCCCTACAGTGTCCTTCGTAAGGGAAGGGTCCTTCCTGAAATAACGGGTGCCGAGTGGGTTTCTATTGATCAGTTTTCTTTGAAAAGCCCTCTTTTCTTTCATCCTTTTCAACGCACACTGCCCTGCTATGCAACTTTCGGCGAGTATGATACTGCTCAGCTAACTCTGCTGCCTTGTTTAGCTGTACTTCGCCAAGCTCGTTCTGCAGCCAAAGCTTGACATCCTCCTCGATGCAGCGATAGAATTGCTCCAATGCAATCAATGCATTCTATCACTTTATTGCATAAACACCTTTGCCCTTGAGCCATTCATTTGAATCGGCTTTAAGACGGAACGCGAAGTCAATGTGTGACTCATTCCCCTTTTTTGCATACCGGAACCTTTGCCTGAAAGCCTCGGGTGACAACTTATAACGTCTCAAGAGCACTTCCTTAACCTCGTCATAGCTCTCAAACGCTTCCCTCGACAAGCAAGTTATGGCGTCGGACACTTCGCTGGGAAGAAGAGCTAACAGGTTCTGCGTCCAAAGAGACCGCGCTACAAGGCATTTCGCTCATATACGTATTCAAACTTGACGAGATACTTTGCCATGCCCTCGCTGACTACTAACGGTGGCAATTAGTCCCGAATTCTATGACCGCTTATATGAACAGTCGCAGAAGCTACGCTAGGCACCGGCGAACACTGTAGGTTTGCCCATTCTATTCGTTTTCAAATCGAGGCACTCCTGTCTCTCAGCGTCCTCACGCTCGCGACGTTCGCGCCTTTCAGCTTCTTCACGTTCGCGAACTTCTTGCCTTTCACCCTCCTAGCGGCATGCTTTGATATCCACCCAGGCTTCATCGACTTCCTCACCCGACACTCCTTCATCCTTCATGGATCTCAAGAATCGCTTGCTTTCGTTTCGCACGGCCCAAAAGTAATGCACAGTTCCACACAAATTTCGATGAGTTCCTTCACTTTAAGGTTCTTCATCGTTCACACTAGCGTCTTGCTGTTTGCCCCTGTTAAGAACCTACTTGCCGTACCCGCTATAGGACTACTAGCAAGACGCGCAAGCAATTTTTAACACTGCCATGTTTACAACCTCCGCATTAACTTTGGTTTCAAAGTGCTCTGACTTGAAACGATAAAAACTCACTCTAATGCTTTACACAGCCCTTCTCTAAACTACTATAACCTGTGCTAGAGTGGTCTGGTGAACTGACGGGAAAACATCAGGCACTCACCACATCGATGTCGCTGACGCCGGCTGATCCCGCAGCTGCCATACACTGTTACAAAGGCGCGCCGCCGCCGAGATTACGAAGGGCGCCACAAAACCCGCTGCTACAAGGACACCGGCCGCACCGACAGCGAAAGTGCTCGAAGCAACGAGGTGTCTTCTCCAAAGCGTACGTCGGCTTCTCTCTGACGCATAGGTCAACTGCTGGCGACGCACCGCTTGGCTTTTTTTTTATAGGCACCGGGTGGATCTTTGCGTCACCAACGTCCAACCAGAAACGCCACTGGCTGTCATGTCAGAATCCTCCAGTGGGGACCCATCACTGGCTGCATCATGATCATCGAATCAGGAGCCGCTGCGCTTGGTTGCACCCAAAAACGAGTGATTTGTCCACGCATTGCGTAAGACTCGCCAGACAGGAAGGCGCCGATTGCTTCATCAGGCTCGTGGGCTGAGGGAGCTCGCTGTGCGTTGCGTAAGACAGACCGGCGCCACCGCTTGATGACGTCGTTGAGTTGATCGCGTCCAGCGGGCTCGATCGCTGGCCTTGACACAGATTGCCATTGCAGAGACATTGAGGTTTGGTGTGGACTCCCAGACGTAACACAGCCCGCCCAACCATCTCACAGGCCGTTCCAGCAAATCAGCATGAACCTACCAGGGCCATTTCCAACCTTGTTTTCCGGAAACAAATGCATCATCGTCCCCACCAACTACACCTCAGCTACTGTGCCGAGAGAAGGGCCCTGCCCAGAGGTAGTGCATCCAAGGTAGCCAAATTATTTGTTGAAAACAAATTCTTTGTTTAAGCCACCATGACGGTGAAGATGGTCTTATCTCGAGTCGTTTCACCGCGAAGAAAGAGAGAAAATCAACGGTCATCGCCACGAATCAGCGTGATCACAATCTATGTGAGAAGTATAAAACTGGGAAGATGAAACTTTAAGTCAATGCACTGATCTTTCCCCGCCATCCCCTGTTATATTTCTGCACCAAACTTGGTGTTTCACTGATCGAAGTCATTGCAACTTCTCGTGCTGTTGCACTGCTATTAGCACTGCCCCCGTGAGCGACGCACCTTTGACCGACCGACGGTGTCATGTGATGTTATCTTATGACATTACGTTATATGGTGGCGTCACAAGTTTTGTTGACCTGTAACGTGATGATCGACGCCGTCATGTTGTGATTTCTGTCTCATGTGGCAACACGTACTGGTAGCTTGCGCTCCGTCATGCGAAACTCCTCCGGTGAGTATGCACCAGATGAATTGGCCAAGCCTACCAGTTACCATGCACAGCAGTTGCAGGTGTCAAATGAACACGTGAAAAGAAAACATATAGAGATCGAAAAAGAAAGGGAAAGAGGAAAGTAAACGCATTGGGACAAATGGATAGAAAAAGATATATTAACAAAGCAAGCCAAACAGAAAGAAAGGGAAGGAAGAGGAGTAAATGTTCCGAAAGTGAAAAAGAGGAATAAAAAAATTAAAGAAACGTACGAAAATGAAACACAAGGCACAGAGAAAAGAAGAAAAAAACAAGGAATTCCATCCATCTGCGCTTTTTTTTTTGGTTCAGCTGTCTAAAAGCTGCCATAATCTTTTTTTTTTTAGAGTGTAGGTATAAGCAGCATACGCAATAGCACATATGCCTCCATCTCAAACACAAGTGCAGGATATCGTACCGTGAACTATAGTTTTTGAAGAAATAACAAGTTGGCGCGATATCGTCGGCATGGAAATGATAATAATCTGGCAGTGTTGGAACGAGATCCAGAGTTATTTCTTAGGGAAACGATTATTGTAAATGCTTATGATTTTTGCTGGACTTGCTCAATGACATCATTGTTATTTTTAATAATATATTATCAATAATATTACAGTATAAATGAATTAGAATAAATAAAGTAAAGTGGAAGGTAGCAGGTTTGTTCTCTATACTAGCGCCAAGTCTTCTGTTCGTCCACTAGAGTTTCTTCAAATCGTATGACCACATATATAGTTAAAAGATGCAAACTGAGTGCCCCAATACTTTTCTTGGATTCATTGTCTGTTGGTTTCATAGGTTTGTGTTAACATGGAAATTTGACGCTTTAGCCACAGGACCTAACAGCGGAGTTTCCGTGAGGTCTTTGTTCTATATACAAGCACATGCTTTGTATGGTTACGGGCCACGAAACACAAACACACTTTCATTGCAGATATGAGTTTGCATGCAGTGGCTTTGTGCTTACGGTTCTCAGCTTCTTCTTGTTCCTGGAAGAGGCCCTTATGCTCGTTCATCGTGCGGTTGCCAAATGACCGGCACTTGTGCGACGACACCGTCACTGGCAGTGTTCCGTCGATAGAGCGAGCCGCGTAACAGTTCCTTCTTCTTTCTTCTCTCCTTATGATGTTTATATACTGATTATGACGACTATGATGATGATATTCAATTCCTGATGGCCCTCACCCACAAAGGGAGATGAGCCAAGAACTGAACGGCTGAATGTTTTAAGGTGCTATAAAGCTAAAAAGCACTGAAAATTTAACTAAAAGAATAAAACAGCTTCGCACTTGGGGGTGCGAAGCATAAAGAATGTGCGTTGCTGGGCAGTTCCTTTTTCATTTTTTTCTGTTTCTTCTTTCTGATTTGCTGTTTTTGTCGTCTCTCTTTGTATTTATTTTTTCTTCCTCTCTCTTAATCTATTTTTTCCCTTTTCTATTGTCTTCCTATTTTTTTTCTTTCTTTTTCGTTCTATTTCGTGCTTGCTTCCAATCTTGTTGCTATTTTTATGCGTGGTTTTGCCTGCGTTACGCCAAGCGCGAATGTTGTTTTTCTGCTAGTAATGATAAATGATGATCATCTCGAAGAACAAACTATGGACCATCTTGCTGAAGGGAACCCTGATAGGATGCGAAGTAGCAGCGATGCGCACGGCGTTGACCCGGTTGAAACGGGCGTCGACGCGGGTGCTGGAAGAACGGTTTGAAGCGAAACTCGGTGTAGCGTTTACTGGAGTAAACGTTTGTTTGAAACGCAAAGACACAAGGCGGAACGTGTTGAAGACGCTTGCGCTCGGCTTCCTTGACTCACGTCTCATTGGTGTTACCCGCGCGCCGTCTGTATTCTCGAACGCGGTCGGTGTTCTTGACTCGAACCTCGTCGGTGTCGCTGGTCTTCCACTTCCGACGCCTGCGTTTTGCTTCCCTGGCTCGCACTTCGTCGTTGTTAACACTCGCGAATGCGATCGGCTTTGCTAACCCTCGCAACGTCGGTAACAGCGGGAAAGGTACGCGCACACAGGCGGAACGCATGCCACGACGGCGTGCCACCCGTCGGCGCGATTGCGGTGCAAGCAGCGGCGCGCTGTCCACAGTCGGCGCCGCGAGATTCTCGAGGCACGCGCAACGCGCACACTTGCCGGCTTGCGGCTTCTTCTCGCCGACAGATGGAGAGAGGTGGTGCCGCTGAGATGATGCCCACTTGAGGAGTGGGCTCGAGTGTGGCGAGTGGCGCAGAGGGTGAAGCAGGACAGAGCTTACACGTGGCGAGCGCGGCTGGCGAGGGAGAGAAACGTCACCGCGCACTGCTAGGAGGGCATGAGCTACTTGGCACAGCTTCAACAGCTGCGGCGAGGGGATTGGTGCGGACGGAGGGACAGTGGTACACAAGCTAGTCAAAGAGCTGCTTCGCATCTAATTAGCAAGAATACTTCTCCATGGCGAGAACACAATCAACAATATGCGGCTCATGAATCGTTACTCCACGCGACGACTACAGCACACGACAGCATACGACAGCGCGGTCCCCTAAAGTGCAGCTCACTTATATTAGAGCATCGTCCCCGGCAGTGGTATAGCGATTATAGTGCTCAGTTGCTGACGCAAACATCGCAAGTTCAATTCCGGCTTTGGCGGTCGCATGTCGACGGAGGCGACATACTAGACGTCCATCTACTGTGCCATGTAGGGGCACATTAGAGACCACCAGATGGTCAAAATGTCCGGGCCCTCCATTGTAACATGCCTTGTGATCTTATCGTAGTTTTTAGACGTGAAGCTCCAACGTTTATATACGTCGTATCAAAAGAAAACATCGCATGAATGAAACCTAGGTCTTGGAGCAAAGTTTCAGGCCTTTGTTAGGTCATTCCTGATGAATATAACGGCTACCATAAAGATCGCTCAACACAAGTCAGACGAGTTCGCCTTAGGAGACAGAGGCACCCCCCCCGCCCCCAAGGGGCGGTCATCTCCCCCTTGTTATTCAATATAGTCATGAAGGGCTTATCGGAGAGGCTTAGATCCCAGCCCTATAGGCCACTCGCTTTACGCGGACGATATCACGATCTGGGGCCCGGGAGGATCACTCGCAGAAGTAGAAAACGCGCTGCAATCAGCCCTCGACGAAATGGAGTCCTACCTAGAAGGCACAGGCCTCCAACACTCTCTAAACAAATCAGAACTGTTGCTGTACCGGCCGGCCAGGCAAGGCGTTAGGAGACTTCTACACCTGGACCAAATTCCCATCTTCCTTTTTGCAAGAAATGGACAGCGCATCCCACGAGTAGATTCAATCAGAATCCTAGGACTACCCATTGACGCGAGAGGGTGCCACGTCAAAACCTTGACGAACATCACGGCCAAAACCGAAAGCATGCTGAGACTTGTTGCTAGAGTATCAGGACGCAGAAAGGGCCTAAGTGAAGGCAACCTACTTCGGATACATCATGCCTTCTTAATGAGCCACATTAATTATGTAGCATCGGCTCATCCGTAAGAGCATCAACCGTTATCTCATCCGTAAGAGCATCAAAAAGGTACTGGGGTTACCAGTAACCACATGCTCTGATAAATTAAGACAACTCGATATGCACAACGAGATTGATGAAGGGATCGAAGCGCAGGTCACCGCCCAGGTGGTCAGGCTCTCGTCAACTAGGGCATGAGGACGCATCCTAGACGAGGCTGGCATGGCTCCCAGAATGCTTGCTGAACGGGAAACTACCTTATCCCGGGAGGTCCGGGAAACCTTTGTAGTCAGCCCATTCTCTCGGAATATGCACCCGCAATACAATGTAGGGAGGGTGAAAAGCCCGAGCATGGGCGATATTACAGAACGCCCCCGAGAATCGAGAATCGACTGTCTTTGTCGACGTTGCTCAGTATGGCAAGTCTATAGCACATTCGCGCTGGCAGTCATTGACGGCAACGGGGAATCACGCTCCTCAGCCTCGGTCAGGTTAGCTACGAGCGCAGTTGCAGAACGGGTCACCATAGCCCTCGCCATGACTGACCGCTCACACACCACCGTGTTGACAGACTCACGAGCGGCCATAAAAGCTTTTGAGTCGGGTAGCCTAGCGCGAGAGGCTGCCTCCATTCTAGAAAAAGAACAGACCCTGGCACTCACTTAATCTCTTGGTTTCCTGCCAATATGGGTACGGACGTTCATCAGCACGTACCTAACCTCAACGAGCTTGCCCATGACCGTGCGCGAGATCTAATGCGCCGCGGCGGCATGGAGGCCTTATGGGGTCAGGATGAAATCCAGCATAACGATCCACTCCTTACGTTTAATGAAATCACATCTCACTATCGACTAAGTAGAAGGGCCTATCCTCTTCCTCATCCGAAGATAGATAGGTCTCAGTCAATACACTTAGAATGCTCCAGACGGGCTCGTTCCCCTCGCGGGGCATTCTCAGTCGTATCTCCACAGACGCTGACTCACGTAGTCCGGAATGTAATGAAATTTATTATTCCTTAGAGCACATGCTTTGGCAATGCCCTGCGTTACCTAACGGCCCTCTATCCAGCGAAGCCGACTGGGAAGAGGCACTCCGGAGCCCATCGCTCCAGGCACAAAAACCAGGCAATCCAGAGGGCCCAAGAAAGGGCGGAACATCACGGTGTCCCAGCCCCGACTTGGACGCGGCCAGCGGCTTCCGCGTATCACCGATAGGGGTTCCCGCGAAAGCTCCTCAGGATCACATGAAGTTCATTGTCTGTCTGTCTGTCTGTCTGTCTGTCTGTCTGTCTGTCTGTCTGTCTGTCTGTCTGTCTGTCTGTCTGTCTGTCTGTCTGTCTGTCTGTCTGTCTGTCTGTCTGTCTGTCTGTCTGTCTGTCTGTCTGTTTTATGATTGAGCTTGTTTATGATGGAGCTAGTTACGGATTTGGAAACAACAAATTGAAAAAAATAAAAATATACCAGCATGGTGGTCTTTTCATTTCATTGCAGTCGAAGACAGTATAGAACAGATAACCCTGTGGTCATAGCGTATATGGTGCTGTGAAATGAACAATAAGGCAAGGGACATTGATGGTCTGCAGATGTAACCAATTAAATTTGCACTATATTTTCTAGTAGATGCTCTTGCGCACGTATTCAATATTTGTATGTCTACTGGTTTGTCCCCGAAAAAAATGGAACAGGCAAAGGTAACTGCTTTGTTCAAAACAGGTGACAGAAATGATATGTCGAATTATCGGCCGGTGTCAGTACTCCCTGTCATTTCAAAGGGTTTGGAAAACATTATTTGTAAAAGGGTTGTGTCATTTTGTGAAAAATATCAGCTAATAACTTCATACCAATTCGGGTTTCCTACGGGCCTATCTGCGAAATTGGCTCAACTTATAAAGATTTAATTTTTAATGGCTTTGAAAGAAAACTTTAACGTTAGGTGTATTTGTTGATTTTTCCAAAGCATTTGACAGGATAAACCATGTTACTTTACTAAAAAAAGCTAGAACATTGTAGATTCCGTGGATTAGCACTGGATCTTCTCGGGTCTTACCTGATGGACAGAAAACAATGCGTTTGCATCTCAGGTGAATACTCAGACCCGCCAAAGCTGGAAGCTGGTGTTCCTCAAGGAAGCATAATAGGACCCGTAATGTTCAACATCTATATAAATGATTTAGGGAACATCAGCACCTTGCCACATTATATAGTATACGCAGATGACACAAGCTTTCTCTTCCAGTACCGTATTATTGACTATTTATCCTAACAAGCTAACTCTGTTCTCTAAATGCTGTGTTTGTGAAGCAAAGCAAAGTTTTTGTAGGTAAATTCTAAAAAAACAAAAAAAACAAAAGTTGTTCTTTTTGCATCAACCCAAAAACACGTAAATCGTAACCCAAAACATATTATATCGATCAGAACGCATTGAAGTCACGGCTAACGTGAAAACGTTACGTGTAATCTTTGATCAGCACTTATTGTGGGACAAACACATCGAACGCGTTGCAACACGTATAGCGAAAGCATGCGGGGCACTGCTTCGGGATGTTCTTCCATCAAAAATACGGTTATTGTTGTATAATACAATATTTATCTCTCATGCTAACCATTGTAATTTAGTATGGGGAACAACGTCAAAACAAGAATTACCACACATTATTTATGCAACAAAAAAAAAGCATTGCGGCATGTTGCGTGTGTTCCTTATGACAGCCATACAAGTCCAATATTTGCTCAGTTTTATGTTCTCCCATTTCATTAGCATTATGAGTTTAACCTTGCTATGAAGTATAAAGAAAGCGTTCAACGAGGACACAGTGCACTTATTCATCCTTGTAACTTAAACAAACCACATCAACTCAATTATGACATTAGAGAGCGTGAAACTTGGGCTGTCCCCTTTTCGCGAACCAATCATGGAAGAGACCGGCTACCGTACCGTATATCATTACAGCTCAACAATATTGAGGGGAAAACATTAACTTAAATATTACTTCACGCCGAATGTTAAAGCAGTATTTTCTAAGCCGTGCGGCTTTATGTGAGTGATTTTATGCCACATATGTGCTTGCTTTTTCTGTCGTGTTTCTTAGGTATGGTATATCTTTTATTTTTGTAGTGTGTGTAAGTCTTCCTACATGCCTTTATGTACTTGAATATCTGTTTGGTTTGACCATGATACATATTTTTTACGACTGTGTTCGTAAGTGTTGTGAACTGTTCACTAAAAAAAGTGCCTTTTGTGTAAGGAAAAAGGAAATTTTTTGTTGTGCTGTAAATTTGCAACACACACTTCAGTGTTTTATTTGTTTTTTTCCTTGAAATACAATCTGTAATTGATACATTGCAGTTTTTGGGTACGTATGTTGTCTCCTGCCAAATTCTGTAGGGGCAGGGGCCTTCGTCAAGCCGCTATAAGAGCTGCTTTTTGCTCCTGTCCTAGCATGTGTTTCAATAAGAATGCTGAAATAAATATTCTGAATCTGAAATTACGTCAGCATTTGTTGTGAATCCTATCTTCTGAGATGGAGCTATGAGATAGTATCGTAGATAAGAACTCAGCGACAGAAAGAAAAGAAGTCGTCCCTGTTTCGATTCCGTTGCAAAGCAGGCACGACGAGAATGTGTTATTTAACATTCCAGACAAGTATTTGTAAAATTTTAGTCGCGCAAACCGTATCTAGTAAAACCGGGATGAGCGTGCACTCAAAGTTATTATGGCTAATGAAAGCTATGCAAGAAGGTGAGTTTGTGGTTGGGAGTTGGATTCTGGAGTGCGGTAACCTCCGTCCCACTTTCGAAAAACGGGACACTCTGACTAGAAAAATAAAAAAAAGGTGAGGGGGGGGCGTGGCACAGCATGATTAGAGAATAACTACAAGAATTTACGTTTCAGTTTTTACATTAAATTTTGCGTTTCGATACTTTGAATTTCTGGAACTAGAAATATGGTAACTCGTACAAGGGGAACACATACCACCCTCTTCGTGGGCATTCGTGTGATATGTGTTCCTACGTGCGCAGAAGCATTCGTAGCTGCCAGGAACCACGCGACTAACTCCCTTAGTCGGATATCTAGAGTGTTTGCAGCTATAGCCAGTCATCAAACAGGGTAGACAGATGCATCGAAACAGCAGCTATTCAATTTTCATTTAATTTATATGACCCTAAGAGCCCAAGAATGGGGATTAGATGAGGAGGGTGGGGTGACAACATCAAATTTTTCCTGCCAATAAAGAAAGTAATCAGTATGAAAGAAGGAAAAAGATGCAAAATTGCAATACAAATGCAAACACACTGCCCTAATACGAGGACCATTCCGTGCCAAATTATCCAGCGTTTTTCCGACCATCACGAATATGGCTGAAAAAAATTCCACATGTTTCTAGAAAAGCGAAACTTGTCCGTGTCACTTATTTCCGTTGCTAAAAATTTTCCTCGCTATTAATGAGATTCTGTAGTTTGGCGCCGACTGAGCTGGAAGGCGTCAAACAACAGCTTTTTTTTTTCAAAAGTCGTTTTTGGAATGGACTCGATAAAATTGTATTCGCGGCAAGATAAACAAGTGATGATGCTGTAAAATCAATGGCTTATTTATGTGTACCAATTTTTCGAGGGATTTTCCCACGAACAAGATTAAATAAAGTTGCCAAACTGGGGATTTTTTTAGAAAACATGGCAAGCTGTAAGGCCACAATAATATGTGCTGGTGGCCTGTTTGACATCCTACAAATTAAAAATAATTTAAGCACTGAATTTATAGCAGATAATCTGTAAAAAAATTGCGATATTCAGTATTTTTGGAAGAAAAGCTCTCTAGTCAGCATAAAAAAAAACTTGCCTTGGTGGTCAGACTAAAAATATGCACAATATCTCATTTGAAAGCTCTATGTAGTAGTTAAAGATAGATGAAATTACTAGATGGTATTATTTTTTGAACTTGTGAAACATTTTTTTTGTGAAATTATGTATCTCCGCCAGCTCTTCGCTTACGTAACTCAAGCGGCATGACGCACTCGAGAGGGCCATCTTCAGCAGAAACCCACTGACCTGGAATACAGATAGCAAACTCGGTGTTCTTTACAGAGCAATCTAAATGGGAGTGCGATTATCATCTGCCTTCCATTGTCTAAAGAAGTGCACTACAAAGAATGGGGTCAGTGTGGTGACTTCCAGATGAGCCATGCAGCTTTAGAGAGTTAAAGTCACAAATGTAACTTTCCTGGGGAGTTTTGCAAATGCCCATGGTTTGTTTTATTTACTTAATGAAATATTTATTCATATGCAGTACATAGGTCTTACAGCCCGCTATTAGCATCGAGGCAGTACACTGATAATCGCTATAGCAATCCAAATGCTTCATCTTTTTCCGGCTTTCAAGAGAGCATCCTTCTCCCTGAGACCCAAAGCCTGCCATATGACTGCACAAGTGAACCACAACTTTATATTGAGAACTTGTAGGTGAGCCGGCAGTCTCGTTTATATTAATTGTGTGTAACGAATATTGCATACCGTGTACTATTTTTGACGGCTTAATGGCTCATCTGGGAGTCATCAGCATTAGCGTTACCAGGAAGGCAGTAGAAGCTGCCTAATTTCAGCTTCCCTTCGGCAGTCCCGGTATTTAATTGTGCATACATACGCACACACGTACAAACACACATACGAACGTTATAAACTACGACTGAAATAACTTATAACTTCCACCCTCGCACACCACCCCCACACGAATATATATATATATATATTATATATATATATATATATAGATATATATATATATATATATATATATATATATATATATATATATATATAGATATATATATATATATATGCGTTTATCGAGGTCCGTCATCCGGACACGAATGCATAACTGCAGTTCATGACTTCATGCAGCGTCATGTTCGCAACTCTCGTGTCCTGCTTATGGGAGATTTTAATCTCCCAGACATTGACTGGACTACGCTAAACCACACAAGATCTGCCTCGGACGCTCTTATAAACTTAATGTTGAACTTTAGCCTTCAGCAAATCGTGTTATTTCCAACCCGCTTACAGAACACTGCCGAGAGCATATAGATCTGATACTGATTAGTCAGCACTTCCCGGAAGACCGTGTTCGCACTGACGTAGTTGACGGCATATCAGGCCATCACATAGTCATATGCTTGCTGCCGCTTGACTCCAGTATTGCATGTGAGCAGCGTGGATCAACTGTAATTGATTTCAAAAAAGCTGACGATAGCAGCGTATTAACCCATCTCGCACATGAGTTCGAAAACTTTTTACAGCTAGCTTTCGACGCATCCAGTGATACTAACCTACTTTGGCTAAGTTTCAAATCTACTGTTATGTACTGTGTCACTAACTTCATACCAAAGAAACACAAGAAAGCTCCAGGGAATAATCCTTGGATAACACGTGAGGTTATCCAGGCCAAGCGTAGGTTAAAAAGGTTGCGTGTGGCTGCAAAAAACCATAAGTGTAAATCATCCATTCAACAGAAGCTGCACTGCGCAAAATCAGAGTTTAAGCAAAAAAAGAAAACTGCCAGACAATATTATTTTAGTGTTACACTTCCAAACTCCAAGCAAATTTTGGAGATACCTTCGCACTAGCAATAATATCGCACACGGATTCAGGGGAAAGAACGGAAAAGGCTAACGAATACAACATTTTTTTTCCAATCAGCGTTCACGACTGATAATGGTGCCACTCCTCCAGTATTATCCCTCGATTCGCCAAGCATCGATCACCTAGAAGTCACAGATACAGGAATACTGAACTTGCTTCTTAACTTAGATCCTAAAAAATCGAGTGGTCCAGATGATATTCCTAACGAGTTCCTTAAGAGGTACGCGGAATGGTGTAGCAAGTTTCTTGGGTTAATCTTTCGAAAGTCGCTTACTTCATCCCAGCTGCCAGATGACTGGAAGATTGCAAAAATAATACCTATTCATAAATCAGGAGAACAGTCATTGGTTTCAAATTACCGGCCGATATCCCTCACTAGCATTTCATGTAAGCTACTAGAGCATATCATCCTCAAACACATAACTGTTTTTCTCGAGAAAATAAAATTTTTGTCTCCTAATCAACACGGATTTCGTAGTGGCCTGTCCACTGTTACGCAGCTAACGGAGGTAGTTCATGATCTAGCTTCTACCATAAATAATCGTGGCCAAACAGACATAATTTTACTTGATTTCTCTAAGGCTTTCGATTGCGTTTGTCACAGAAAGTTACTAATTAAACTGAAAAGTGCGATAGCAGAGGGGTTATTGTTTTCTTGGATAGAAAATTTCCTAACAAATCGCTCACAGTTCGTGCAGTATGAAGGTCATATATCATAGTCCCCGTAACTTCTGGGGTCCCTCAAGGTTCCGTCTTGGGACCACTATTATTTTTAATTTTCATAAATGACATCACGTCAAACATTGACTGTAATATCAAACTGTTTGCAGATGACTGCATTATTTATAAGGAGGCAACCAGCTACACAGACCACATTAATCTCAATGAATGTCTAACCAAGCTAGCAGATTGGTGCGCTAAGTGGCAAATGTTCATCAATGTGAAAAAATCCGCAGCTATGACGGTAACACGTAAGCAGAATCCATCGCAATTCATCTACACCATTCATGGTTCACCACTGACTAATGTTGTGCAGCATAAGTACTTAGGCATTACATTAACGTCTGACCTGAGATGGGATACACACATAGCTAACGTCACTGCGGCCGCACTGCGTAAACTTTTCTACCTAAAAAGACGACTTAGAATTGCACCAGCGCCCGCAAAAGTCTTGGATTATACCATGTTCGTAAGACCAGTATTAGAATATGCCAACGTAGTTTGGTTTCCTTATACGCTAAGTGGTATTAGTAAATTACAGGCAGTACAACGCAAAGCCATACGGTTTGTACACAACAAGTTCAAACGTACAGATTCTCCCACTAACCTTCTGGCTTCTTCTGGCATTGAAAAACTAGCTACTAGGGCAAAAGAGGCACGCCTGAGGTTCTTGTACCAGTTGTTACATGGCCACTACAAGGTAGATGTGTCTAATTACGTCACATTTTCACAGTCACGCCCTACTCGTCATAAGCACAAATACAGTCTGCAAGAATATTCCTCAAACAGTGAAGTCTTTGGAAAATCGTTTTTCCCACTAACAATACGCGAATGAAATAAACTGAATGCAAATGCTGCTAATGCCGACACACTATCCACATTCACCGCAGTGTTAGAAACCATGCGTAATCTACAGTAGTGCTTCAATGCTTCACATACCTTTGCTATTTTCCTCTTTTCTTTTTCTTTTTTGCACGGCGCACTGTAGCAGGCCAGAAAGTACTGAGTTTCCTGCTAGAAAACTGCACATATTGTTGATTCGGTCACCGTCATCTGTCCTGCTCTCTGATATCATGTGAACCGAAAAATGTGGTGCGTTTCAAATTGATGTTTCTCGTTTCATTCTCTTTTTTTTCCTCGCGCCAATAAAATATGGAATGGTTTGCCGGATGCGCTTGCTGGTGATGATGGTTGTGGCGATAATGAAGATGCGCTACATATCTACATATTCTTATAACATTGTATAACACATTTTGGTGCGATTATCTTCCTGTTTTTATTTATGCGGATAATTCATTATTCCTTGTACCTTTTTTTCACCAATAATGTAAGGAATCCCGTATGTCAGTTGGAATGTTATTGTTTGTTCTTCATGAATGTATACTACCTGCAATGTACCCTCTGTAATGACTCCAACATTGGAGTCGACAGTATTGCAAATATATATATATATATATGCTACACTACTGGTCTCGACAATCTGACTATATTCATCATTGTAGCACACCTATGTTGGCAATGGAACGGAGATGATAACCCCATTCCCATTTCGATTGCTCTGTAGAGAGCACGAAGTTGGTTGTCTGTATCCCGGGTCAGTGGGCTTCTGTTCGAGATTGCCCTTGCGAGTGCGTTATGCCGCTTGAGTTACGTTGAATCTCCACCAGCTTGAAAAGATAGTGGAGATAGATAATTTCAAGAAAAAAATATTTCTCAAGTTTAAAAAGTAATCCCCTCTGTAACTTCATCCATTCTTAGCTAATACATAAAGCTTTCAAATGAAATAGAGTGCACATTTTTAGAATTTTTAGTTTAAACACCAAGGCAAGTTTTTTATATGGATTATAGTGATTCCCCCCCCTCCCCAAAAAAATGAACATCACATTTTTTTTCAGACCATCTGCGCATAACTTCTGTGCCTAAAATATTTTTAACGTGTAACATGTCAAATAGGCCACCAGCACATATTTTATTTGTGTCGTTAGAGCTTGCTTTGTTCCCAAAAGATCCCAAGTTTGGCAATTTATTTCATATTGCTCGTGGGAAACGCCCTATAAAAATTAATATACATAAGTAAGTCAATATTTTTACAATTAGATTCCTTCATCTCCTTGCCGCAAATACCATTTCATCAAGTGCATTGTGAAAACATTTTTTTGGAAAAAAATGTTGTTTGACGCCTTTTAGCTCAGTCGGCGCCAAACTGCAGATTCTCATAAATAGGGAGGAAAATTTTTGACTACGGGAATAAATGACCATGGCGAGTTTTGCATTTCGAGAAACATGAAGACATTTTTTTTTTTCAGCCATATACTCGTGATGGTCGGAAAAACGCTGGATAACTTGACATGAAATGACCCACATTGTGGGGAGCTTCAGTAGTATAGGTGTTAATAATAAATACAAGACGGTGTAGGAAGGTAGCAACAAAAAATAAACAAGAAATAAATACACGAAACAAGTTCCACGTAAGAATGAAGCAAATCTCGGCTAGTGCGGCAATACTGCTCGCAGGTAAAAGAGCAGAACTGGCAGAAAAAAACTCTATTCCTTAATATTTGCAATGGTACGCGGAAGGTCGTTCCACACGTTTATCGATAACACTAAAGGCCAGTGTAAAAATTTTTTTATCCCGAACCAGCAGTCGGCGTACATTCTGATCATAGTCACTTCGGGCAGATATGTTTACTGCTGAATGCAGTAATTATCCAAAGCTTTAGGTGATCCTTCAGGGTTCACATTTTTCCAGTAAAAATGATTATCCTAGAGATACTCCTAAACCGATTATTTACTAGTAGCTGCTACACAGCTAAACCGTAAGTGCCCATTGCATGCCTGTTTTATATTTCATTTGCTGTTCATGTATACTAGTTCGCCTTTCGGTCACACACTTGGATCCGCGGTATGGATTATTCCGAATACCAGGAGGCTGCTTCGATTGCAGCGACCATAACGCCGACTGCCACGTTAGGGTGATTGCAAGGGCAGCCTTTAGAGTACGGTAGCGGCGTTTACGTTATCTTTCTTGAGGAGCTTGATACTCGATCACTGCCGCATGTGTCCGCCTCAATGGTCAGGTTCGAAAGTTGATACAGTATTCACAACGCCCATATACTGTCACGCCGCTAAGCGGAATTCAGGAGCTCCCTCTCAAGGAGGTTCAGTAGACGACACAATGGTAGCAGTGACTCCCTTGTTCGGCTGGGCTAGCCCCAGTGTTAACCAGTTTGCAAAAAATCAGCACTAGGACCCTGCACGTTTCCTGCATCGGCGAATAAACCGGGCTCTCCTTGGTTCAATAGATCTGATTCGTTCTTGCGAGACGCGAAGTTTTGCGGGGGAGATGATGTGGCAACTTGCGCTCATGTGTACGCAACAGCGTACGCATACGAAGGTTTTCCGAAGTCGCGTGGGTTGTTAAATAGTATCGCCTGACCTTTTCATTTCAACCTTATGGTGACCCCGCTATAACTGCAGCGGACGATCACCGCAGGTTCACACTTAGCGAGCCACAGGGCCGCTACTTCGTTAACTCGCGTGTAGCGCACCGCTCCGCGCGCGCTCAACTAATAAGGCGTTTAGCGCGGCGCGGCAAATAGACAGTGTTCTAATGTAACAGTACACAATACTTTATTGCCTCTGGCGGCACCCCGAACAACAGTACAACGTCCGCTCCCGGGACGCGGGTAGCAAAGGCACCCGCACGCGGACGTTCACAATAAGGGGAAAACCGCGAGCACGTCGCAGCTGGCAATGGCGAGCTTTGACTCGCCGGTCGGGAAAAGGTCCCTCGCGGCTATGCTGCGCACTCTCACGATGGCCACTGGGCCTGGTCGCGAGTGTTAGGGCAAACCTCGTACGCGTAGGCCTACGGCAAGTGCGGCTCGTTGTGGTACGACCACTTCAAGCACTAGGCACCGCTCTGGGCTTAGCGTACGCTACCGAAGCTAGCACTCAACTAAACACGCCTGCCGAGGTGCCCAAGGCCACCCCGGGCAGGTTACAGTCCGGCGATTCCCAAAGGGGACGCGGACGAAGTAGAACACGTGCTTACCCGGCGCCGTCCACGGAGAAGAAACCGCTCCCTCGGCGCGCGCAGTGGCGCGCGCCGTGCCCGCGCGTGGCGCCATCTATCGCCACGTGGTGTTAACAGAGCAGGAAAGCAAAAGGGTGTGGCCGTGTGGCGGAATTCCCGCGAAATGGTCGCGGGCGCGTCTCAGATCCCCACACCCTCCTCTCCTTAATTCACCCTATATATCGGTCTGCAAAGGCAGCCGGTCGTCGCCCCTGCATGCAAAGGCGTCATGCAATGGGCAACAGCTAGCCTCAGCCTCGCTCTGCAACTGCTGCTGAAGAAAAAAAAAACAACACAAGATTACACTCTAGAAATACAATGGCTCCGCGGAAGAGGGGTAACGGGAGTTCATGATGCTCACGCAAGAGCGCGTCCACAGCTCGGAGGGGAAGCGTCACGTAATGTTTGACTTGGGTGACTTCGTCTCGTCGATGTTGACGACAGCCTTGCGAGTCCGACGAATGCCGCCTCAGTGGAGGTTCGGATGGACCTCGCTGCGACAGCCGGCCCTTCTGCTGAAATCAAGGTCGCCAAAGCTACTGGCTGCGAGGTGTCCTGCGGCGTCGGTCGAGCCGTGCACAGCGTCTGCGACAGCTGGCCTCGTGCAGGAGCCGTGATAGAAAGGCCAGCAGAGCTTATCAGCGACGGTCGGGAGCAGGGCGCAACCGGACTGTCTAAGGACCACAGGTCTCCGAACACCTCCAGAGTCCAAAGTGGTGTAGGGGTCGGTGACTTCTTAAGCTGTCGCCACACGCACACACACCTCCGATGGTCGGGTCTCTCCAAACGCGCACCGCAAAGGAAGCGCAAAGTGTCATTTGTCCCTCTCCCCACGCTAAAGCACCAATTCACAATCCCCTCCTCCAGCGAGAAGAAAAAAAAGAAAACACGGAAAAAAACATCAACTAAACAACAACACTCACATGACAATCAGCAGCAGTAACTGGGCGGAACCGACTTCTTTGCAAGCACTGGCTGCAAAGAAGTTAGCTAACTGAGACTAGACAGTAAAAAATGAGGGCCTTCGGTTGCCGAAATAAGCCCGCCGTCCGGCGCGAAATCACTAAGGTGACCGCTTCCTCAGATTATACCGGTGCGTGGTCCGAATGCGGTCCGCCGCGCCGGGTGTGCGCCGTTGCTTGCGCGAAGAGCCACTGGGCGCTGGCGCAGGCTCGTCAGGCCTTGACGCAAAGGCTTTCAGGTCTGCGATGTGGGCACGGCTGAGTTTTCCCGAAAGCGGGTCTTTCAGCAAGTACGCGAGTGGAGTCCAAGCTTTCTCCACTCGGTACGGACCAAGCCACTTTGGAGCGAGCGAAGTTGAGAAACCCTTGCTCGCGTCGCTAAGAGCATGGTTGCATTTCAGGGCGAGGTCACCCACCTTAAATGAAAGGTGGCGACGTTTTCGGTCGTACTGGGCCTTTTGCTCGGCCCTGGCCGACGCCAAACTTTGCCTCGCTCTACTGAGAGCTTGACAAAGCCTGTCCCGAAGTGCGGAAGCGTAAGCAGAACAGTCTGCCGGTTCTTCCTCGTCTCCGAGCTGGCATTGCATGGCACTGGTCAACGGATTTGCCAACTCCCTTCCGAAATTAAGGAAGGCGGGAGAGAAACCAGTAGAGCGACTCTCGGAGGTTCGGATTGCAAACGCGAGTTCACTCAAATGGTCTGCCCAGTCCCTTTGACTTTCGGCAAAGGCCGCCAACATCGGTTTGAGCGTACGATTGGTTCGCTCCGTCAAATTGGACTGGGGATGGTAGGGCGAAGTGGTGCTGTGATCTATTCCTAGGGAACGGCACGTATCACCAAACACCCGAGCGGTGAAATACGACGCATTGTCCGTGATAAATCTTTTCGGAAAGCCGAACCGACAAAACACTTCCTGTAGCTTCTCTAGCACCGCTCGCGCTGTCACTTTCCGCAGCGGAAACAGCTCCACCCATTTGGAAAAATGATCAACAACTACCATCAGATGTATGAACCCCTGCTTACTCCTGGGGAACGGCCCCATTAGATCGCAGGTGGCTACTTGCCACGGACGCTCACTGACAGTCGGTTTCATCAAGCCGGGCGGCTTGCCACCCCTTGATTTCACCGTTTGACAGACGTGGCAGGAACGGCAATAGCGAAAAATGTCACGCTTCATGCCAAGCCAAGTCACAACCTTGCTCAGTTTCGCAAAACTTTAGAGCCACTCAGGTGACCGGCAATGGGCTCGTCATGAGAGGCTCGCAACAGTGCGGCTCTCAGACTTTTGGGCATAACCACCTTAACGGATCGATGGACTCGTCGTCAGTGGCTATATAGTTCAGCAGGAGCCCGTCATGGTCCAGCAAAATGAATCCGCCGGGGACTCAGCGACACACGCTGTTTCAGCCCCCTAATCGCGCCCGCCGCAGAACAAGCAGCGTAACGGCGCGCCTCTCAAGACGGTTTAACGGCGCCCGCCGCAAAGCAAGCAGCGTATACGGCGCTCTGTCCCTCCGAGACTCGAAACGGATCACTCTGCTGAGCCTTCAGTAGCTCTTCGCTGCCGAAAGCAACTCCCATTCTCCCAAATGGGGGAGTCTGGTATCGCGCCCACTCAGGATCGCAGCAACCGCCGCGTGCACGGCGTCACGGGTTCGCTCTCGGCACGGTGGCCTTCGGAAAGTTCCCTCCGCTCGGCCGCTACGCAGTGCGCCGCTTACCCAGATAGCAGCCAAGGTCGTCCTCATGGGGATTCCCCCTTTTCGCCGCTGTTTCCCCCCGACGCTTGCCAGTGCTAAGGCACCGCGAGCGGCCGTCGCACCGGAAGCCAGGTTCTCGGCAGACAACAGGGGGCACGAGATAGTGCGTCAGCTACCACGTAGGAGTGTATTCACCACAAAAAGGGGTAACGACACAGGCGAGCGCCGAAGGGCGCCCGTCGATAGAGGCGGTGGCCTCTTTGAGCAACGCGGCATGCCACGGAGCAGACATGTTGCGACGAGCCCGAATCGCACAGGCGAACTGGCTCGCTAAGACTAACCAAAGGCTTAATGAGCCTTTGATACCGCGTTGGGTACCAAACTGCTAGGTTGCATAGCAGCCAGCGGGCAAAGCCAGCGGGCAAGTCGTCACATATGTATATATATATATATATATATATATATATATATATATATATATATATATATATATATATATATCCTGATGAAGGCCAGACTCTAGGCCGAAACGTCGAAATAAACCACGTTGTGACCGCTCACGGAGGATCTACTGGACTATATATATATATATATATATATATATATATATATATATATATATATATATATATATATATATATATAACATTGGTGGCGGTACAATGAAGAATGAAGAATCGTGATCAAGGAAAAGAGCGGCACGTTTTTGTTAAGAATCCGCATGAACCGAGGCAAAACCATTAGTGGGTCCTACAGCACAGTTACAGTTTCGTTGTCAACTGGGCAGGGATGCCTTTATCTCGATCTCGGTGCGCGTGCTTTCTGGCAGCTTGCCTCAAAAAAGCACGGTCACTGCGAGCCAGAAATCCGACTTGCGTAAAGAACAACAGCGGCTGGGGACACCGGGCTTGCTTAACCACCAAGAAAGTGCTGCGAACGAGCTGCCGTAATGACTGTCTCCATTGCGCATTAAACAAAGTGACGATATTGTCATATAAATATGACTGTTGCGAAAGACGACGCATGCTATACCCATATGTGCGCATAAACGCCAGCTGCTTCAAAAATAGATGTTCAAAGTAATAGAATTGCGATATTCACTCGTCAATGTCACCCTATATATTTCTGTGGCAGCAGGCATGTTAAAACAATCAGGTACATTAATCAAGACAGCAATGATAAAAAAAAGGCAGATCATACGTACAGTGGGAATCGATGATATGCGAAGAATGAATGAGAAATATTTATAAGCAGCTTTAAGATGAGCACAACGTTACGAGGTGGAAGTAAATGATTCCGTGCATGACTTTCGTGTCATGATTATCATGTTTGGATGTGTAGTTTACCTTCTTCATCTATTCATGACACGTGATATCAAATTTAGTATATGTGAAGCGTGCGAAACAGCCGCGAGCATGCTATGAGCGTGGTGTGTTGTCATGTTCTTATATGAACGCTTGTCAGGATTATCATGTTTGCACCAGTCATACATTTCGTCGTCCATTGATGTCACGTAACACCCAAATTTGGTATATGTAGAGCTAGCAAAACGGCCGCGAGCTCATCATGAAGGGCCCAATATACTTTAATGTCCCATTGACGCGCGCGTACGATGGGCACAGCGACGCTACATTAGCAAAACTCGAGCCAGGCGCGACCAGCGTCCGCCGGTGCGGCCCGACGGCAACCGGCGCGAAATGCGAGATGCTGCATTTCACGTCGATGCATTACGCAGAAAACACTGAGTCTCCCTCTTTTCGTGATGGAGGGACGCCGGATGGGCTGAAATGCACATGCGGCAAAGCAACGACGCGCGGCGAGCGCCTGCGAGTATATGCGTCACCCCCGGAAGCTTTTCAGGCCTGCGCGTCACGTGACGTGACGTCGACGACGTCACATCGCGCCGGCCGGCCGGCCGCCCTTCGCTGGGTGGCTGCGCCAGCCGCGAGCGCTTGCCGCGAGCGCCCTTCACGCCTACCGACTCGGGCGAGGTTTCTTGACACCATGTCCGCACGATTTATCAAGGTATCGATTGATTGTATGGTTTAACGCGCCGACGCAACGCAGGCGATGAAGCGCGCCGTAGGGGAGGGCTCAGGATCAAGTTTGACTACCTGGAAATCTTTATTGTGTACCGAAATCTCGTACACACGGGCGTTCTTGCTTTTCGCCTCCATCAGAAATGCGGCCGCCGCAGCCGGGTATCGAAACCGCGCCCTAGTGCTCAGCAGCGCTACGCCTTAGCCACTGAGCCACCGCGGCGGGGGAACTTATCAAGGTATCAAGAAATAATGAATATCGTGAATGGAATAATGCATATTTATTTATCACAGCCAGACGCCATCTGTACAAATATCACAGTGCGCATTGTTCTCGGTCCAGGCAGACGACAGGCAACACAAGATGTTGCCCTTAATGCTGAAAATATGCCAAAAGTACAAAACACAATATCTTGCCACATAAAACTCAGAAAACAAAACAGATTGTAACAGCAAAAACATCCCCGAGCTTTGGAACAGAAAAAGCACACTTTCATTTAAATTGTAGGTTAGAGGAAAACATACCATTCGTTTATCATAGTGGCAGTAGCAACACGAGGTATCAGGTTCAAACACTTGCCAAAAAATACAATACATAAGAACACTGGTGACTAAATTGTGGTCCACAGCACGATAAATGACAGAAAGAAAAGTAATTGTACTGCCACAGGTAGGTGCATGTCCTAGGGAAAAAATCAAACAAAAATCTAAGAAAAAACAAATCACAGTGCACAACATGTCTGTACACAGAGTGCACAAGGAAAGTGTACACAGCTTAGGTACCAAAACGGACTGTACAACTGCTACAGTAGGCACCGAGGCAGTTCGAGTTAAAAAAAAAGAAAAAAGTACAGCACTTTTAAAAGCTAACAACTTGTAAAGAGATACAAAACTGGAAACAAGGCTCATTTTACATAAGGCAGAAGTATACCAAGGAAATCAAGTCATGACATGCAATCAAATACACTCTGTGCAGTTTCACAAGAATGAATGTGAAGAGAAAGACACGACGCTTGGAAAATTACTTTCCAAGAAAAATTCGGGCCTTTCTATTTTTCGCCTTCTGATCTTTTTCAATGCGTAAAAGATAGTTCCTTTGCTTGCACAAGTTGTTGAGCATTATATTTGCTGCACAGTTTGCAACCAATGTGATGAGGAGCTCGTAGGTGTGCCCGTTTTCACACGTATCTATGTCCTCAAGCCTTGGCAGAGAGTCCAATGTAAGTTGCCGAACGACATTCTTTTGGTTCGGCCCATGGAGAAACTGGGTAGAGGTACTTTCCGTCATGAGCTTTCTAACTACAACCTCCGTGTACATAACTACTGTGATTACAAGAGCATAAGGAAATTTGAGGCCACCCCGATCCAGTTGTGCGATTAAAGAATGGGTGTCCTCTCCTGTTTCGGCCGTATTTCGGGTAACGACCAACTGCCTCTGGCAGCTTTCACACTTGAGAACTTTCATTGCAGCGTGTGCACAATACCCACCAACATAACCAATCACCGGCATTTGTGCTCTGAGCTCATCAAGGTCAGCATCGCTAACATGAACACTAAAAGAAGTGCCCGCATCCCTGACACTGTCCGTCTCTTCGATGCCTCTGAGATCATCGTTGCTCATCCTTGGAAGGGCATTTTGAAGGCGAATCCTTCCCTCGGTTTCGCAAAGCTGGCGAACAGATATGTGATACTGCCCACGAGCCATCTGCCTGTACTGTCCAAAGCGACTCTCGAGGGGATCCGTCTGGACTTTTCCTAGCAGAATATACTTAAAGTGAAGCTCACTAACGTAGTACTTCACCAATGCCAAAAGGGATTGAGCAGAGAGCCTCAGGGCACTCAATGTCTCCTGGGTAAGTACTCCGGTGTCGTGCCTATAAAATTCCCACACATCGAGCCATAAGATAAAAGCGCTTAGAAAGCTTGCCTTTGGGTCATCTGTGTGGTTTGACATGGGCTCTTCGTAAACATTACGGTGATGGAAGCCCTTACTAGGTGTCTTTACATTGACAATGCTCCACCAACGAAGAATTATTTTGATGAACTCGGCGGTTGCTGTAGCATGTTGAAAATCAGTATGACCCTTGCGAGTGGCCAGGGCTTCGGCTACGTGCGGATTAAAAACCTGCAGTACGAGTTCGACGTCCTGTCATTCAGAGCTGCTTGGATTTAGAGCTTTTGACGTCAAGCCATACCCAGACTTCAGAAGCAGGGGTGACTCCTCTTTATGCAAATCTCTCAAATGCTTAAATGAAGCAGTCATCTTGCATTCGGGATGAACTTCATTGTTCGAAAGCTCGAAGCGTGGGTAGAAAAAGCAAGTTCCAGCATTTTTCTGGTTGTTCTGGTTGAGCCAGTTATTTCTTATGCATTTAAATAGACGTACAGCATCCACCACGTAAAATAACGGCCGATCTGGGTCTGCCGGATGCGGGTAAACAGGGCTAAGCTTTGGTTCTGGCAGAAACATCTTCATTGCCTTCCTGTTCAGCGAGTTATTGTCACAGACAACGGCTATGACCCTGTATCCAATTTCTTCTAAGCCCAAGATCACCTTCTTCAGCATGCAATGAAGATCTTCACCCTGCAAGGTTTTTACCGGAAGAATGTGCGCCACCTCCTTGAATGCGCTCAGCAAACTTTGTATCATAAACACGTGCACCGATGTGGCCGCTTCGTTGGAGTTAACTGCTGCACCACATATGTTCCCCCCTTTATAATCTAAACAAGGTTTGATATGAATCTCGTCAAGCATCAGCGTCACAGTGTGTTCATGTGCCTGCAGATGTTTGAATCTCTGAGACACATACTGAAGGAAAGTGTCGTCAGAAGAATCAACTTGTGGGCACATTTGAATAGACGAGCACACATTTCTAATAGTGCTTGGCTGGGGCAAAGTTAGTGCACCTGTGCTTCTCAGGAACTTGTAGGCATGTGGTACGCAAGATGCATGCAAAGACCATCACCTGTGCGCTATACTGAATGCGCTTTGCAGAAAGGAGTAGTAGCTGCTTCTTCATAAAGTTCACCGTCTCTTTCTTGCCTTCATCAATGCTGGCTTCCAATTTGTCCAGAAGGGAATGTATTGCTTGAGCCAGGTGGCGATAAGTGCAGCGCTCCTCAGACAGCATCGACAGGTTGTTCAAAATTTCCAACAAAGAACTTACTTTTTGAACTGAGTCTGGTACAACAGCGCTACCAAGGTTCTTGATTGGTGAACCTTGATAGCAGGCAAAGACTTCAAGGTTTGCAAACACGGTCAATGACGCACTCAAACAAGGTTCACGATAGTCGATAATGTTCAAAAACATAAAGCACTCTTCTTTATGAATCACAGTCCACTTCGGAGACACTGACACCCCTTGCAGGCGAGCCCTTAGTTCTTCGAGGGACGAAAACCGGTCTCGTTCTTGCTCCGCTTCATATGACGCCAGCGACTCTTCTACAGCACGGGCGAGTTGGGAGGCTTCTTGTCGGCTCCTCTTGGCGTCAGGGGTTTCTCTCGTGCTCTGGTCTCGTACTGATAGGTAGGACGGACAGCCGGGAAATACCGTTGGGACAGATCCAGGACGCAACCGTGGTACTGGGAGTGCAACTTCAATAACTCTCCCTGTCCTTGGATCCGTGTACGATGTCGTCTTCTCGATGCATGAAGCGTCGAAATGATCCGCGCACACCTGCACAAACGTTTCAAGAACGTCTGAGATGCCACTTCTCAAAAGAAAAACATGCGCTCCCGTTTGCATGACCGTGTTTACTGTCCGTGTAGCTAAAACAAAGTCTACCTACGTTTCGCAAGCATCTAAATAAAAGCGCTGCGCTAAGCGGTACAAGCAACATGAAAGGAAACACGGGAGCGTGATGTCACCACACTCCACGAAGCGCTTCCACCGAGAGCTTGCAAGAATGGACGACACCACGGCACTGTTAGTGAACAAAGCGCAGCTGACCATCCTTGCTGCGAACGTGCCTTTCTGGGCGATTCTCATCAACTGCTGGCGTCAGCGCTTCGCGAGGCCCGGCGGCCACACGCTCAAGTATTTCCCATCATAGGTGATTTCTACCCGAACAAGCAACGACAAGCTAAGAACAGGAGCATCTCAAATTCTTACCTTAGTGCACGAAGTCGGCACGAAGTCCTTCCTAGGAATGGCGCGTAGCCATTGTTTGAGAGCGTCGGCGTCTTTAGGGAAGGAAAACACTTGTATCTTCTTTCCTGTTTTGTAGTTGCCGGTGCATCCGGGTACACAACACTTATTCGGCATTGTCGCATCACTCTAGCATCACGCACGGAAACGAAATTGCCGCAAAACAACAACGGAAAGCAACAAACGTGAAACACCGTCAACACCACGCCGCCGAACCGTCACCCCCGCCGCCCGCGCTGCGCTCGCTGCCGCTGCGGCTTCCCCGAGAGTCGGCCGGCCGGAAATGACGTCAGATTTCTGGGCGCAGGCCTGAAAAGATTTTCCGGGGGTGACGGTATATGGCGTGACCGGTGCCTGGCGTGGCGACGCAGGCGTGACGCGACGAAATGAACGCCGACGAGCACGCGCACCGCGTCACGTCGAAATGTATTGGCGCCTTGACTGTGGCACGTAGTCATGTTCTCCCATGACACGCATCTCATGATTATCATGTTTGCACCCGTCAGATACCATCGTCATCCATTGACGTCACGAAATACCATATTTGGTATATGTGAAGCTATAGCGAAACGGCCGCCAGAGCATCATGATCGTGGCATGTAGTCATGTTGTTACATGACACGCATCTTATGATTATCATGTTTGCGCTAGTATCACACCTTCGTCATTCATTCACGCATGGTAATACCATATTTGGTATATGTGACGCTAGCGAAACGGCCATGAGCGCATCATGAGCGTGGCATGTAGTCATGTTGGTACATGACATGCATGTCATGGTTTTCATGTTGGGGTCTGTTGCTTGGGTTCGCCATGCAATCATGTCATACCATGCCAGTTTTGCGACATGTCATTTGTACGAAACCACCGCAAGAGCTGCAGAACCATGACATGTAAATCATGACATTCATGACATGCATGTCATGATTTTTTGTTATGACTAGTCAAATATGTTCTTCATACAGTCATGTTATGCCATATCAAGTTTGCTAATGATACCAATATTGAAACGGCCAGGAGAGCTAAAAGTCGTTGGCGGCTAGATAGATAGATAGATAGATAGATAGATAGATAGATAGATAGATAGATAGATAGATAATAGATAGATAGATACGCTCAAAGTCGCTGAAGTTCGCTAAGAAATGCTTCGCATTTAAAAACTAGAATAACTGACTTTTAAGTGTGGAGCACTTTAGTGGCCCGAGCCGACGTAGGCTGTCGTCCCGCAAGGAAAACCACCTATGGCATAGCAATGGAGACGCGTGAGGCGCCCGGCAGGAGCAGTCACTCATCGCGTCGGCTCCGTGTTTTCTGGAAGCTTCGCGGCGGAAATCACCATATCCAGCGTATTTGTCGTTACGAATCGACGCCACAAGTCATCGCGACCATCCTGACGAAAAATCAGGTGGGAGGACTTGCATTTGACCATTTTATGCCCGTATTTGTGTTCGCTGCGCCGGAAGAAGAGCCACCTGCATAGCGTTCGCCGTTGACACCGCCGTCACCGCTGCGACGCAGCTATAGCGTCGCGAGGAACCACGAAGAACGTGGCACCGTTTTTCCTTCGCGGTGTGCCGACAAGACGCCGGGTGAAGACTTCGAGGGCTCGGCGCTCTACAGGTACGAGGTTCCGTTATCGAAGATTTGGCTAGTACGCGACCACTACGGTGGTTGGTAGCCATCGTCACGAGCCTTATGCTCGTCCAAGTGCGCTAAACCACATGAGTGATACAGCAGGACACAATGAAAAGCCTGGGGGCTTACAGGTGCGTCGAAGCATCATAAAGCCGGCACGTTTGCAAATTCACAACCGCCAAATGGCTCCAGCGAGCACAGCAGCATTGGAAGACGATGAAGCTGAGAGCAAGAAGCCTCGCTTAGAAGAGAATCCTCTCGACGATAAAACGTCAACTTATCACCTAAGTGATGAAGAAGACATTGGCGAAGATGAACCATTTACGTTGGTTACTTATAAAAAGAAACGAGCAGAGGGTATCCCAGTCGTCTTTCGTCCGACAACTGAAGGTGCTAGCTTCTGGAAAGTGAACCCCAATCGAGTGTCAGCTGAAGTAGTTTCCGCTGCTAAAGAAAAAGTGCAGTCATTCAGAATGACCAGAGATGGAAGCTTTAGTGTCAGCGTTGCTTCCTTAAGTTCAGCTAAGCGACTTCTGATGCTTTCAAATGTAGGTGGCCTGGAAGTTAAGCCTTTCATCCCAGAGTCATACACTCGGAACGTTGGGAAAGTAAAACATGTTCCTCTGCAGTATTCAGACGAACAACTCCTAGAGTACTTGAGAGATGCAGGGGTTATATCAGCGCGACGGCAAATAAAATACTACCGCCAGGAAGATGGAGGAGTAACGACGCGTCCACTTCACTCAGTGATCCTGACTTTTCGAGATGACCGCCCGATTCCAGGAAGAATCTACTTAGGATTTACCAGTCACCCAGTGGAAGAATATCTTGGTCCAGCACTTCGGTGCTATAACTGCCAGCGATTCGGACACATGGCGAAAAGTTGCCGTAACACACGCCGGTGTAAGATCTGCTCAGAAGAACACCATCATAAGGAGTGCAAGTCTGTTCTTCAGCCTAAGTGTGCAAACTGTGCAGGTAATCACGCTGCCTCATATTCAGGCTGCCCGCAAAGTAAAGCTGCTGCAAAAATGCGTCGGCATGAGCTCATCCATGGAAGAAAGTGGAAGAAAACCGCGCCCCAATGAACCATCTCCAAACCTTGAGATTGTTCATCCTGTACGTGATTCGCCTCAGCGGCCACCGCAACAACAGCCGACAAGCACGCCAAGAGAACCGCCAAGAGAGACGCCAAGAGCACACTCGAGAGACCACTCACGAGAAGTACCTTCAAGTAACCCAACCTACGCGTCAAAGCTACGAACGCCCACGGGACCTCTGCCGGAAAGTAGCAAAACCAACAGTGCCAGTGTTCGCCCCAACTACAACATCGAAACGCCACGTCATTCTCAACAGGCCTCAGAAAATCAACCATTCAATGGAGACCGTGCCTCTGCATCAGTCATGCAATTGATTCTGCCAATGCTTTTCGCAGCACTTAAGGCAATCCTGTCTGCTCTACCGGAAGCAAACAACCTGCCAGAAGTAAAAGCCCTGCTGCCTCTGGAAGCACTACTGTGTCAACAGTCCGGGTCAAACCTGCGACAAGTAACATATGAATAAGCGCTACAAAGATGTCTCCATATACCAGTGGAATGCCAATGGTCTTCGAAGGAAGTGTGCGGACTTCCGTAAACTCCTTCTGCAGTATAATTTTCCAATAATTTGCATCCAAGAGGCAGGAATGAATGATGATTTCCGCCTCTCCAACTACGGGATATATAAGTCATCTCGTCGAAGTGGTCCTAGCAGAGTACAATTGTGCGTCAGAAAGGACCTACCTTCTCATCAAGTTAACTCAAGTGATTCGGACTTCCCGGAATTCGTCGCTTGCAAAGTATCCTTTGGTGAGCAGTGCTATACAGTGATCAGTTTTTACCTACAACCTTCAAGCCGCATTTTGGTGGAAGAGCTAACAAAAATCTTCAACATTTCTAATTCATATACGTTTATATGCGGAGACTTTAATGCGCACAACATAATCTGGGGTAGTGATCGATGTGATGCACGTGGGAACATTGTTGAGTGTGCCGCAGACAAATGCAATTTGACAATTTTAAATGACGGCTCCCCAACTTTTCTCCGAGGGCATAATTACTCTAGTTGCATCGATGTAACCTTGTGTTCCCAAGGTCTAGTGAATGGTGTGGTATGGACAACGGATGTAGAAACACGTGGGAGTGACCATTTTCCCATTCTAATAAGTCACCCCTACTTGCGAAAAGACGACACCAGACGCTACAGCAAACTGACGAACTGGAAAGCTTTTCGGCACCACCTAACAAACCAAAATAGTGAACTCACGACAGTTGAAAGGTTTACTGAATTTCTGCAAGATAGTGCGAATGAATGTACAAAGAAAGTCCCGATTCCAAAAGACTATGCTGCAGTCAATGGAGATTATGAACATCTAAGAGCCATCAGACGACGTTCAGAAAGGGCATATCGACGCAGCGGAAGTTTAGAAGCATACAAAAATGCACAGAAAATCCACAGTGTAATGCGCAGACAACTAGAAAATTTAGGTAAACGACGCTGGCGTGATTTCTGTGGCACGCTCTCTCCCCACACACCTGTTCCAAGAATTTGGCTTGTAATTCGAGCACTTAGTGGCCCTGTATCACAGAGCTTCCCATTTCGGGCTCTTGCTGTAGCTTTGGACAAACCGGAAGTTCTGGTAGCAGATGAATTTTGTCAACTTATCAGTAGGCCCGCCGCATCACAATGTGCCTTATTTGATAATTCTGTCGCATTAGCCAGCCAGAAAATTAATACTTGCTTTTGGGCCCAGCATCCTCAGCTAGACCCTGTATTTACGTTAAGGGAGCTGCATTGTGCTATAGCATCATGTCGTCAAAAATCGGCCTCTGGACCGGACGGCATTACGTACAATATGCTAAAGAACCTTGGGCCCACAGGCACAACTATTCTCTTAGATATTTACGATAATCTATGGACGCAAGAAATTGTACCCGAGTCTTGGAAGTCTGCTCGCGTCATTCCGATCTTAAAACCGGCTAAGACACCCTTGAACCTTGAATCCTTCCGTCCAATCAGTCTGACAAGCTGTTTATGTAAGGTAATGGAAAAAATGATTGATGCGCGACTTCAATGGTGGTGCAAAAGAACTGGTGTATTCTCCAACTACTTGACAGGTTTTAGGAAACAGAGATGCACAATGGATGCAATACTGGACCTAGTAACGTATGTGGAGCATGAACGCGCCTGTGGTAGTTTGACGGTCGCAGTGTTCTTGGACATCAAAAGGGCATTTGACACAGTCAGTCACACTCATGTTCTGCTGAGTATGTTGGAACACGGACTGTCCGGCAGGTCTTTGCGGTGGGTATCCAAATTTTTATCAGGTCGTAAAATATTCATTCAGACGAGCGAAGGAAAAAGTGCAGAACACGACGTCAGACAGGGAGTGCCACAAGAAGCGTACTCAGCCCTTTTCTTTTCAACTGTGTTATGGCTGATTTAGCTAAAAGACTGCCTTCCAGGTTGAAATACTCCTTATATGCAGATGATGTGTGCATTTGGGCGTCTGGCACGGACATACGGTTAATTCAGATTGCATTGCAAGACGGAATAAATATTATCAACAACTTTCTAAAAGAAAGAGGAATGATTCTATCGCACGCAAAGACAGCTGTACTGCCCTTCACCCGTAAGAAGTTAAAGAACTTCAATCTCAATTTAGAAGAAGAACCACTAATGATTGTGACACAGCATCGATTTCTCGGAGTAATACTTGATAGGCAGCTATCATGGGCACCTCACATAAAGAAACTCGAAAACGAAGTGAATACGCTAGTGAATATATACTCCGCAGAATTGCTGGGACATCATGGGGCGGATCTGTATCATCCATGCTCGCTGTTCACAATGCTTTAATACAACAAAAAGTTGCATATTCTGTAGCAGTGTTACACGGCCTTTCCCGCACTTCAGAGGAGCGACTTCAAAGACTATTAGCTAGGGGACTGCGCGTCTGCATAGGTGTTCCACGAGCGACTTCCAAAAGGGTGGAAAGGGTGGTTGTCGAGTCTCTGTCATAGCAGAGACTCGACAACCACCCTTTCCAGTCATGAGAACAATTGAAACATGCCGCCATTTTTTTCGCTTACAGGCGCAACACAGGGACCACCCATTGGCGCTGGAGATTTTACTAAGAGATAAAAGCAATGCTCATAACGAAGTACAGAGTAATGTACATATACTACCCAGACATGAATTTTGGAACTCTGAAATGGACTATCCTCCATGGGTGCTTGTTATACCAAGCATTGAATTCTCAGTGGATGGCATTATTAGAAAGAGAGACATGTTCATTTAAGCTGCTCAACAACTAGCGCTTTATCAGATACACATGCGGTATCCAGGGTACATACATATTTACACAGATGGCTCAAGTACTACAACGTCTTCAACATCGGCATTTATCATACCACAACTCAATATTCAGGAATCATTTAAATTATGCCGCACGACGTCATCTACAACATCTGAGCTTTTCGCTATTCTGTATGCTCTAAAGTTTATAAACTCGGTAGCAGACGCTAGAAAATGGGTACTTTTCAGTGACTCACAGGCCGCATTACGATCACTCTCCAGTACAAACAGGACAGTAATAAGTGATAGTATGACATGCGAAACGCTGAAAGAGCTCACTAAAGCAAAGAAGGCGCAACATGAGATCAAATTCCAGTGGATACCTGGCCACTGCAACATTCCTGGAAACACAGCTGCCGATGAAGCAGCACGACAAGCACATCGTAAAGACATTACTGTTTCTTTACCGATTTCGAAAAATGAATTGCGTAGTATTATAAAATATACAACTTTCAGAATGAGCAAAACTGCTTGGTTTGACCAAAGTACAAAGAGCTGCGATTTATATCACATCGATCCATTTATTGAATTCAAAATTACGCTGGCATTAGATAGAAGGATGGAAACTCTAATTCACCGATTGAGGCTAGGCACCGCATACACAAAGCATTTTTTGCACAGAATCGGCAGAGCTGAAATTCCCGAATGCAATTGTGGATTTATAGATGAAGACGTATGTCACCTTCTCATAGACTGTCCACATCATGACACGCCAAGACGCCGTCTTAAAAGCGAACTGTTCGCATTGGACCACAGACCATTTAGCATGAAAAAACTTCTGGGCCCGTGGCCAACTGGAGTTTTACAGTCCCACGCTTTAAAAGCATTAACACGTTTTTTACAAGACAGCGGGATTGCTGACAAGTATTAACAAAGAACAAGCTTTCATTTGTAACACATGTACTTATTATATACAGTATCATGTGACACCCATCACGTGTGTGTTGTGAAATGAATGACGTGTCGACTATTATGTACATACGAGCGAATGCATCCTTATAAGGACCAGACGTGTGCTTTGTTGTTTTGTTGATGTGTTTTGTGTTTGTTGTTTGTGTTTTGTTGTTTCCAGAGACTTCTTATAATGACTTTCAAACATTTACTTACCATTGTGATATGTACGTATAAGTGTGTTTTTTTGCATATCTGTGCCTGAGTTTTCTATTTTCCATGCACTGCTCTGTATGTTTTGCTTCAAGATACGTGTTCAAGTTTCAATCAACGGCTAAGGAGTAGCCAGCGCCATAATGGTGCGCCAACATCTCCTTATATATCATATCAATAAAAAACAATATGGCATAGCAATCTGTAGCATACTGAGCATGCACTCGCACCTATAGGAGAATCATTTTCATCCTGTTCTTCTAGCACCTCGATGATGATATGAAGTGCAAAGCCCTTTAGTGTCTTGGTCGTCACCTTGATCACTGCCTTTCCGTATGCATGCGTATGCATGATCTGTCGCATTCGGTCGTCGATTGGCGTATGCAACACAAGCAAAACCCCATGTAGAGAAAGGGGTAAGTGAAAAGGGGTAAAAAAGAAAGGGGTAAATGAGAAAAAATAGAAATGAAGACGCCAAAACCGACAGAAGAACTAGAAAAAAGAAAAAGAAACGAAGAGAGGAGGAAAGAGAGAGAAACAAAGAATGCTGCAAGGTTCCGCACTTCGTTCAGGCTTGGCCCCACAAGCACTCAGCTACCTTAAAGAGGAGATAGGAGGTCGCGTTAAATAGAAAAATCGATGTCCTTTCTGATGAAGCTTCATGATGCCATGGAATCAGGAAATTAGCTGGTGCTAGCAGACATTAGCTGTCGCAAGGCATGGAGATTCAGCGATTGTTAGGAGAACATGCGCTCGTTCTGCAGGAGACATAATGGTTATCATTAGTGAGGGTAACGATGATTATGACAGTGACGGCTACTGATTGTGTTAAAGCGTTCGCATGCTGTGGCGTCTAGCATACTTGTTGTTCATGAGGTGTTGGACCTCTGAGCCTTTCTGCTGCGGCGCGGCTCACATCAAGCAAAACACGTCTTGCCAGATGAAAGACTTTAATGGAACTAAAAAGAAAGAAAAGGCAAGGGTGAGCCGGCACTGCCACGAGGCCAAGTGCCAGCTCGTGAGGAGGCTAAATAATAATGATGACTGCTACTCTGCTGCGAGGGATGAATAAAGGAAGTCACAACAGTCTCCCGCGCCGACAGATGACGCTAGGTGGCTTCCAATGGGTAGAGTAGCTGCACAGGACGCTTCACAACAGTGCCGTTGGGCAAACGTAGAAAGCAAGTCCTCACGATGACGACACGCCCACCGATCAGTTCTTCTATGCGAACCAAGGTCCACAGTTGCGTGGGACAATGTTTTTCTCCGAGTAGAACTACATTGTCTTCCGTCAATATGTGATTTCTTTTTGCTTGGTTGAATGTGTAATTCCCGAGTTCATTGAAGTACTCCTTTAACCAACGAGACCAGAAAGTTTGCAGATCCTCTTCTCTCTTGCTCCAAAGTTTCTTCAGTTGATCGTTGGTCGACTCGGTTTTGATTTTGAGGTCGTAAGGTGGTAGCGTTGTCAGTATTCTTCCAACGAGAAAATCTGCTGGAGATAGGAGGCACGGCTCATCCGCATCATTGTACACATATGTTAAAGGCCGAAAATTTATTACTGCTTCCACTTCCGTTAGTGAAGTGACCAACTCTGTCTGATTTACCAAACGTCGACCAAGCATTTTCGTCAAGCGGGTATTCACAGAACGTTAGAGTCTCTCGTAAAACCCGCCCCACCACGGAGCACTCGGGCAAATGAATTTCCACTGAATCTTCGAGGAAGAGAAATATGCAAGTACATCGGGATGCCGAATTGTTCGCCAGAGCTTCTCTAGGTCTTTGGACGTTTTGACGAAGATTCTGGCATTGTCGCTGTACATTGTGTGACAGAGGCCTCGACGTGATACGAATCTCCGAAGTGCACAAAGGAAAGCCACTGTCGTCAAATCTTCAACAAGTTTCAAGTAAACAGCTCTTGTTACAGCACAAGTAAAAGGAGCGATGTAAGAGCGCTGGTGAAGATGCCCTTTGATGTAAAGTGGACTCGCAAATTCTACTCCACTTACAAGAAACGGAGGCGTTTGTTTACAACAATTTTGGGGAATACAAGGTGAAACTTGTTCAACTGGTTTAGACTGTAGGCGTTGGCAGTGACACACCGTCGTATTGTTTTTTTCACCAGCTGTCGTAATTGTGGAATCCAGTATTGTTCCCTCATTTGAGTCTGTGTGTCTCGTACGCCTCCGTGGAAGACTTTTTTGTGAGCATGATTGATGATTAAAGTAACGAGGTGACAGTCTTTGGCTAGGAGGATTGGATGACGAGAACCGTACCAGTCGTCCGTAGTCTGAACTTTTTCTTGTACCCGAAGCAGCCTGTTGTTGTCGAGAAACAATTTTAGTTGTCCAACTGGACTTTGGAAAGGCATCGGATTCTCGTTTGCGACACAGTTGCCTTCATTACCAAAGTGAGCTCGCTGTTCTACGCGAATCAAGTAGCACTCCATCTGTAGAATTTCTTCAGCAGACAGCTCTTCGAACCTATCGCTTTCCTTCTTCAACTTTTTAACATAACGGAACACCCATGCCGTTACTCTTACAAGTTTTGTGAGGCTGCGTCCTGCGTCCTGTTCCGTACGAATGCCTTCCAAGAAACGGGGTCCTTGTAAATCCAGCAAAGGGTAATCTGGGAATCTGACCAAAATGTTACTTCACCAATGCCCAGGTCGCAGTTCTTGATGATGTAGGCATATAAGCGGGCTGCAAGCAAAGCTGACATTAATTCTAGCCTCGCTGAAGTAACCGTCTTTAACGGTGCAACTCTTGTCTTTGCCATTAATAGTATAGTGTGGACGGTACCACTTCAGTCGACGGTACAAAGGTAGACTACAGCACCGTATGCTGACTCACTAGCATCGGAAAAGATGTGCTGTTCTGCCTTTTGATAAGCGCCGTCGCTGCCCGCTGCGAGGAAGCTGAGAATACTGATCTCATGTAGCATTGCTACCTCCTTGCTCTATTTTTTCCAGACAGCTGACAGCTTCATTGGCATGGTGTCATCACAGCCAAGGTTTTCCCTCCAGAGATCTTGTAGGAAGATTTTCGCTCTTACTATAAAGGGTGACAGAAACCCCAAAAGGTCGTAGATCCTTGCAACAGCTTGGAGCACAAAGCGTTTGGTAATTTTATGCTCCTCCATAAACTGTAGAATATCCTGGGGCCTAAACGAAAAGGTATCCGTCTGTTTGTTTTAATAAAGTCCCAGGACTTTCAGAGGTCCAGAAGGTGCATAAGCAAAGTGGTTTTTCGGAAGAAGTGATTCCTTGTACGAAGACGGCAGATACAACGGGGTCGTTTGTGGCCAATTTACGAATGTTCATTGAAGCATCTTTGAAGATTTCAATTATCTCTTTATGCATTTGAATAGATTGTTCAATGGACTCAGCGCCAATAAGAAGATCATCCATATATATGAAGTGTTGCAACAGCCGGGCTGTCGAAGGAAAGCGATTTTCTTCGGACCTGAAGTGGTGCTTTAAGGTTGCAGTCAAAAGGAAAGGACTTGAAGTAGCTCCAAAGGGCACTCTCGTCATTCTCCAAACTTCTGTTTCCGGCAGTGCGCTGTCCACTTGAGGTGAAGTCTTGAACCAAAAGAAGCGAAGTGCATCTCTGTCGTGCTCTTGCAGGCCAATTTGAAGGAACGCCTTCTGTACATCAGCATTAATTGCTATCTTGTAGCGTCGGAAACGAAGCAGTAGCGTCACTACGTCGGGATTTAGATTTGGGCCGGCTTCTAGATTGTCGTTTAAGGACTTCATCCCGGATTCGTGAGACGAAGCTTCGAACACGATGCGCACCTTCGTAGTAGATCGGTTCTCTCGTATGACGGCTCGGTGTGGCATATAATACCGGGGTCCAATTGGTTGGTCATCTTCTGAAGGTACTTTTTCAGCATATCCCTCTTCGAGGTACATTCGAATAGTTGCTTCATATTGTTTTAAAATCTTACTGTTTTTGTTAAGCTTCTTCATCAAACTGTGCAGACGTTTGAGTGAAACTGCGTAGTTTTCACCCAGATCAACCCTTTCCTTCCACGGTAGCGCCACTTCATATCGATTGTTTTTCTTATTGATGTTGTTCACAAAGTTTGCCAGCACCGATTCAGCGACCGTCGTTTCTTCATTTTCGGCCTGGATACCGGTGCTTTCTATATCACAGAAACGAGTCAAAACTTTCGAGATATCTTGCTCGGTCACTGTGGATCTTAGGACTGCAATACTGGCACACTGTGTAACATCAGCGGCAGCAGACAATGGTCCTTGCACAGTCCATCCCATCGTCTTGACAGCTTTCAATTTTTCGAACACAGGCTTCACAGTACCCGTTACTTTATCCCAATAATAGTATGATCCAATAAGGACCGCAATCTGTTTGTCTTCTACTCCTTGTAAAGAGAGAGCTCGCGTATTTAAGTGCATCTTGTTCATTTCTCTTATAACGTCTTCTTCTGGTACCGGAATGCATTTAGTGCATATCGTGTCCACCACCAGCGCCTCTATTGAAATCGGAAGCTTCTGGTTTGCAGGGAGAATCGATACACGTACCTTCTTCATGGTTTTCCGTATGTTATCACCTCCGAACACACCGATGTCTAACGTTTCCGCTTCTATTAGTTCGCATCCAAGTCTTCCAAATGCTTTGGTTGTAATGAAGCTTCGCCGACTTCCGCCATCAAAAAGGACTCGGTAGCGACCGGATGATTTTGTGCCCAATACGGTGGCTGTCAGACTCTGGAGCATTACGACTGACCTTGCCTGCTTGGACACAAGATTAACCGATGCAGATATCACCTTCTTGTAGTTTTTGATGTCATCGGATGCGCAAACAGATGTTGCGTGCCTTTTTGCGCACGTGCCGCATTTTAACCGGCTTCTGCAATCTTTTGCCATGTGGCCCTGCTTTAGGCAACGAAAGCATCGTCCAGCTTTGATGAGCATCTCCCTTTTGTTTGAGAAGTCAATATTCTTCGTATCACAGACTTCGGCAGAATGCTTTTCAGAGCGGCAGAACAGGCATTGCTGTGGACTTTTTGTTGAGCTTTGTAGAGCAGCTGTCGTGGAAACGTCACGTGGATGACTGTGTTTTAGTCCTCCCTTATCTGGGGCTCGACGAGTTTCTGTTACGTCTTCTTCAGCAACAGCTTCCCGACAAGTGAGTTGAAGTTCAAAGATTTCCAGAAGCATTCGAAGATCGTTATCTTCTGGAACCGTTACACGGTTTGAATCGCCTTGCGTATTCGAAGAGGATGCAGCCGACGAGGATGCCTTGTGCATCTCGAGAAAACGCAGCACCATGTCCGTCGGTAGAACTCTTAGCAGGATTTCCCGAAGCATGGAGCAATAAGTTGTCGAGTTTGTGCCAAGCCCCTTGAGGCTTCGAATATGAACCTGTACCTTGTCGTAAAGTTGCCTCAGCTTACGAACGTCTGCAGACGACGACACCGGCTTGAGATCCAGCAAAACTTGCAAATGCTCGTGCACAATGATCTGTTCATCTCCGAAACGCTTCTTTGATATTTCAATAGCGTCTTTATATATAGCACTCTTAGGTAGCTTCTAATCCCGATATGGCCGACATGGCCGCTCCGGTAACCAAACTGTTCAAGTAGTTGAACTTGTCAGCTGTGCTTAACTCGCTGTTGTTGCGGACTGCTGGTGTTAACTGCGTCCAAAATCTCGGCCATAGTCTGCGGTTACCACCTAATTTTACGAGTTCTAGTTGGGGACGCTTGCTTTTGCCAGATGATAACGGGTGAACGTTCGTAAGTAGTGGTGCTGGAGGAACCAGACATTCATTCTGCTTGACTCGTAGATTCGCTGCGAGAGTAACAACCTTGTCGCAGTATTCTCCAGCGTCTAACGTTTCGCTGTCCAACAGGTCGTCTGGCGTCTCCTCAAAAATTGCCTCATCCACTTTCTCTATCTGACCATAAAATGAGCTTATTTGGTCGAGGAATACACTTACTGCTGCTGCAGTGACGGCTTGATTTCCTCGCAAGTGGTCTTCCGTCTCGGACAACAGGACTTCCAGTTGAGACCGCAGGCTGTGGCATCGTCTAAGATGTCGTTCCATTCTGCCGCCCGCAGTCGATGTATCTCACCAGGATCGCAGGCGTCATCTTCCGAGGTGTTGCGGCTCCTAACGTCAAAGATGTTGGCGTTGTCAAAGGTCCCGGGTTTTCGGCACTATGTGTTGGACCTCTGAGTTTTTGTGCTGCGGCGCGGCTCACATCAAGCAAAACACGTCTTGCCAGATGAAAGGCTTTAATGGAACTAAAAAGGAAAGAAAAAGACAAGGGTGAGCCGGCGCTGCCACGAGGCCAAGCGTCAGCTCGTGCGGATGCTCAATAATGATGATGACTGCTATTCTGCTGCGAGGGATGAATAAAGGAAATCACAACATGAGGTTTAGCTTTTCGAAGTGACATGGGCTATGTTAATGAAAAAAAGCAAGTAATGGAGCCAAAGAATATATAGGAGATGGCAATTGTACTGTTTTAAGCGTACTGCAGCAATTGTGATATATATGCGGAGACAGTAAAATGGACTAAAAGGCAACATTCCTCCAACAGGGACCGAAGCTACAACCTTCAGATTATGTGCCCGACGCTCTTGCCAATGGAGCTTTGGTGCTCAAGTATGGGTTCCCGTTCTCCGCACGTCGTCCGTCATCTGGTCCGGACTGGGAACGCCAGACGCGCTGAATCGTTGAATGAGGGTGGTTTTTTCGGGCGCTGATAAATGGACTGCCACAATGGTCACCGGCGCGATCTCGTGCGCGCTCGCGTTCGGGCACCGAGTTCTCGCTCGCAGCATTTCCACCTTCCGGCGCCTTGTTATGAAGGCGCCCTTCGACCCGTCCCTACGACATCGCTCGTCTTTGAAAGCGAGAAAGCGTACGTGCACGGCACAGCGCTCGCGCTTTTGAAGGACTGCTATTCTGCTGCGAGGGATGAATAAAGGAAATCACAACATGAGGTTTAGCTTTTCGTAGTGACATGGGCTATGTTAATGAAAAGAAGCAAGTAATGAAGCCAAAGAATATATAGGAGATGGCAATTGTACTGTTTTAAGCGTACTGCAGCAATTGTGATATATATGCGTAGACAGTAAAATGGACTAAAAGGCAACATTCCTACAACAGGGACCGAACCTACAACCTGCAGGTTATGTGCCCGACGCTCTTGCCAATGGAGCTTTGGTAGTGGTCGTCCCCTCGTCCACTTTATCGGGTATATAATCATCACCAGCAGCACCAGCAGTAGCAGCAGGAGTAGCAGCCTGGCTACGCCTGCTGCAGGGCGAACACTTCTTCCATGTTCCGCAAATCAACGTGGTCCTGTGTGTTCTGCTGCCACTTTATAACTGCAAACCAATTAATCTCATCCGCCTCGGCCTCCTTTTAACGTATTTGCCTTCTCTTCGAATCAAGTTGGTTAGCCTTAATGGCCGGTGGTTATCCTGCCTACTCACTCCGCGAACAGCCCTTTTTGTACACTTCCGCAGGTCGCGGGACTGAATCCCGGCTGTGGCGGCTGCATTTCCGATGGAGGCGGAAATGTTGTAGGCCCGTGTGCTCAGATTTGAGTGCACGTTAAAGAACCCCAGGTGGTAGAAATTTCCGGAGCCCTTCACTAAGGCGTCGCTCATAATCATATGGTGGTTTAGGGACGTTAAACCCCACATATCAATCAATCATTTTTGCTCACTTCTTGATGATTGAGCGACGTTCCAAGACTGCCGCCGCTGCTGCCACTTGGCAGCAGCGGCGGCAGTCTTGGAACGTCGCTTATACCTACCTTTCTACTGATCGCAGATACTATCGTCGACACGCACGTGAAGCTTGTCTTGGTGGCAACATCTTTCGCTCTTTTCCGGAAGGGCGGCGTCGGTCACAATCGTCTGTGACGTCACTTCAGGGAGCGACTGTGCCGCCAGGGCTCACAAGTATTTCAAGAGGATCATCGGCCGACGTCCTTCACTTGGCAGCAGCGGCGGCAGTCTTGGAACGTCGCTTATACCTACCTTTCTACTGATCGCAGATACTATCGTCGACACGCACGTGAAGCTTGTCTTGGTGGCAACATCTTTCGCTCTTTTCCGGAAGGGCGGCGTCGGTCACAATCGTCTGTGACGTCACTTCAGGGAGCGACTGTGCCGCCAGGGCTCACAAGTATTTCAAGAGGATCATCGGCCGACGTCCTTCACTTGGCAGCAGCGGCGGCAGTCTTGGAACGTCGCTTATACCTACCTTTCTACTGATCGCAGGTCTGAAATTCTTTTGTAACTTTTTTTTTTTTTTTTTACTGTCGCTGCTGCTGCCATCCAAGTGTATTGTACTGTCTTTTGCCATGACCTTATCCCGCTCAGAGGTGTACAAACTTGTGAAGGATTTAAGACATGACCTGACTGAGATGCGTCAGTCGCTCGAGAGGGAGCTGCGGAAGGAGCATCGTGAGATCAAAACTTCCCTTGATTTCATGAATAATGCTTTTGAGGATATGGCAAACCAGCTGAAAAAAATTGAAACTGAAAATGCCGAATTGAAGGCAGCCAACAGCTCCCTCACGGATGAATGCGCGCTTCTAAGAAACAAAGTGACTGAGAATGAACTTAGGATCACTCAACTAGAACAGTACTCTAGAAATAGGAACATTGAGATTAAGGGTGTTCCCATGACACAAAACGAAAACCTGAAAAGCGTACTTGCAGCTATTGGAAATTCAGTAAATGAACCTGTTTCCGAAAGTGACATTGAGGCTTGCCACCGTGTACCAACACGGGACGCTTCACGACAAAATATTGTAGTGCAGTTTCATAGCCGCTCAAAACGAAATGCCTTGCTTGAAAAAACACGACAGAAACGTTTGACCACGGCCGACATCGGACACCAGGAACGCCATCCTATCTTCATAAACGAGCACCTGTGCCCCGCATTGAAAGTGCTTCTCGGAAAAACAATTTGCAAGAAAAATGACAAAAACTGGCGTTTCTGCTGGACGAAAGAGGGCAAAATCTTTGCAAGGAAAAATGAGTCGTCACGTGTCCTACGCGTCACGAAGCTCAGCGACCTTGATAAGATAGAGTAAGTCGAGTACGTACATACCGTTTCCGATATAAAATATGGAAAACCGAGTTTTGTCGGTCTCGGAAATTTGCAGGTTGTCACAAAACAAATATTCATTTTCTGCACTGCATATTAACACCCAGTCTGCTAGAAATAAAGAGGAAGAAATACAATGTTTGTTATCGCGCATGGATTTTCAGTTCGAGATCGTGATGTTTACCGAGACATGGTATCGCGATGCTACAGAAGTGATCAAAATTCCAGGATATACTTCTTTCTTCGTAAACCGCAGCTTTAAAAAAGGAGGCGGGGTCACGATGTTAGTGAAAAATGGCATGAATTGTGTTATTGTGGAAGAATTTTCAAGAGCCACTGCTGATTTTGAGGTTCTCACTGTCAAAAATGGTGCTAAAGTGTACAGCGTTATGTACCGTCCACCTCATGCGAGTGTGTCTAATTTCTTCACATTTTTAGATAGTTACCTTAGTTATTTTAATGATGATGCCAGCACTGTCATTCTAGGAGGTGACATAAACATAGACTGCTTGCAACAATCAACAAGTCATGATGAACTTTCTAGGATCTTGGACGCGAACAGTTATATTAATGCAATCAGTCTACCTACACGAATACAACCAACTTCTTCGACACTACTAGACGTCTTTATTACAAATATTTCACCCGAGCATCTTAGTTCTGGCGTCATCAGTTCTTCTGTGAGCGACCACCTACCCATTTATCTACTATCGGCGCAAACAAAACCCTCCACTGCGTCACGACACCCGTCCACTAAATCTTACAGACAGATAAACTCTTTCACGCTGAAAAACTTTCGCTCTCATTTGCGTGTAACAGATTGGGGCAAAGTATTAGAAGTTGATGAACCCGAGACAGCGTACAATGAGTTCATAAATGTTTTTAAGGCAGCGTATGAACAATGTTTTCCACGTAAATTAGCGAAACGAGCTCGGAAAGCCCGTAAGCCATGGGTCACGGGGGAACACCTCAAGAGCATGAAAGAAAAAGACAAACTGTATCAGATCTTTATGAAAACAAGAGCTCTAACAGATTTACACGCTTTTAAGCGCTTCAGGAACCAACTGAACAAACAGCTCCGAGAAGCGAAACAAATTTACTTAAGCAATCTTTTCACCCCAGAAGTCCTTAAAAAGCCACACCTTATGTGGAAACGATTGAACACTGTGCTACACGGTGACCCCCAAGAACAATCCACTTTATCAATTAATAGTAACGGCGAAGCATTAACGAATGCACGCTTGGCGAATTCCTTCAACGACTTTTTCACATCACTTGTGAATAGTAAGCACGATCCGAATTGCATTCAATATTTAACAGCACCGATACAGAAAAGCGCATTCTTGTGTCCGACTACTGTGCATGAAATTATAACATCTGTTTTGTCACTAAAAAACAGTATGTGTACGGATGTTCATGACTTCCAAATCAGACCTATAAAATTTGTAATCGATATTATCGCACCAATTCTGGAACATGTTATTAACCTCATGTTTTCTGTTGGCACATTTCCCAAACAACTACAGATGTCAAAGGTAACTGTAATATTCAAGGGTGGTGACATCAATAATTTCTCCAATTACAGGCCAATTTCAATTATTCCAGTCTTTTCTAAATGCATTGAGAAATTGATATATAAACGCATGTCCAGTTTTTCAACGAAGCATAGCATTATTACGCCTTGCCAGTTTGGCTTCCGGAAGGGATGCTCCACTGAGATGGCTCTATTGCGCCAAAAGGAGCTTATCTTACAATCTTTCGAAGATCATCTCTGTACACTAGGCATATTCATTGACTACTCAAAAGCATTTGACTCAATTAACCACGATTCCTTGTTTGAGAAACTGCAGCATTATGGCTTTAGAGGCACTTTCTTAAAACTTATAATTTCTTACTTTAATCATCGCCACCAGCAAGTCACTATTAATGGTTTTGTATCCGAATTCAAACCAATTAAGGCTGGTGTACCTCAGGGTAGCATTTTGGGCCCATTGCTCTTTAATTTATATGTGAATGATATAGTAAATATTTGTGCTAATACTAAATTTATCATTTACGCAGATGATACAAGTGTTTTTATTACAGGACGTGACCCTTCAAACCTCATTGAAAAAGGCAATGTCGTCCTAAATAAAATTCACACTTGGAGTATCGCCAACTCTTTGAACCTAAACGCGGCTAAAACGAAAGCTGTTATATTTCGGCCTCAAAACAAAACACTGGGCATCACAAACAGTCTAAAGTTAGGTACATCAACTATAGAATTATCACGCGTTGCTAAAAGCCTGGGAGTCATTTTTGAAGAGCATATGACGTGGACAGATCAAGTGAATGCCACCTTAAATAAACTTTCAAAAACTGTAGGTATATTGTCAAAGTTCCGTTACGTCCTGCCTCAAAACATAAAATTGTTAATTTATAAATCACTATTTTTGTCTAACTTATCTTATTGTCACTTAGTCTGGGGCACGACCACCAAAACCAACGTTCAGAAATTACACAAACTTCAAAAGAAAGCCATTCGTAACATCGTTAGTGCCGCATACGATGCCCACACGGAACCGATTTTCAAGGCTCTGCACTTATTTCCAGTACATGAGCTCTATCACACAATTTTAAACAATCGCTATAAGTCGGCTACAAAAAATAACGACACATTTTTCACAGAATTGTCGGCGCTAACTCGCGCTGAACATGTGCGAATTTTGAGGACTCGTGAAGTCTGGAGATTACCAAGACCACGAACCAATTACGCAACACAGATGTTGAAATATCAGCTACCGCTACTACTTAACATATCCGAAAAACATAAGTAACACTTCCGCGTACTCAATTCGCATGTGTATGATGATAAATGTACCTGTGAATCTCTCTCTCCCCCTTCATTTTGAACGAGTGCATCTCAGTATACTGTACCAGTGCCTTTTTTTTTCTTTTCTCTTTATTGTGTACATTTTTCAGTTCCACTAGCTCGCTTATGTTGTTGCAATGAAGATAACTGTTATGTGCCCGTTTTTGCCTTTGTACGCTACGATTGTACGCCACTCTGTACGCCACGTTTGCCAAACCCGGGGGTACGGACCCTGTCAAGCCTCATCTATGGCTTTTTGTCCGTACCCACCAAGCTCCACTGAATGTCTTTGAAGCTGAAATAAATCATGATTGATTGATTGATTGATTGATTGCAAATGTGATGTCCTTAACCCCCGTGTGTTCCCTGACTCACTCTGCGGTCTTCCGTTCTCTGGAGGTGTTTAAGGTATCGGGTAATATATGCGTGCAAGCATGGGAGTGCTAATCGGCGCCACTGGCATCCATGACGGCGATTGCGAAACACTTTCTTTCAACCAGATGGCGTTACGCTGCATATGAAGCTTCAAGAAACAGACAGCTGACCGTTAAGCCTGAGTATTTAAAAAAAATCATCAGAAAGCGACCCTCGCTGTGAATGAAGGAAAGAAGAGGAACTTTAAGGGCTCGTCAGTTATTAAGCTTGTCTAAAACAAAGTATCGAGACCTAAAAATTCTCGTTCTGCATTGGGCTATAAAGGACACATTAGTAGAGGGCTCCGGATAATTTTGACTATCTGGGATTCTTTACCGTGCTCAGAACTCACTTGGAACATGGGATTCTATCATTTTGTATCCATCGAAATTCTACCACCATGGCCGGGATTGAAACCTTCGGGTCAGCAGCCGAGCATAGTAACCCCTTGGCCACCATGGCGGTGAGGAGATCAATTTGAAAACATCCTGTTAGTTACAGCTCTTAGCAGCTCTTAGGTGTCATTTGGCGGCTCTGAATGATGATGATCTCGCTTACGCCGCTCTCATACAGCTGGAGTGTAAGTGCTCTCGTTTCGCGCCGGGATATGCGCGATGCCCATAAATGGAGTCGTGAAGCTCGGTCGAAAATAGATACGACGGCGCGTGGCACACATGGGGGCGGCGGGCCTCCCCGTCCCTCGCCTTTGCGACGTTGCTTGCGAACCCCCACATAAAAGCTATCATGTTCGTGCTCCTTGACTCGGCATACATCATCGAACGGGCCATTAAAAGAAGCAAACCTTTTATCTCCCCCCCCCCCCGTATGCCTGCATAGAAGCAGTAAAAACAAACAAACAAAAAACTGCCAATAGGTAGCACGAGTAGTCCAGCTATAGCGATTATATATACTTTTGACGAATATATTGACTAGAAAATATCCAGTCGCACAGATGGCACACGCATTTGGCTGTAAACTGGCAGTGAGATGCTTCATAGTCTTTTCACGGGTATGACACAGTATCCATCAATTTATGAGAGTAACGTGCACCTACTTATTAGCCTAGCTGATCGCAATCCACACCTTTAGCTGGTGTCACAAAGAAGCAGTTTGAGAAGAAGCAAAAGTGTTCAGGCACGCCATCTCATGCATCGACGACAAAGAACTCGAGCCACCATTTTCGTTTTTGTTCTGTAAAATTTGTATTTACAGAACAACAATTCACTGCTGTCCCACATTCAAGCCGCATGGCAACCCATATTTCGCCTTACGCATTCCTGTTAGGTGCCTCACCCTTTGTTTTCTCTGCGCTGTTGAGTCATTTTAGCAAAGAAAAGCTAATCTGTATTCCTTGCTTATGCGACAGTGCTTTCTTTGGTAATACGGATAGTTGCAATCGGCCAGGTATTGTCATGAATATCAGTTTCGCATGTGTCGTCATCGTCATAATTACATGCTCTGCCCGTGGGGGGCAACTACAAGCTATCTTGAATTACATCTTTCTGGCGCCATTTAACAAAAAACACATATTAATTCAGTATATTCTACCTTAGCACCTCACCGCTCTGCTGAACTCATGGTGTAGCCGCACTCTACTGCGCCTGTCTCCATCTAAGCACACACTGTTGGGCATTAGGTGTTCGACCGCGTAAGATCTACCTGTTACCCCCCCCCCCCCCTCTGCCAATGGGCAGAGGGGGTGGGGTAACAACAACAACAACAAAAAGAACAACAACAACAACACACACACACACGCACGCACACTCACGCACACACACACACACACACACACACACACACACGCGCGCGCACGCGCGCGCGTTGCACACCAGTGGACAGTGACGCTGTAAGCGCGCAGGGTGATTGGCTGGAGACCACGTGGTGTCGCAACGACACCACTAGGTTCGCATTTCAAGCACCATCATTATCAACACTTTGTTTTATTTACTTTTATTCGTGCCCCCCTTTCGTCACGGGACCAGCGTTACGCCTACTAGCACTACTACTGCTTGAATTACTACGATGCCGACGGTGGCGGCGGGTAGGCCTCTGCAGCCTCGCTGTATGTTATAGAATTCTTGAAATGTCTGCGGATGATAAGCATCTAGTCACTCCTTGCGCCCAGTGATAAGTACCCGGTGATTCACTGGAACTGAACTTTTACCGTGTAAGCTGTTATGAGATCAAAACTCAGGTCACGTGCGCCGCCGTAGTTGTCCGCCGCCGCCGCTGGTGTCCGTATACACTATTGCGTGATAAAAAAAAACCTTGTACCAATTACACAGTGGGGCGCGAACCCGTGTCTGCTGCGAAGTATTGTACCACTGAGCCACGCCGGTGCTTGGGACTTGTTCGCAAACTTGCCTTAGACAGGCTTCATGTCGGGAAAGGAATCGCGTTAATATGAGTAGTAAAGCGTTTTAGAACAGCAAAGGAAGAACGAGGCGTCACACATTGCGAATAGCGTAACGAGTGGGTCGTCCAATGCTCCAATACATTACAAAAGCTCGTTTTTTATCACCTATTTACTGTGGCGCATACCAACATCTGGCACAATTCCTCATCATCGTCAGCTACTAGCATGAGCAATTGGCCCAAAATTCTTTGCAAGTGTTTAGCGTACACAACACTTCTCATAAAATGAAAAAATAGCAGAGCGAATGCTACTACCTAGAAGTATTATTATTAATGTCGTAGTGGGTGCGCAGCAACTGTGCTTTCAGTAGGTTTTTACTCAGGTGCCGGATAATGAACGGTATATAGGTGGCGCGCTCCTACAAAGTGACTAAAATCCTGTCTATAGGGAGCGCAGCAAAAAAAATATCCGTGACAGCCGCGCGGCGCGGAAGTCACGCCTATTGCCGGTGAGAGCAGGCGCAAGAAGAAAAAAAAAGGGGGAAGGGGGAGATCGCCGTCTCCATCGCACCAGCCTGGCGCCAAGATCCGACATCAACTTACACAGAACCGTTCAGGGACAAGCACGAGCGCAGAAAAAAAAGAAAGAAACGCCTCTCCCTCCCCCTTTGCCCCCTCCTGGCCAGCTCGACGCGGCACCTGCGTCACGTTCACCGTCACCTGTATGCCGTGGCATTTGTGCGTTGCTGTTTCGTCCCGATGGTCGTTTTTCTACAATGTGGTCCGGGACGGAAACATTTCTCAGTGCTTTACGGCACACTTTGTTCAAAATATCATACATCTCTTCATTTGGGCAAACACTGGATGTGCAGTCCCAGTGTTACTCTTTCGATTTCAATAAAAGAGTACAAACAACTTTCCGTTTATCAGTTGTCAAGGTACGACATTGTGTCATGCACTAAATAAAAGAGCTTTAGTGCATGCGCGACAGCTTACTGAAACACTGGTCTATGTATGTTGATGCTCGTGTTCTACGAAACAAGTTGTACTGAGGATTTTAGAAAATCTTGGCAAAAAACAAAAAAAATACAAAGCGAAGGCAGTGCGACAGAGAAAGATCAAAACTGAAAATAAATTGGTGGATGTTTGATTAGTGGTTGCGTGAATTGATGATGATTATCAAGTACAGAAGTCAGAAGTCAGGTGCAGAAGTCAGCAGGGCAGCGTATGTCACCCATGTTCGCTCACTCTTTTGAATTTTAAGTACAGTTCTCATATTCTGCATCATGGATTTGTAACTGTGAACCACGACTAAGACAACCAGTGCACGCTGTGGAGGTAATGTACCAGCTATTAAAATCACCATTTTCTAAAGAGCAACTGCATGCAGTAACAATAAAGATTTTAAGGTTCGTTCTGCAGCATTTCTTGACCCCAACTGCACGCGGACACTCGTGAAAGAGGTGCGCAGAAGCATTATTTATTTGGAGGGAGACCGAGCCGTCCGTCGCTAATTTGTGTACGTCATACTTGACATTGGCACGCGTTTCGGCATTCATCGGTGTGATGTTGAATAAAGGTAAGAGTAGCCACTCCCCATAAATAAGATCAGTTAAAGACTAAAAATGAGTAAAAGCCCCGCTGCGGTGGTCTAGTGGCGAAGGTACTCGGCTGCTGACCCGCAGGTCGCGGGATCAAATCCCAGCTGCAACGAGTGTATTTCCGATGGAGGCGGGAGTGTTGTAGGCCCGTGTGTTCATATTTGGTTGCATGTTAAAGAACCCCAGGTGGTCGAAATTTTCGTAGCCGTCTACTAGGGCGTCTCTCATAATCATATGGTAGATTTAGGACGTTAAACCCCTCATATCAATCAATAAAATGAGTAAAAACGCTCTATATTGCGAAATAGTGTGCAAATATTTGAATTGCAGAAATAAGTAATCGTCGAAATGCTAAAAAGACGCTGCTGCTCCAGCGTGCAGCTCACAGCAGTTCATGGGTAGGAAATGCAAATGTTAGAGTAGGCACGCTAATGCCCATGTAACGTTTACGTGCGAAAGCGCATTGTCTTCAAAGAGCTGAGCGTAGGCTGCTATCACTGACACGCGTCTACCTCATGACACAAATAAGCGAAATTGCTCACAGCACGAGCACGTGCGAGAAACAAACGTAGGTTTCGACAGCCGAACAAAGCTTCGTCTGCGAATTCAGGTGAGCGTAACACCCGCAGTTCACAGGGAAGCACTAAAACGACGCTCAAACACACGTTAATCGTTCTTGCGGAACGGCGCACCGTGAACCGAAGTGCGAGCCGAAAACGCTCACCATGGTTGTCTCGAGTTCATGAAGCCCTACCAACTATTCGCTGATAAAATCAAGGCATATAGCACAAAACAGTTCAAGGTACCGCCGACAGTTTGCAAAAAAGCCACTTGGTAGATATATACCTCCACAAAAAGACTTGTCTTCATGTGGTGGCGGTGTGGTGCAATGGGTGAGACATCTGCTTCACGTACGTGCGGTCCCGAGTTTGATTCCAGGGCTTTGTGTGCTTTGCACGTTAATCTCACGAATGTAGATGATTGCAATAGTAATGGTTTTCTAATTACCTGTAGTCATAGTATCCGCCACATTATCCGCGAGAAGTCGCTCTCAAGAAGCATAAAATAATGCTTTCTTTCCGCCACCGCGTCAGGGCAGGGCCGCCTTCTGAAATGTCACGCCTAACCACAGGCCTCTTGACCTAAAATCTCGGCTAATTCTTGTCTCGGCTATTCCGAAGACCACTTTAAATCGGGCCGGTTTCTCTGGGACACGGCTACGGAGCCTCATTGAAGCGGCGATAACATGACTTGATTTCCTGCCTGCAGCCGTGTAGTCTAGCCAGGATTGGACTAAGAGTGTAGTTAGTCAATGAGTGTTAAGAAAAGGCTCTAAAATGCCACTCTTCTAGCTTTCTCTGTGACTGTGCCGCGCCTTGTGCGCAGGCCTGGCGTTTTTTTTTTAAATGGGCATTCGTGTGTGAATGGTCAAGTTTATAGCGAGTGCCAATGACTCTTCTTGCAACGACTCTTCAAATTCTTACATTTCCATAACGACCGTCATGCAGCGCTAGGGTGCCGAGGCCTCAGGGGCAAGGAATATTTATAAAGAGTATTACATCACGCATGCGACTTTATTCATCCGTTTGAGGAGAAACAAATGCACACAGCACATCATTTCATTTTGTTCGTTGCACGAAACTATATCGTGGTTCGGTTACGTCCCTACACACCCTGTGGTCAGCAGCACCACAACCGAGATGGGCAATCATGTCCGTTTGAAAAGTAAGTTAGTGCGCCATCTTTTTGTTCTATCACACATTATTATTGCAATGTACATTTAATTGCTCTCAGTGAAACTGCCAACATCTGTGCGCGTATCGACTACACTGCGATGAATGAGGATGCCATTGTGCATCTACACACACACAAAAAACAATACTGGAACAAGAACACACATATGCAAGACTATGGTTTCCGCAGTGAGAACTAGTTCTATAAACGTTGGTGAGAGCCGGGTGCTCTTTCAGAAGTCCCAGCCGAATCCCCAAACCGCCACCCCAATTAGCATCTTGACGTTACGTCTATGCAGAACGAAAGCTAAATAGATGGGTGAACTTTATGATTGATTCGCGTGAAAACAGATGACTGGTGTCCTACATAGCTACATTTCTTTGACCATGGAGTCAGTCGTGCATGATAACGCACTGCCGAATGACACAAACTATCCGAAATAAAAAAAAGATATATACGCTACATTTTTACGCACTCTTAATTGGCACACAGAAAAAAAAGCCTATTGGGTCTACATTTTCAGTTTACTCATTTTCCCCTTTTATAAATCGACCCGTATCGAGTCAGTACAGATGCCTGAAAGAGGCTTATACTTCAATCAAACTTTCCGAATACACCATCAGCTCAAACCGTAATGATTATACGAGAAAAGAAATGGTGTCAATCTGTTTATATAGTACAATGGTAGAACGGGGCCAATTTTTTTTGTGTGTTTTTGCAAACCAAACTCCGCAGTTTTAAAACAATTTCCTTGAGTATGAATCAATAGCCTTTCAAGGCTTTTAAGTATAAGTGGCACTAACATAAAAATCCACACCATTTTCCCAAAGGAAACTTTGATGGCATGTGCAGGGTTAACCCAGTCCTGTGCAAGCACAGGACCGGGTTAACTGGCGGAACATGGGAGAGGCCTTTCTCCTGCAGTGGACGTAGTCAGGCTGATGATGATGATGCAGGGTAATGATGGGTTCAACGCTGCTGGTTTCGAAGCAGCAGCGTTACACATGGGGGGTGTCATGGGCTGAACGGTGCTTACGCGGGTGCTGTGGTGAGCGCTGGAAGATTCGCAATCAGCTGTCGTGGTAGCGGCGGGTCTTGCGGGCGAATGGACGAGGTGGCAGCTGCATGCACCGCGGTGAGCGAGGGAGGGAGCGACGTCAGCACGCACTGCGAGGGGAGCGTGACGTCAACGCGCAGCTGCGGCGTAAGCTACTTGGCACCACTCCAACCCCTGCGGCGAAGGTGGCGCGTTGCGGCGTGTTAGTATGGACTCATGGAGGGGCAGTGTCGCACAGGCTAGTCAGAGCTGCTTCGCGTCTAATATCGAAGTTCTTAACTCTTCGCTGATAAAGGGAAGCACAAGAGAGAAAATATGGAGGATTTTGAGTGGTTGAAATACTCCCGGGTGGGGACTCTTGCCTAGGTCTCAGTATGGGCTAATGACGAACAACTCCCGCGCCACTAATTTGGGCTATTTCCTTTCTTTGAAAGCCTACTCCTAATAAAAAATCCCACTCTTTACATCAAAAGTATCACCTATTGCGACAAGGAGGAGCACAAGCGCTATCTGGACGCTTGTGAGAGACTGAAAGGGGCCCTGCTCGGCTCCTTGTACTTCAGAATCCAAAAGGACCTGGTTGAATGGATGCGGGGGGCACTGCTTGCCGATGGAGCTTCGAAATAGAGGCTCTACATTCACCGAGAGGCGAGAAGGCCAATATGGCCCACAGTCTAATAACCTTATGGTAACCATTGAACTAGTAAATGGTTAATAAATGTTTTCCCCACCATTAACCAATTTCGACTGGCAATGGCGCAGACGGTCAGTCGGCCATGCACCCATAGGAAAGCCTGGAAAGTATTGGGAATAGAATGAGCGGAAGAAATTGCCGGCCGGATCATACGGAAGAAAGTTCCCACTAAGTGCCCACAAAGCGGAAACTTAAGATGATTGAGGGACAGTGGGAGGTAGATGTAGAATTGCCAAAAACCATCTGCTTGTCATCGAGACAAACAGAGACGCGAAGGGCCTTCAATAAAACTCCTCTTGGGCCTTCATAATTCTAAGGCTGAAGATGAAATAAATAAATAAACAAATAAATAATAAAATATAGAGAGAAAGAGCGAAAAAAACCAGGCGCAAATAGGTGTCCCAATGACGAAAGCACTTGTTTAGGCCTTGTCTTTTATCCGTGGGGCACCTGGTATGTTTGCACTGTCAGTTTAACCTCGGAAAAGGAATCTTGCACTTTCTGATTATGACAGGTTCCTCGGATCAATTAGCGCAATACCAGGGTAAATGAAGTTCGTTTGGAGAAGCCGTATGGCGTGATAACAATGCTGATAATTATTAGATAAATTTCCTTCACTGGAGTTTCTTCTCGGTGGCGTGTGGTGAGATGCACGCGTGGCGCATGGCTGGCTATCCGTCTGCGCATGGGTGAAGAGTCTTGACTTAACAAGCACTTGTGGCCGTCCCAGCTGGCTGTTTTGCAAGAGGGCCGCTGAAGAGAGCGTTTTTGTGAAACGGCCCTCGTGAAAACGAAGTTGACGCCGTCCAGCAGCGCAGTACACGAAGTGCACGCGCGACAAGATCACCTTAGACATTCTATTGAACTTTCACGTTTTTGTGTGAACACTTAAATTGGCGTGATTACTTGTATTTTTTTTACAAACTCAGTGTGGTGCGGACACAGTTCTATGCCTCGTGGACCCATTTCTGTGTGGTGTGGACACTCAGTGTGGAAAAAACGTTAACTGATTGTGTAAGTGTTGTGCTATGTACATATGTATAGCCTTGTGTTTGCTACAAAATGTGCGATGTTGACTTTTCTGCAAGAGAAGAGGAGTAGCCGGCGCCACGCATTGGCACCGACCTCTCCTTACATACATTTATTAAAAAAAATACACGCGCACTTTCGGGCTCGCTGGTCAGAACAAGATGCTGTGCTCCCAGAAACGCACGCGAACATTCTTTTTGTCACTTGAAATGTTGCTCGAGGTGCCTTGCGCGTACAATCCATATATGTCTGTTGCAAACTACAGTTGAGATCAGCTTATTCAAGAAAAAAGCACTCGGGTTTCCTGCACCTCTACCTAAAAACGAGTCAAATGCGAAGGCTCTCCCGTTTTTTAAGACGATGTGCATAGCGCATTAAGCTACTCCTACTCCACCTCATTTATCCATTCTGTTACATTTCTCCTTTTAGCAAATTCTGCACCTCTTCCACCGCAGACCTAAATCACACCATAAGGGTGTGACCTTTTCCCCTTATCTAGCTGAACGCGCCCATTTCCTGAAGCACCCAGTTTATAGAGAGGAGAATAGGTATGCTGCTTTGCACAGATTGAGCCCCGGCATTCGGGGGGCCATGTTGGAGGGAACTGAGAGAGTAGAGGAGAGCTGATTCAAGTAGTTACTCCTTCAACCCACCATCCCATTGCCACCTTCCACATAAACAAGAATACATAGGTTGTTAATTCAGTGACCACGGCTGTTGAACTAATTCATTCTTCAACATGGTAAGTTTTTTGGTCCATATCAAAGCACATGAAAATCCACCGCCTTCTTCCCGAAGCGCTAATGGCCGAGGCGAATCGATGCTTGCTATCACCCAGGGGTTTTTCTGAAACGACGTTCACTTTACATTTCTTACTCTCCATGACTGCACAAATGTGTGCTACTATGATCGCTTTGTACTATCGCGCTCAGCATGAGCTTCATCATGCGAGCGCGTGGCCAAGCGCGCTGCAAGGTTGTACAGTAGCGCCGTTCGTGACATATTTTCGAGTTATCAGGGAGAGTTTGGTGATACTGCGAATGTACATCGCCCCCGCATGCTTGCTTTCACCTTCGCCTTTCTGTATTTGGAAGAACCTTTTGCGCTTCGTTTTGCACGCTGATTCTGTCTTTACTAAAAAAATTGAGCGCAATGCCGTGACTTCATCGCCCACCAGACGGGTTCGCTGGTGGGCGATAAGACAATCTTATTAAAATTGAGCGTTAACTTGGCACAAGAATGTTATGAATGTGCTGTTTTACTTGAATTGGGTACTTTTATATTGCGTCATGCTTCTCGAGGAAATAGAGAGCCGGTGACGACTCGGGCTTTGAAGTATTTTCAGTAATGATTTTTTTTAGCAGAGCTGTGCTGCCAATTTCCAACGTGTTGCCGTTATTACTGTTTCGGGGATCGCTAGCAGCATTTATTCTATGGGCGTAGCAGCTGTTACTTTGCTTGTTTAGAACGACGCTGATATAACGTTTTAATAACACTAGTTATGAACATATACCAATCTCCAGTCAGTTCGCCAAGGAAATGGGAGGCCGGAAGCACTTTTCATGGATACGTCAACGTGAAATTGTGTTCAGTGTTCTCGAATAATAGACTTACCTGGCTTCCCAAAATAATTGTGTGATCATCAGAAGATAGCAAAACACTGCTAGAATAAAAAAAGTAACTGATAATAAGTCAAAACAAAAGCTGTGCTGTTTATTTTTTATTCTTGTCTAATATACATTAAATGTTGCTTGAAATGGCAAAGAAAAGTCAATTTCTCGCAGTCAAAGAAATTAGGAACAGAATAATAGCATGAGTACTGTAAAAAGGGTAGAATTGTGCACAAAAACGAAACCAAGTCATTTTGCACTAAGATGCATAACATAAGAAGCAAGTACATGGGAATTTCTTTCCGGCCAGTAACTTCTTCGATGGCGCTTGGCTGCGGACCCAATGCTGAACGGCTGCAGATGAACCAATGGCGCGTCGGCACTGATAGTATTAAGATGCAAGAATGCGACTGACGGGAAATAAAACCAGATGAAGTGGTCGCCCTGCCTTAGTAGTGGGTCATGGTCCCTTGCACCGCAATCACATCATGCATTCTGGACGATAGTGACTCGGAGAAATTGTCAATGAAACTGCGTTCGTTCTGGAGGCGTATTCATTTTTCTTCGACAGCGCTCCATAGCTCATCGGTAGATGAACTGTGTAACCCTCGTTTACACAGCCTGACCTTCATTCTGCCCCATACGGCCTCAATGGTGTTGAGGTCTGCCGCTTTGGGGACCCACTCACGCACCACACCCCTCTAATGTTCAGAAGCTCTTCAACAACTTTTGCAGTGTGAACAGGTGACAAGTCTTGCTGAAACAGAAAGTCGTTGTCAGGAAAAGGCCCGTCCAACGCGCAAGGTATCTTGACATAATCGAGGATGTCGCAGTAGTTTTACCGATGTCCCTCAATGCGGTGCAAAACACCAAGCCTATCACGGGACACAGCCCCTCAAACATTCACTCGATGCTACTTTTTGCACGTATATAGAGGGGGTTGTAGCGGGCATTGACAGGGTGCTGCACACGTTGCTTTTGGTGCCAGCATGTGGTGAAACGTGTACTCGTCAGAAAAAAGGTACTATTTTACAGTCGTCCATGGTCCAGGAAACGTGTTCATTTGCGAAGTTAAGACGCACCGTCCTATTAGACAAGGAGACACGCGGCTTCTGGGCTGTAATGTGCATCTCTCTGGCAGTACTAAAGGGATTTGCCTTCGCGGCGTCGCGGATGTCGGCGTCCTGAGCAGCAGTAGTTGCACGAGGGTGCCGTTTATGTGGAGCGTCGCTTATGCGACCTTCTTTCTTATAAGCTTGGATGATGCGATTTACAATCTCATTAGACCACCTCGTCATCCCTCTTTGGCGTTGAGGTGTACTGCTTCTGGGACAAATCAACTTTCCGCAGGCGCTCACTGTTAGGCACTCGGGACATTTTCCAATGTGATGAAGCTTTCCAGTGTTCCACAGTGCGCGCTATACACAGCCACTTTCGCGGGATGCGGTAAGCGGCGCATTAGTCTGGAATTCGCAATTGAATAAAACGAAGCAAACAAAAAGAGCAAGGCTAGATATCACGTGTTTCGTGAAGCTCGGCTTGTCGAGCACAAAATTTGGTCTTCAGGACACGGTGGCCGTTATCATTTTTGAAGCTTATATCACCGCAGGGCCAAGTGAGGGTGAGCGTGAAAGCAAATAGGGGCGATGTGCATTCGCACTAACAGCCAAACTCTCTCCCATTAATTCGAAAGAATGTCACGATCGGCGCTACTGCACAACCTTGCAGCGTGCTTGGCTACGCGCTCGCATGGTGTAGCTCATACTGAGTGCAATAGTACAAGCTGTTTGTTAGGTTAGGACTGAAACATAGAAAAAAAAAAAACGTGTCAAGCTTTGGAAGGATGAATGCCATTCACTGAAGCGGGAAGAGCATTCTTCTGTCCTGTGCAATCAGGTGCTACGTTTTTTATTTCCGAAGAGAGAATAACTCGGGATCAGGTAGAACAAAAAATGGCCCGATGCACAAATTGTACAAAAACCATGCAGTAATTAGACATGTACGGTAAAATATGCATCCGACACTGTTTTTAAAGTAATAGTAATGTTGTGAAAGACAGGCCTCCTTTTATTGCAATCGGGATACGCCCGTATGTGCTGGACCTATATACATGGTTACTCACTTATCAAAATCAGAGTAATATACTCTCGTTATGAGTTAATTCCCATTGAGGGACGTGCGAGGTTCAATCATACAAACATGCTGCGCAGGTATGGTGAGAAAATGATCGGAGGAAATCGTGGAAGTTCAAGAAAATTGAACCTAGTAACGCACATGCGTCACCCCTCGTTAGCCCTTATCAATGAAAGGTTGTATTTCATAACTGGGGCTGGATAACAATGGTTACCTCTCGATATCTGGCTAAAGTGAGTATCTACCGGGTTTTACTCCGTTTTGTTTCTGCTTCTGTTCTTTTGACACCTAGTGTAATGTTCGGACACCTTTTGACACCAGTGTGTCCGAACAATAGGGCCCTCATTAGTTCACTCCAGCACCTCGTTTTCTTCCTCACTACTTCTTGTGGAGTGCTGTTTCATGCTTGTGATGATAAGCATAAATTATTTTCTCCTTGACGCCAAAATAAAATTACAGAGGCTGCCAACTCCATTATGCACGCGTATGTGGGGGGGGGGGGGGGGGGGGGGGGGGTCTGTTTCAGCCTAAAGCGCCTGTTTTCAGCTGGCCGCTTCGCTGGCCCATCGCCAACCAGTTGCCTTGGCAGCTCTTCACATTTTTCGAACGTTTATCGAAGCCGGACGCCTTCACTTTGAAGGCACTTCGCTTTTGGACAAACCGTGGCGCTAGCCACGTCCTGTCAGTGATGCGTCGCTTTGAATTGTGATTCCATCCCGCGTATACATTTTTTTTTCTGCTTTTTGCCCACCAAGTTGTGTTGTTACGTTGGTGTTTTTTGCGCGTTGCACTTGGGAATGCCATCTGTCGCTAGCACGCCTCCACTGTACGTCGCAAAAGAATATATTTGTCCCCGTCCTTCGCCCGTTCCAGAGTTCCTTGAACTTTCTTCATGTCACCAGCGGTAACCAAGCTTCCAGCAGCGCGACCAAACCTCTACGGTTGCCCAGCGTTGCGACACAGGAACGCCCTAGCGACTCTAATGCCAGACTGCCAGTCGGTCGGAGCTCGCCCACGCCGTGATGAGAGGGCGAGATACACAAGCGTTCCTTTTGTTTACCGCTTTAACGCTGGCCGTCCAAGAGTTGAAAGAGACAGGTTGTGTGGTCGATGATTGTGCACCCTGGCGAAGCCCGAATGTTTCAGCGCAATAAAATGAAATGGTGAACTCAAGGAAGAAGACGAGAAGACAAGAAGCTCTTGCTTTCGTCTTGTTTCCTTAGAGTGATTTAACGTGACAGTAAGTACATAGAAAAAAAACGAGTAGGTCATTCATTCTTCCTTGATGGCAAACAATCTGTGGGAAGTGAGATGTGAAGATATGCTCACACAGATGACAAGCTGTTCTTCCTTGGCCGTACCTTTATTAGATTCATTATTTAATCATTTCACAAACAAGTAAAAGCTCTTTTCTTCTCATTTTTCGCTATTGGGGTCCGCAGATTTTTCTGACGTATCTATTACCCCTGAAGTATTCTCGTAACTTGTTGCCGACCTAGTGAGTAAAGCCCACACGGATGTATAGATAGAGCAAATATGTAGGCACATTTAGCAGAGAGGGCAGTAGGCCACGACACTGTTTTAGAATGTCTTCTTATATACGCTACATAAAACAGTTTTATGTTACTTGTTACAACTAATAAGAACAAGCACACGTAATATCGCGCAACATGACTTAGAAAGCTTCAGTGCCCAGCAAACAATAATAATAATAAATTCAGCATAGGACACCTGCACGATGCTGAATGGCCTCATTGCTTCAGACCGGTCCAAGACGCACAAGAATTAGTGGCTTCAGTCCTCACTTCGTCATAGTCGTCATAATTCACATTCGTCATTTATATTCGTCATAATTTATTCATAATCGTCATAATTTATGACAATCATGAATCGTCATAGTGTGCACGCAGTATCTCATCATTCATCAGTGTGCGGGGAAAAGGAACCCCCTCTGGCGCGTCAATAAGACATTACGTAGACAATTTGTATGTACTGTGGCTGATGACACCCAAAGTCCCCCTTGTAATGGGGCCGAAAAGCTTTAAACCACCTATACTCGCTATGCAAATGGTGTTATGCTCCGAGACGATCCGATTGCTTGACCGCTAGCTCGTGTGGCATTTTCATACATTATTTACGATGTGTTTTTTGTTTTTACTGAAATTAAATTGGATGCTTTTAAATACATAACCAACTAACCTAAAGATCTTGCCACCCGGTTCTTGGCCGATCCCTCCTTGTGGGCGGCTGCCAGAATATAATGGGATCATCATCATCATCATCATCAAATGGTGTTGTGTGACGCCTGACGTTACTTCCCTCTTCCACCACACTGTATTACATCTTTAAACGCCATTCCTTGCTTGAAATCAAGCCTGTATAGGATCTTCTTGAGAAGGAGTTTCAAACAGCGGCGTGGTTTTTTGGTAAAATGCTCAATTGGCACGGAGAGTGTCTGGAGTAAAAAGTTCCTCGAACCCTCCTTCTTTATCTTTCTCTCTTGTATAGCGAGAACTGTTATGAAATCATGAGAAGAGCAGATTTTGTGGGAGTAATATATAGTTGTTCACCGACGCTGCTGGTGTCCTTAACCGCTGTCGCACGCAATAAGAGAGAAAAAAAATCTTTATAATACAAAAATCAATCTCAGGCATTGGCCATTGCCCCTAGTCGTCGGCCGGAGTCCCTTGAGACGCGGCAGCAGCAAGGGCTGGACTGATGATGCCCTGCTGGACGTTGTGGTCTGGGCTGTGGAGAAGGGCTTTTGAGGATACTGGAGAAAAAAAAATATCCTTGTTCGATCGGGATTTGAACCCAGGCCATTTGCGTAACAGTCGCGTATTTTAAAACGAAGACATGCCACTACTGTAACTCTGTGTTACAAAAAAAAAAACACCCTGTAGAGGCGTAATTCTGGGCAAGTAATGAAGTTAACTGAAGTAACATGGCATTATATAGGAGTGAAATAACCAAGCATTGCGCACAGCGAATTGCGTAACGAGTGGGTGGTTTAAGGGTTCCCGCTTATAACAGAATATTCAGTCATAATTTTTACATGCAGTAAGAAGTTAGACTCGAGTATTGCTCAGTAACAAGTGAGCCAGATATAGGTACTCACTGAAACTGACATAACTTCGTGAGTGCCTAGAGATAAGCTAATCGTCTTCTACTATTTTATTTTGAGAAAGCTGTGTATATCCCAGAAGTTGAGAGAGGAGCACCTGGACGTGCTGACGAACGTTTCTCCGAGCAGGGTGATGCTATGAATATGCATGCGAACGAGCCAAGCTTCCAGCACTGCTCACTTCCTCAACAAGCGTGTTGTTTGAATAGAGAGGCGGCGTAAATTTGAACGCGCTTCGATCGCCAAGTGATGAATGTCTACGTCCACAAAAAAAAACGAAAAAAAAACGGTGGAAACATTGCGAGGTCTCGTCAGGAGCGGTCTGGGCGCAACGTCGACTAAACTCGGTTCAGCCGATGTGTCACTGCCTGCTTCCTCGGCATGAATGATTGCTCTTTCCCTCTTCCGCGCGTTTTTTTTATTTATTTAACCTTGGCTCGTGCACACACGGCAAGTAACAACTACGTAGCGTTTCTTTCAAGGACCCGTATCTAGTGCCACCCAAGTCAACGGCCTCATTGCTGCAGCGACGTACTTAGCACTCATCGTCTCTAGTCATGGAAGTGAGTGGAGATGGATATCGAACTTCTATGATACAGGTCATAGCTGTATATCACAAGTCCCCTCTTTCCTTTTTCTCTTTTCTCCTTTTCCTCATTCTCTTTCTGTCTCTCTTTCATGGCATCTCCAAGCCAAGCCTTCTCTTTAACCACGGATCTCCAAACTACTCCGAAGAAAACACTTGTGCCTGGACACGCAAGTTAAACAGGATACTGACGCCCAATACATTTTTTCGTTACTCTTTTTCTTCCTCCGTAATTTTTTATTCGCGATTTCTTTGAATTTAATTAATGCGTCCCAGCAGTGCCATCAAGAATCTGTAGAGTTCCCTTCTTTGATTGTAGACTCTCGTTAAAACGCTATGATTTGTGAAAACCAGATTGCAGAACAATATACACAGTTGGCAGTTGGATATAGATTTCCCGGGTGCCTCTACACGGACTCGCTGTTGCGAGCTAATATCAGCGTTGTGTATGGACATAATCGCCTCTCGATCGATATTTTACGATCGAGAGGCGTAACAATAGATAAATATTGGCCGGATATCAGGCCCTGTTTTAATACAGGTAGGTGTAGTAGGGGAGTCATGAAATTTTCATTCATAAATCTGAACTACACTTGTGCAGGCATAAGAAAACTTGGGGAAGTTCACATTTTTTGCACTGTGTGTAATTATGAATAACATTTCATTTTAGTTTTTGCTTTACATATACTTTCTTCTGAGCTGTTTCCGCATGTCCTGCAAACCATAAAGCGCATTTGGAAAATTTGAAAGGTTGATAATCACGTATACCTATAACGTGTCTACCTGTTAAGAATCTTCTTTTGTAACACATTATAAGCAGAGCTCTGGCCATTATAACTCAGGCGACTACAAACAAGGACCTATTCAAATCCGCTCTTAATAACAGGCTTTATCCGGAGTTTTTGCGTTCCTATACAACAGCAATAAATGCCACGACACCATAGATATCGCTCATATGCTTTGGCGT